>JAOTRH010000022.1:8608043-8648281 GCA_034768845.1 Heliamphora exappendiculata | reverse complement strand
TTGGGTGGGAGTGGGGGGTGGTTGGTGGTTTGGAGGTGGTTTTGTGGTGGGAGTAGTTTGGATGGTGATTTTGGGTGAAATTGATTTTGGAGTGGGAGTGATTTTGAAAGTGATTTGAGGGGCAGAGGCGATTTTGAGAGTGATTTTAAGTTTAACATAAGTGATTTTCGTTAAAAAATTTAACAGTTAGATCTCTTTAATATTTAAATTAAACCTGAAAAAAAATTTATACAATTTTTAAAATCACGTGAAAAATTTTTATTTTTATCAAAGATCTCAAGAGTAATTAGTGAAATTTACCCTTATTTTTTTACTTCTTATATTAATATAATTATAAATATAAATATTTATATTAAATAAAAGCGTGTATAAAAAAGTATAAAAAAATATGCGTATTTAACCCTTGTTTGATAATTTACTTTAAGCGAAATTTAAAGACTTCTATGTTAAAATTTTTTTAAAAAATCTATCGTTTTGTTTGGCAGCTCAATGCTTATTGTCTTTCTATTTTTTACCTTTCAATTACTATTTATAACATTCACCAAATAATTAGAATCACGTCAAATAAAAAGAATAAAATAATTGGTAATTATATAATTTAACATAGTTACTTATTTGGCTTAGGAGCGGTCAATCTTTCATTTTGAGATTTTGATGTCCAAAAACGCTTAAAATTATTTATGTAAATTCATGAAATAAATTTTTTACTCATTTAATTTAAAATAACTCGAGAAAAAAAATTAACTTAAAAACTATATTACCAAACAAAGCGTTAGCATCACACCATCGATGATAGGCTGCCTTGGGCGTTCATCTCCTGTTTTGGAACTATTATCACCATTCAACAATACTACAAACTAAAAAATTTAACTTGAAAATGTATTCAAAATGAATAATTCACACTAACTTTGTAGTTCAAGCGATAGTTAAATCTGAACCATTTACTTTAAAATTTTAAATTTATTTTCATGATAAACATTTTTCTCTCTTTTTGCAGACTTTTTGCTTCCACTTAGATTCCTCCCTTTTCCCCAGCATGTTTGGTCAACCTTTGAAGGTCTAATTTTGTCCATCCACCTAACAAAATGAAATTGAACAAAACTAACTTTTTATTGATTTAAACTATAAAGCCTTTACAATTTGACACTAAAACCCACAATTTTAACCAACCACATTATTCACCCAACTTGTCAAATAGATGAACGATTTTTTGTTTCATTTATTTATTTAATTTTTACAATAGAAGGATCATTCCAACTTAGTATTTATCTTTCTCGCGTTTGTATACGTTATTGAAGTGAAAATGGTCATTCCAATAGAACAGCTATTCTAAAAAGAAAAAGGGGGAAAAAACCCCACTTTTAGGCTTTCAGTCAAACACCCCTCAATATTGTAATAATGAAAAGCCAAGTGCAAATAACAAGTAACAAACCTTGAATGGATCCAAACAGATTCAATTCAGCATCCAAGCTTTAAATGGTATTCAAATCAAGATAAAGGGGAAGATTACTCAAAAGAGTAAAACATCAATCATATGAAGGGAACCCTATTTCTCATTATCAAAATTTTGGACTATGTAGTCTACGTTACATAACACCTGCATGTACACCCCCACTAGATGAACACCAAACCTAAATATAACACAGATCATCCACAAAATGAACTACCAAATCAACAAATAAATGAACTCTGCATAAACTCCTACCTACCTACTCCAGGGGTGGAGGGAAGATCAGATCTCAAAACTGAACCTTCAATCCCCAACCCCACCCCCCACCCCAAAAAAAAAACCTGTTACTCACCGGTTACCAAGTCAAAAGCCTAGAAACAACCCTAACTTTTCACCGTTTGACGCGAACGCTCAATGCTTACTGAGACAAGAGGCCTGGTTACTAAGTGAAAAAACTAGTCAGATGCTGCTATTTTTTTCTTGTTTGTTTTATTTGAACAACAATATGAGGTGGCTGCACAGTTACCCATAAGCAGCTGAGCTACAACTGAGCTAATCTGAGGATTTTGTACAAACTCCTACCTACCTACTCTAGGGGGAGAGGGAAGATCAAAACTCAAAATATACATATATAAAACCTTTTTTAACTTCCCCCTAATGATCTCTACTTCACCTGTAAGATTTCATCTCTCTTTCCTAAATTACCAAGGGTATTTGATATTATGGCTGCTTTGCTTGTTTCAAACTAAAATTGACAAGGAACACAATTTTCTGTGCTCAGACTATAGATGGAATTTCACTTACCTTGTGGGTGTTTCCCTGCATTCTGGATCCTTACATGCTCATAAGCTTTCTGCGCTTCCGAGGTAAACTCTCCCAAAGCCCCAAAAATTGGAATCAAACCGGCTTGTAAACTACTAGAAGCTGCATTATGAACCAATTTAACGGCTTCCTTATGCCTGGCTTTCTCTTCCTTCAATTTATGTCTCATTGCATCCAAATCCACCTTTAGATCATCCAGTGGTGAAACACCGCTCTCTGAAGGAACAATCGACACACCAGTTTTGTTTGACATCACATCTTGGTCATGCTCTAGTTTTCCCCTTTCCATGCAAAGCGTTCGAAGCCGTCTTTCAAAATCCTTCGATGGGTATTCGGCTTTGAGCCTTTGTCTTTGCTCCTCGTCTTGTTTCTCCCATAACTGTCGCAAACTTGAAGCAAAATTATGCATTGCATTGGCCACTCCTGTCTCTGAAATAGTTTCCATTGCTTGGAACCAATCATGACAAATTACAAAAACCGGAGGAGCTCCAATCCTGCCTGGGGAAAAGGGAACAATTCCATCGGGGGTTTCTTCAGGTTCATAAAATAGGCACCCCAAAAGCCATCCATTTAAGGAATCAATAAATGATTTTTGAGAGTTAATCCAATTGCCAAAACAACTGCACCAAGCGCGGAGCTCCATTTCTAGTTCCACAATGGCCCTTAAGCGTGAATCTGTTTGAGAACCAGTGGTTTCTATCAAGTTTCGAGTTTTACTCTCCATCACAGCTTGGAACTGCTTTTGGTGACACTTGAGCATGGCCTTCCACATTCTTATCAATCTGAAATTTCGATGGTATAAATATATCAAGAAGGAAGATATCCATTTCAGAATGTAAGGGTTCAAAAAATAAACTTCATTTAAAAACAGAACAAAGGTTTAACTCTATAAAGTAGTCAAACCCCAAGAATTTTTCAATGTGTTCCCAATCTCCTTGCCTAAAGTCTAACTTAACCAAAATAACTGTAAAAAAATAAATGAATTACAGAAAGAAAAAAAATGAAGTAACAAGTAAATAAAAAAAGCAGAATATTTCCCCTTCTCCCGGTTTTGCACAGAGTATGAATGTCAAAAACCAATGACAGAACGGTGTGATACTATAGCTAGCTATGATACTATAGCTAGATATGATCACCTACATGAGGAATAAGTCAACTTAGCCCTTTGGCTGGCGGGCAGGCTTCGAGGACTCTACTTATGGGTCGTACTACAGTTCAGCTTCTGGAGTGGTGGAAAAATTGTGCCACCTTTCCCCTGGGACTCTCAGACAATGGACTATGTTTTTCTGATTCACAACTAAAATGACCAAATGACTACTTTTGTATAATAAACACCCCACTTCAAACAACAACAATTGTAATCAGTATGAACAGAAATAGTAGTTGCCTATACCATACAGTGTACTGCCAAGTCTGTGTGGTTTCATATATCTCAAAGAAGACCATTTCTGCAAACAATAGCAAAACCCATCTTGCAATGCCATGTACATTAACAGGAACTAAATAGGTTGACAAATGAAAAGACAATGCATTTCAAGTCATGCAAATTATAATGGGTAATGCCAATATAGATCGTTTCAGTATTTAGAAAGTGCATTCAATTAGTAATAAGGAGAATTTGATTAAGAAATGCTGAGCAATCTCATTTACCTGTTAAATACCACCGATGGATGTGTAAAGCAAGAGGGAACATTAAGAGCATGATCCAAACAAAGCAGAAGAGTATGTTCTTACCCATAAATTAAATCAGCGACTTGTGGCTGCAACTCCTCATCCCTCAATTTGTGTATCCTACTTGATATAGCATCAATAGCTTTGATGCAAACGTTAAGTTTTGTCAGCAACTTCCTTATTGAAGCCTGGGTAGCATCAATCTTACTAGACTCGGCTCCTCGGTCATCCAAAATTTTGAGCCTCTTGCACTGCCTTTCATAGATAACTCGAAGTCTTTCTTCATCCTAGATAAGAACAGCCACCTAAAAACACGTTAGCAGGATGACACTGGAAGTAAGGAAAATGAAAAACACAAATCCATATTGGTAATATTTTCAGAAAATATGTAATCAAGCAAATCTTAGATATATATTGGCTCACACCCGTAGTTTAAGGTCCTGTTATGGTCAGGTTTGAGACAACTTTCAAAGATTAACCTTGCCAACAATTCAAATTCATAAGGATCCTATTACACAAGAAGTCTGGCCATGATGGATAATCTCTGAGACATGTGTCTCTTTATTTTGAAGAGAATACATTGGACAGTACAGGAGGTCTTACCCCCTTTTCTTGAGTTTACATTCATATGAAAATTAAATTATTCCTAACCATTTGTGCATTTCCTCCTTTGTACTCCGGCTGCTTCTTTTCTCTTTCACTACAGTTGTTTCATAAGAAAAATATATTTTTGAAATAATATATATATATATATATATATATATATATATGTGTGTGTGTGTGTGTGTGTGTGCGTGTGTGTGTGTGTGTGTGTGTGTGTGTCTAGCTAGGGGTATAAACCATTTTTTATAGAATATTTCCAAAAAGGCAGAATGAAACTTTAGTTAAAACACACATGCATCCACCATTTCGAAAAAACCCACGATCATCAACTTCCAATGCACAAACCAAATTTAACTCTAAAAAATACACTTGAACCCAAATCCCAAACCCAGTTGCGGTTGAATGGCCGTTCACTTAAAATATTATTCGAGATTCAATTGTGAATTGGAATTAACCATCAATTTTCGATGAAGAATCAATTATCGTTGAAGAAATTAAAAAGGAAGATGTCTTGAAAATAGTGGGGGAAAAAGTTGCATCCTTATCATCCGCGTTGCAAACCGACATGGATTAGCTTCCTCAGCGTTACAGTTTGGAGAGAACTACCAATTCTTGATATTGATAATGATGTCGTTGCTATAATAATCGTAGAGGATTTGGTAGTTTGTTCAAGATCATGATTGTTGGCTAGAATTTCACTCTTTTGTGGTTATGGGACAAGATTTATCTAATGCAAAAAACAGATGCATACAAACAACAATTTATCAAGTTTTCTCAAATTGGGGAGAATAATGCAAACGACATTTTAGGAAATTTTAATTTTGGTAATAACTTTCTATTAATTAGGGATTTGGAAAGATTCAACTTCATTAGTGGGTTAATTCCATTTTATTTAGGATTTTACTTTTATTAAAAAAGTTATAAGAACCTTAAGACTACATAGTCGATTATTCATATTAAAGAATTCAAAGAATTTTCTCTTTATTGTATTTGTCATTAAAGAGAGTATCTCTAATTCAAGAAGGTTGGTACATTTCGTTGTTTTTTATTCTCTTGTCGATATGCATCCCTACATAAACCAAAGAGGAAAGGACTCGAGCAGGGTTAACACGAGCTACTATAGAAAAGATCTTCAAATAATCAACATTGTAAGTCTGAGTATATCCCTTGGTAATGTCTGGACCTCAACAAGCTGAGTCGTGAGAACATCACGAGAAGTAGAGGAAGGCGACACCTGACTAAAAGATATCTGAGACTGAGATTGTGAGGTGGTATTAGTGACTTGATGAATAAAATCAAGTTTACCATACATAGTCCAACAATAAGGTTTTATGTGGTCAGCACCACCACACTAATCACATTTCCTCTCACCACAACCATAGGCCAATCACCACCTTGAGGGCCACCACGAGAACTACGACTGCCATGATTACCACGTCAAGTACCACGAGAATTACCACGACTCCCACTACTGGAATATAAGGCATTGATTGGTACCTAGCTTAAAAGCTAGTTTTTTTATTTTTTCGTTTTTTTAGCTAAAACATTTATTTGGATTGAAAGTATATATATCTCACCACGCTCACCTTACAGCTCGCTACTGCAACGCTCATTCACCCCTTCGGCTTCCTCCATTCAAAAAGGTAGTGTCTATTTTCCTATTCTTACTGGTAAATAGCATCTTGAAGTGAAGGCATTATTAAAGGAACAAGATGGCAGGTTGTCAATTGCCTTTGGTAGAAGATGCAGGAACTGTCTTAACCACAAATGCAATAGCTAGTTGTAAATTAGCTTTTAAATTAAATTTTTTTAAGTTGGTTTATTGAGTAAGAAGTTATCTTTTTTTCTTTTTGTTCAAATTGAATAGTATTGTCCTTCTATATAATTGATTATAACAATTATATATACACTTTGTAATAATAGTAAATAAG
The DNA here is from genome assembly GCA_034768845.1 of Heliamphora exappendiculata. Taxonomy (NCBI): domain Eukaryota; kingdom Viridiplantae; phylum Streptophyta; class Magnoliopsida; order Ericales; family Sarraceniaceae; genus Heliamphora; species Heliamphora exappendiculata. Next base: position 8,641,804 of record JAOTRH010000022.1, on the reverse strand, counting down.
TTATCAAATGGGAATATTATTGTCTTTTTTAATAAGGTTTAAATAAGATGTCCTAAAAATGTGTTGTGATTTGTCCTTTTAGTTTTTTTAACTTTTTTACTTTTTTGTCAAATGGTGTATGTTAACTTTTAGAAGGAAGAGTCTTGACGTAACAATAGAGCTGTCGCCGTGTGACCTAGAGGTCACGGGTCAAGGTAAGGTTGCGTACTATTGGTATCAAAGCATTCGATCTTAATTGAGAAGTGTCGAGAATTGATTGGAGATAACCGGAAATAACTGCCGGCAACATTCCGACGCTACGTCATGTTGACTTCAGAATGAAAATCTTTAAAAAATTGCTCTACGGATCTTGATCGCCTTATTCTTTTGATCATTGAGATGATTTTCCCACAATATTTAGAGAAAATCTTAAGTGTTTTCGATATTTTTTTTGGGAGCCTTCGACTATTTTTGTTTTTTAGATATGAGTGTGTTCAATTTGGCAATTTCATGTTGTTTGCTTCAAATTGGTGCATCAAATCTACTTCATATGAACCAAAACCCTTGCTAGAAGGTTTGATTTGCATAATTATTGCGCCATCACAAGTTTGGGATTGGTTCGGCTCATCTTCATATTGCGTTAAGTTTGGTTCTCTTCTTCGGATGTTCTTCTTGGTCCTTGTTTTATACATATTAATGTTTTAGATCTTCTTTTCACAGATCGAAAATACTGTTTCAAGGTCTGATTGTCAGAGTTCCGATCGATTGCTACTTGATATGGATTAAGTTCGGCTCTTCTTCAGATCACGTCAAGTTTGGTTCTCTTATTCGGTTGTTCTTTTTGGTCCTTATTTTATACAAATTGATGCTTTAGATCTTCCCATGAACCAAATATACTGTTTGAAGGTCTGATTGCCCAAGTTTCAATCGATTGTTGCGTGATTTGGTTTTGGATTGGCCTACTTGAGATCTGGTTCCGTCTGATTTGTTTCTCTTCCAGATTTTTTTGCTTATTGGTTCCACTTCTAAGTTCGGCTTGATTTCCTTTTCCAGATCTGTTTGCTTATCTCTTATGTTTTTGAGTTATTTTGGCCGAAGGCAAAGGCTCATTACTTCGAGATTATGACATGTCCAAATCCATTACGTCTATACGATTAAATGGGTCGAATTATTTAGCTTAGACACATGCGACCAAGATTTTTTTGCATCGAAAGTCTAAATTAAAATACATAACTGATAATCCTCTGCCTAAAAGTCTAAGACAAATACAAAATATAAAGATTGAATGTGTGAGAATTCTATTGTTATGGACTAGTTGTGACATAGTATGGAGCTTCATATTGCAATTGTTAAATTTTGTGACACTTCTAAGAAGATTTGAGATTTCGTTGCTGATTCTTTCTCACATCAGAGTAATGTTTCCTGTATCTATGAGATCTATGAGAATATTTTTACCACAAAATAGTCTAGGAAGTCCTTACCTAAGTGTTAATAGCGTTCTTAAGAACCCTTTGGGACCAGTTGTTCCAATTGTGACACTTTACTATTGATCTTGCACAACAACAGCGCCACTAGGAGGATTTTATAATTGCTTCCCTAATGCCTAGTTTGGACCCAAAATTATGTGGATTCAAATATCGAATTCTTGCCAATGAGACATCTACTGTAGCTAATACCTATTCTCAACTTTTGCATTCCTCATTGGGACAACCATCCATTGTGTCTCGCACTACTTCTACTTCAAAATCTTCAGCCTTAGTTTCCACCGATAGTCGTAGTGGCTCACGTGGTGGACGTACTTCCCGCGGTGGAGCTTGTAGTGGTGTCCGAATAGGAGGTCGAGGCAAATAAAAGCGTGATTATTATAGGAGTACTAATCATACTCAACCCTACTGTTGGCGGCGAAGTATGGGAAGCCAAGTTATGCACATTAAGTTACCGATGGTACTTCTCAGCTTCAATTTCAGGCATCTTCCACTCCTTTTGGTCAGGCAATCTCTAGTTCTGGTTTTCCTAATTCCCTCACCGCTCAACTTAGCGATCTTGTATAGGCATTGCATATTGCTCGTCCTTTTTCCACTTTCCACTTCTACTGCTATTTTAGTTGATTCATGTGTTATTGCATGTGCCACTCTTTCGCCTCCTTTGTGGATTATAAATTCCGGAGTCACTTCTCACGTATTTCTTCCTTGTTTTCTAATTTTAGTTCTATCCAATATAATATTATTTTAGCTGATGATTCCTCTTTTCCCGTCCGTGAGAAAGGTGTTCTTCATCCCAATCAATTCCTTACTTAACCCTCTAGTCTCTATGTTCTCGATTTTCTTTCTATTAATCATTTGACTACAGTTTAAAATTGCTGAGTAACTTTTTTTGTTCTTATTGTGTTTTTCTTTTAGGACCTATAAACAAAGAAGATGATTGATTTGGGGGATGAGAAAGATGGACTCTATTTTCTAAATGTTGATTGTGCCTCTCCTCACACATCCTCTGCCTTGAGTACTTCGGTTCCTCCTCTTCAGTGGCATTTTTAACTGGGTAAATGCTAAATCAAAGTTAGTTATTCCTACTTTGAGCTCTTATCTAGTTTAAAGTGTGAAGCATGTCAGTTAGGCAAACATCACCATAGCTATTTTCCCGATTAATTCCTTGGCCCTCTAGTCTCTATGTTCCCGATTTTCCTTTCAATCTGCTTTCTATTAATCAATTGACTAAAGTTTAAAATTGCTCAGTAACTTTTTTCGTTCTTCTTGCGTTTTTCTTTCAGGACTCATAAAAAAAGAAGATGATTGATTTGGGGGATGAGAAAGATGGATTCTATTATCTAAATGTTGATTGTGCCTCTCTTCACACATCCTCTGCCTTGAGTACTTCGGTTCCTCCTCTTTAGTGGCATTTTCAGTTGGGTAAATGCTAAATCGAAGTTAGTTATTTCTACTTTGAGTTCTTATCTTGTTTAAAGTGTGAAGCATGTCAGTTAGGCAAACATCACCATAGCTATTTTCCTTCTAGTAGTCATGGTCGTCAGTTTACGTCTTTCAATGAAATCCATACTGATATTTTTAGCCCTTCTCGAACTCTTAATACCAATGGATATTTTTATTTTATTATCTTTGTTGATGATTACTCTTGTATGACTTGATTATTTTTAATAAAAAAATAAATCTGAGTTTCCGCTTATTCTTAACAAGTTCTATAATGAGATCTTAACATAATTTGTCAAACGGATCAAAATTATTCGATCTAATAATGCTTTGGAATATATACAATTTACTGTTGACTTCTTTTTTGTGGATCGTAGTATTATTCATCAAACAAGTTGTGCCCATACCTCTCAGCAGAATGGTGTTGTTGAGCATAAACATCGACACTTGATGCTGCAAGTACTTTGTTATTCCAAATGCAAGTACCCAAACATTTTAGAGTGATGTTCTTATTATATGTCATCTCATTATCGTATGCCTTATGTGGTGTTGAATAATCAGTCACCATTTTTCTTATCATACCTTGGTTCTTCATTTTTTTTCTCTCATTCTTCAAGTATTTGGTTGTGTTGCCTCTATTTATGTTCTTGATCCAAATCTCGATAAATTATCTCTTCGGGCTCGCAAGTGTGTTTTTCTTGGGTACTCTCCCACTCAAAGGATATCATTGCTATCATGCAGAGTCTCATCGATATTTTGTAGTGTTGATGTCACATTCTTTGAGTCAACTTATTTCTTTAGTTCTAGTCTTCTACAGTTAAGACTCTGTTGTCGTGAGGGGGGAGTTCACCACTTTTACACTTCTCTTTCCAATCCTCCTCCCTGTCCAGGTATAATCTCCTCCTCTACAGGTGTATCAACGATCTCAAAATCGGCAAATTATATCTTATGGCCCGACCACATCATTTTCCTCGTTTGCGATCTTTCTTTCAGCTGATGACTTGCCTATTGCTTTACAGAGAGATAAACGTACTTGTATTCAAAATTCTATTGCTCCGCATAAGAATCAAACTTGGGAGTTTACTTCTCTCCCTCTTGGCAAGTAAACATTGGATTGGTGTTGGGTGTACACTGTTAAATATCCTTCACATGGTTCCGTTAAACAGCTTAAAGTTCGCTTAATGGCTAAAGGATACACTCAGACTTATGGTGTTGATTATTTAGACACTTTTTGTCCCATAGCTCGTCTCAATTCTATTCTAGTTCTTCTAACTCTCTTTTTGTTTAGGATCCCCTTTGGCCATTGTATCAACTTGATATTAAAAATGTCTTTCTTCACTGTGATCTTTAGGAGGAGGTATATATGAACTAACCCTTGGTTTTCTTACTCCTGGTAGTGAGAATCTTGTTTGCCGTTTGCGTAAGGCTATCTATGGTCTGAAGCAGTTTCCCTATGCTTGTTTGATCACTTTAGCTTTGTTTTACTTGTTTATGGGTTTCGGCGTTCCTCTGCAAATCATTATTTTTTTTTCTGTCACTCCACTAGTGGCACTGTTATATTGATCGTCTACGTTGATGATATTATTATTTCTGGTGATAACTTTACTGTTGTTATTGCCTTAAAGCGATACTTAGGTCAAGCCTTTCATACTAAGGACTTGAGTATCCTTCACTATTTCTTGAGATTGCTCGCTCTTCTCAGGGTATCTTTCTTTCTCAATGGAAATATGTTCTTAATCTTTTATCTAAGAATGGCCTTCTTGGTGCTCGACCTATTGATACTCCCATAGACTCAACGGTTAAGCTTAATACTGATTATGATTATCTCTCTTTTTATGTTAGTTGTTATTGCCGTATAGTTGGCAAATTAGTTTATCTCATAGCTACGCATCCTGACATTACTTGTGCAATTGGTGTGGTTAGTCAGTTTATACATGCTCCTAGTCAACCTCACTTTGAAGTTGTTTACCAGATTGTGCAATATTTGAAAAGTGGGTCGCGGTTTGCTCTACTGGCCTTCTCGCTCCTTATTTATGGTTGGCTTTAGTAATGCAAATTGGGTTGGCAATCGCTCTAATCGATGGGTTACTTCTAGCTAATGCACCTCTATTGGAGGAAACCTTGTTCCTTAGCGTAGTAAAAAACAAGTTGTTACCTGTTCTAGTACTGAAGCTGGGTATCGTACTAATTGCCCATAGTGCTTCTGAACTACTATGAGTCCGCTCTCTTCTTGTGGATTTCGGTATTCCTATTTCTTCACCAATGTCGGTGTATTGTGATAATAAAGTTGCTATTTCTATTGCTCATAGCACATTCCTTTACGAGCGAACCCATGAAGCACGGAGCCACGGACACGTCGAAATAAGTGTTGTAGTCGTGTCGAACACGTTGGGAACACGCCGTGTGGCGTATGCTATTTTTTTTGAAAAAAATTCTTGTCGGACACGCAGGGGACACGTGTTTCCAAACTCGAGTCTGGACACGTCAAACCCGATGATGAAATAAAAAATGCCAAGAGCCTCAGTGCACAGTTTGAAAAAATACTCGGCCTCTCGTCGTCGTTAACCACCGCAACCTTTTACTAGCGAGCTCGACGACCACTGATAACCTCAATCTCACCAGTGACAATCACCAATGACCTTCAATCGCCTTCTAAGTAAGCACTATCTCATTTTTTTCCTTCTATTTTTTAACGGCTTCTCTCTATTTTATCTTCAACTTGTCTGCATCTTCTTTTGTCGCATCCCTGCCGTGTTTGTCCTGATTTTTTTGAAATTACTGTGTCCCATGTCCGTATATGTGCTTCATAGGAACGAACTAAGCATATCAAGATTGATTGTCACTTCATTCGTGATTTATTGTTAACAAATCAAATGTTTACTCCGTATGCTCGCACGGAAAATCAGCTTGGTGATATTTTCAGGAAACCATTACCCCATTCGTCTTTTGAGCGTTTATCTTTTAAGATGGGCATGTTTGATCTCTACGCTCCAACTTGAAAGGGAGTGTTAGAGTAGTTATTTTTTATTTTATTTCCTAGTTTATGTCTGGAAAGTCTTCTTGTAATTTAGACATTTATTATTTTAATAATAAATACTTAAGAGGTGAAGGAGACTGATTAAAGAACCCTAAAAACTTATTCTCTTATTTTCTTCTTTCTTCTTCTTCTTTCTAACCCTAAAACCTCGATTTCTATACTTTAACTACTTCCTTTTAAATTAAAGGTAGATTAGGTATTAAAGAAAAATGAGTACAACCTCAGCCTTTTCCATTCGTGGAAGTTAACAGACGTGTACGGAGGGAGGAATTTGAGAGTGACAAGTGAGGCAGGAGGTCACTGAAATTTACCAAGACAATAAATCTCGATGACCCTTTTTTCTGGTAAGCGTTAATATTTATACCAAAAAAAGGAATGATACAAGGAAGATCATAACACGGTCCCAAGGGCCTAAAAAAGGCCTATGCCAAAGGACAATTGGAAAAACAAAAGAACCACCTAGCCTACAGAAATCACCATAAAGCCCAAGACGCTAGAAGAGTAGAGAAAAAACAAACCACTTCATCTTAATGCAAGGTTTGTTAGACTTGATAGATAGGAGAGTTGAGAAAAAACAAACCACTTCATCTTAATGCAAGGTTTGTTAGACTCGATAGAGAGGGATTTCACTGTCAGAAGGCTAAAGTTTTCAATTTTCACAAGTAGGTGGTTCTTGTTCGCACCTCTTAAGGACGGATTCTTCCAAGGAAATGAAGTCTCCATCCAAAAAGGACTTGTGGGGGCCTTTGAGACGTGTTGACCCGTGATGGCCCAAGTTGTTCAATGAAAAGTAAAGCAAGCTTAAACTCTATGCATATGTGACAGCACTGCAAACAGATTAATTTAAAACCAAAATCAACAGTATGTTCAATGCTATGAGGGAGCAAAAGAAGAAAGCGGAGGAGACAAAAACCAAGGACACACGAAGACCAGCTGCAGCAGTTTCCTCTCTCCCTCTCCCTGTGTCGTGAACTTTGGGACTAGTTTTTTTTCCCCCTTGTTTATTTGCACATAATAAGATAAGAAATGAGGAAGCAAGTCACCAAGCCAACATTTGTGTGAGTACATTTCAATAAGCGCACCCCAAGCCTCTGAAAGATAAGGTGATGATCCACTGGTTAATCAATTCAGAAATGAGGAAGCAAGTCACTAAACCAACATTTGTGTGAGTACATTTCAATAAGCTCACCCCAAGCCTCTGCAAGATGAGGTGATGATCCACTGGTTAATTAATTCAGAAAAGCCTAACTTCTAGAATTGGTATCCTAGACCCATTAATCACACCCATAGCTGCAACCAATCAAATGAAGTCACTATCGCAGCAATTGAAGGACTCTACAGAAATATTAGGAGTTTAGGGCAGTCTCCAACCATCCAACAACCAATAGATTCCATCATTCCAAAATGATCCTTTATTAAGGAATCTCGGCCTACAAAGCTTACAGCAGCTCTGATCTGGCTTTTCTATATTGATACAAGCATGTGTATCAATTAAATGCATAAAGAAAGTCTTAATCAGGACAAAAACTTAGGTTCCTAGTGTTTCGTATCAATCCAAACAACTGACTTTTTCTAGATCATTTTCAACATTTTAATGGTTTAACTTATTTTTAAAAGAAAACCAATAAATCATCCTCAATATAGAAAAAAACATTTAAATATGACATATAACATCTATAGCCGAATTAAGTATATTATTGTGTACATTCCTTTCCTCCACTAGCACTTCAAGGACCAAATTTACTCATGCACTGTAATTGGTAGCTGCTTTCTTATAAGCCTCAGTAATAGTACACGCATATTGAAATTGCATACTTGTCACACGAAAATATATAGTGAATAAAAGTCAAACAGAAACTGATATTATCCTAATAGGCATGTTAATACATTTGCACATATCAAGACAAAAGGTTACACTTACAAGTCTTGCCCATGGTATAAACAATAAGTCAGATTCATCATATTACCTTAACTTCTTTGTAAAGTTTCTTCTCCCATGCATATAGCTTCTCCAGAGTAGATGAAAGTTTACTAGTCTTCAAACTAGTGTTATTCCATGAGTACCCATAAGACAATTTTGCCATTTTCACTGTGCTAAAGGCCAATCTTACTGATTGACTGGATGGTGGGCTTGGAGATGACAAGGAAGGTGCTTTCATACAAAGAATCCTGGATAAAATCACTGCATGAAGACACAATAATACCAATAAAATTCCACAGCTAATTTTGTTTGTGGAGACAACCTCTTTACTGCAAAAGACAAATAAGTCCCAACAAAGCTACCGAGACCAATTTTGTTAGTTTTACAGAGAATATTTTATCCTTCAGCAGTTTGGCCAAGGAAATTCAATTGATCAGATGACAAATATTACAACCAAAATCGTGTAGTAGAAAATTAATTTAATTATTGTCTGTGTTCAATTCAAGAAAGTAATCTGTTGTCTTTCAAATTCTTTTCATAAATGATGTCCTTGAAGTTTCAATTCCCTAACATTCTGTTGACCCCAGAAGAACGTAAAATATTGCTGACTAGAAATTTATGGGGGCAAAAGGCATATAAAATTTCTACGGATTTTCCTTAATTCTATTTGCTTGTGTAAATTAGTGTTTGCATCATGGTTCCAGAAAACAAACCCTTGCGAGAGAGAATTTAACCGACACTTCCCAAAGATAATTTAAAATATAAATAACAAACTTCAAGCATGGGAATAATAAGAGGAAAAACAGAAGGGAAAACAAACAAATCTTTACCTGCTGAACTACTAGCTGCAATCCCTGACAATAGCAAATGCCCAGCAGTTTTGGTAGCTCTTTAAATAAGATAAAGATGGAAAGCAATAGAAACTAAGTGTAATGTTTTACAAGGCAATACTGCTGGGGTCTTAGTGAACGCATGCACAAATATACAAATACTTATATTTCTTGTGCCTCCTCACATAACTTTGTCTACATGTTAGCCAATCAGGTATGAAGATCATAATGTCTTTGCTCTATTCACAATTACGAAAGTATTAGTACAATAGTGGTTGTTCACGTCACATTACAATAGTTTTTTAATTTTTGTTTAAACTACTCCCATAAAGCACCAGCATTTCCTACCAAAATCTCGCCTATAGTAACTTGTAAACAAGACAAGATTTCCCAAGTTCTACATCAAAACAATGGCAATAACTAATAAAAATGGCAAACTGCGAGACAATAGTGAGATAAAATTCATGAAAGAACTACAGGGCAGTTCAAACAACTCAGCAATGAATATAAATGCAGAACCCATTATAGACAACAATAACTGAACATATACCTTTAAGTAAAGTGAACCTAGGCTGATAAGGCAGCTTGCCCACCTCGAGCAACATAGCAACCTCCTTGCCCAAACTCGAAGCAGTCACAAATTCATCTCTAATTTCAGCAACAACCTCCTGAAGGTCTCGTGTGCCACGGGCAGAAAATGTGGTCAAGCTACTTAACTTTGATGATTCGGCATCATAATTTGATGCTTCATCCACCTCAAAAGTCACCCCTTTCTTCGTCACCGACTCATCTTCGGTGCACTTTGATACAATTGAATCAGGACTCCTCTTTTCCTCTTTTACATCAACCGAATGTGTCGCCTCGTTGTTTTGTGATCCTACTTTCCTAGAAGTCCCATCGCCGCTTTCCGAAGGGCTACCCCTTGCTGTGTCCTCACTTTTACCATGTAATGGCATTGTTCTTGAACTTCCCTCGCTGCTCTGTTTTTGTGATGGCACTGCCCTGGAAGTCCCTTCCCCTGAGTTGTTCTTGGTTTCTGAATTCAATTTCTTCCCCTTTTGATCTTCCCTAAATGCTTCAGTCTCTGTTTCATCTTCCAAATCAGGGATTCCCTCCCTCTCCCTCACTTCATTTGAATCAGGACTACTACCAATTGACCCATACCCATATTTGCTGTTAGGATAATAGCCATTGTAACCACTATCATACACATCAAAGGGGTTTAGAAAATCCCAAACAGACACCTTCGGAGAAGGCGGCGGCGGCGAACTTGGTGGCTGATTGCGAGTGTCGGGAGGCGGCGACCGCATCGGGAACCCAAAAAATCCCGTGTTTTCGTAAGGATAACTTGAATACGAATTCAGGTACGAATATGATGACGACTCAGGTCCTGTCCCCGCTGCCGGAAACCTCCTGGGATCATAAATTACCGAGCGAATCGGCGGCGAAGATCGCTTCATGTAATACGCGTGGGAAGTTGGATTCACCCCAAATGGACCCCAACCTGTTTGAAGAGGAGGTGGGTATAATCCGTACGGCTCCCAACCCGTCTGAGGCGGCGGATTCACCACCCCATACGACGGCGGCCAACCTGTTTGAGGCGGCGGCGGTGAAGAATACGGAGGAGCTTCTTCGAACTCAACTTCTGGACTATGATGCATATGAATATGGCTCGGGGAAGAACCCAGTTCAGAATCAGAACCAGAAGATAAATCCAAGTGCGAATTGTTCCCATCGTGATCATCCTCCGACAAGTGAATGTGGGAACCCGAGCCAGAATGTGATAGCGAGGTCGAAGAAGAAGATAAATCTCTTTGATTATGATTGCCCTTCTTCTTCTTCTTCTTCTTCTTCTTCTTCTTCTTCTTCTTGGATTTCCCTTCGTCGGAGGGTAATGTCAATACAGGGGAAGCCGAGGGAGAGGCAAGAACGAGCTCTTCGTCGACGAACCGGCGAAGAGCGTCTCCGACGTCCTTCAAGGAATGGAAGTAGGCGACGTGGGCAGCGGCGAGAGAGTAACGGTGGTCCACGGCGGCTTTGATCAGCTCTTTCCTCTCTTTACAGCGGATCACCAATGGCAAGTCGTCCGCCTTCGACCCTCCACAACCCATATCAAACCACCAGCGCCGCCACCGTCCGCGCCGGCGCCGCCAAACAAAACCCTAAACCAAACCCATATGAGTTCACTCGTATCGGCACTAGTTCACACAAATGCAGAACAAACGAGAGCATTCTGAAGGAAGGAGTGTTCGAGAACCATATCCCAGAGAAGAGAGCAATTTATACGTGTTTTTGTTACACTAATAGGAAATTCTGGAGGAAGGAGAAGAAGAAGAACAGTGAAATAGGAAAGTGAAGCTAAATTTGGAAATTTTGACAATTGATACAAAAAGATATGATGATGAAGAGAAATTTTTAATAAGAGGAATGAACTCTGAACGTTGAGATTAGAGAAATTGACTCGTTACCGTCCATGAACGGTCGGACAACGGTTTGAATCGATGAATCTGCGAGAGAGGGAGAGAGAGAGAGAGAGAGAGAGAGAGAGAGAGAGTATGAGATTTGTGAATTTTCTGGGATTGTTTACGTTTTGGAGAAAAATTTTATAAAAATTTGTTTCGAGATGCGTGATGTTGGAAAGGAGGCATCGTCTTCTTCTTGTTCCCGAAGCGCTTTGAATTTTTTTGAGGACTTGTTTGTTTGCAATTTGTTTTTTTGTTTGACCGGTTATGGTGAAAGTCCAAGAGCCCCAGGAGTGTTTGGGATTGATGAGATTAATAGATAAAAATAAATTTTTTTATTTATAATTATTAATAAAATAAAAAATTTGTTAAAACATAAAACAAAACATTAAAAATTAAGTCAATAAAATAATAAAAGATAAAAATAATAGTTAAAAGTAGTGGTCAATGAAACCATTGTTACCAATAGACCTTGAGTTTGGAATTTTTTTCATTTTAAATTGGAAACATTGGAAGTGAAGTTAATTTCTTTTGAGGCAAGTAATTATTTAGTAATCTCAAAATACTATATATTATTATTTAGACTATATTTTTATTTTATGATGTATTGAGAATTATTGTTGGTCAATATTGGAGAAAATTATAAACTGTTCAAGTTTGTAATATTACGTAATTTTTTTAATAAATAAAAATATTTAATGTGTATTAAATGGGTTATCTTAATTTCTCATCAACTTAACAAAGATGAGCAAATATTGTTCTACTCACATTATTTTTTACTATATCATTAAATAAAAATAATACGTAAATAATGTCGTATAGTGTTCCAGTAATATCATATAATACTTTAAATATTAGTCGAGATACGTATAAATTGATATGAATATTTAGACCCGAATTAACAACTTTAATTTTTTAATTTTTTGACTAAAAATGTCAAAAAAAAATTTAGGTTGTTTGTTTGGTAAAAAAATAAACAAGTTAAAAAATCAAAAAATTAAATTAAAATATATATTTTTAAAATATTTTATTTAAACTCCTACAACTTTTAAAATACAATAATACTTATTATTCGTAATTTATTTACCACAATTTTTAATTATATATAATTATTAATATCAAATATATAGAAAAATAAAATAATACATCTTGAACAAAAAATAAAAAAATTAACTTTTTATCTTAATAACTAATTTTAAAAAAATTAACTTAAAAATTAAATTACCAAACAACTTACATTAAATTTATTTTAACTTTTTAATTAAAAAAAAACAAACAAACAAACAAAAATTAATTTGTAAATCAATTGTCAGTAAAAAAAAATTGTTTATTGTTTGGTAAACAAACAAAAGAAGTTGTGCTTCCGTGCGTGATGGCGTTGAGTTAGGGTGGTGTCAGAGGAGAGTTGGTAACTGACAACTGTCATAATTACAACCATTATCATCATCACAAACATTTAAATTCATTTCTCTTTCACACTCATCACTTCAGTTTTTCAACTTGGTTGGTGCTTTTTTTTCTTAGGCCTGTTCGGCAACTTTAATTTTTTTGACTTTTTATTTAAAAATATTAAAAAATTAAAATTATTCGTTTAATATAAAAATAAGATTATTAAAAAGTTAAGAAATTAAATTAAAATATAAAATTTTAAAATATTTAATACAAATTTTTACTCTTTTAAAAATATAATAATATCTTTTATTCATAACTTATTTACTACCATTACTAACTACATATAATTATTAACATCAAATATATATATATATATATATATGTAAATTTATTCACGGTAAATAAAAAGTAAAAAAATTAACTTTTTATTCAAATAATTAATTTAAAAAATTTAATTTAAAAACAAAATAACAAAATAATTTATTTTAAATTTAATTTAATTTTTTAACTAAAAATATAACAACAACAAGCAAAAAAAAAAAAACAGCTAACTTTTAAGCTAGTGTCCAATTGAACTGTTATTATTCAAACAATTAATTTTAAAAAAATTAATTTAGAAACTAATTTACTAAATAAATTATTTTAAATTAAATTTAATATTTTTTTACTAAAAATACAAAAGAATATAAATTCATTTTTAAACTAGTTATCAATTCAACCTTAATTTGATTTGTTATATCTTTAATGAGATGATTTTTAATTTTTTTTTTTTTTGTTTATTAATTAAAATATTTTTTATATAATTTTTGAAAAAGGTTGAACAGCCATTAATGTGATTTGATGAATGTATCTTTGGAGTGTTTTTTAGTGATTCTAGGTGCATCACAAAAATTGATTAGTGATGGCAAGTGCAATGTACTTAAATTGCAGGCCCTCATTGGGCTAAGTGCTAGTACTTTGTTAAATTTTGTCATTTTTTAAATTTTGGATTAAATTTTTTAAAAAAAATTATTTTAACAAAATGAACTCAAAAAATTAAAAAAAAGTAATAAAAAATAAAAAAATACACTAAATACAAACATAAATAATATAAAATTTAACTTATAGGTTTATTTTTACTTACTTTTATCTTTTTTGAACTGTTTGATATATTTTGATAAAAAATTTTATTTTTTGACTCATCTTAATTAGAAAAATCTAAAATATATAATAATTTGATTACATGATGAAAAAATTAACTAAAAACAAAAAAAAACATATAATATTAAATAAATAAGTAACATTATCCCATTCAGGACCACAATTTATAAAAAAAAACTATCAAATAAAAAGTACTAAATTTAAAATTAAAAAAGTATTTTACATATAATAGTTTATCCATTGTCTAGCCTAAATATACCAATGTTTAAAATTTTAAAATTAAGCTTTACTTTTTATACTCGCCTTAATTCTCAAAATATTATTATTCTTAACCTCACAAAACCTAACCCTAACCACCATCCCTCTCACCTATCAACCACCATCATGCCACCTTGACCACCACCTTTATTATCTGCCACCTCTCTTTTCTCCTCCTCTTTTCTTGTTACGCTACTCTCTATTTTTTTTCATCTTTTTGTACTTTCTCGACTCTATTTTTTTGTGATCTCCTCTTCCCATACTCTTTCTTCACCCTCAAATACTTGTTGGGACAAACACTAACCCTAGTTGTCATCGCGAACTCTATCTGCAACCATTATATTTTTCTACACCATCAAACCTAGTGCCACCACCTTCATAGAGAACACCAACCCTGGCCTCGTTATCTCTCCTTTTATGTCACCCCTCCTCATCCTCCCTGTATCTGCACTCCCTCCATCGTCACTTTCAACCATTGTAAAGAATTCTTATGGTCAAATGTATGGCCTTTGTTAAGATTAGCATTATTGAACATAAGGCCTTTGTTTGAACTATTAAAGCTAAACATCAATCAACGACAAGGGGTTCGAAAAAGGTACTGGTGCTTCAAAAGAATGGTAGAGATAGCTGACGGGCTGTCAAGGTGGATTGAGAAAGTATTGGGATGACAGTGGAGGGTGGGAGTCATAGTGGGAGAGAGAGGAGAGAGACGACAAGATGGTAGTGGTCGTCGAAGTTATTAGGTGGTGGTGATGATGATAGTGGCAATAAGATTTTAAGATTTTAGAGGTTGATGATTAATTTGGTAACTTAAATGAAAGTTATAATTATGATAAAAAAATTATATTTTTGTGTGTGTATGCAAATTAATAATGTTATGTGTATAATAGGTAAAATTACCCAAGTTTTGAGGCAATATGGCGTCACTCTTTAATTCATCTTCATTGGAACTCACTCTATACATTCGTTTTAAACATTTATATAATTCGATATCTATCAAATAAAATTATGATAAATATAAAATTATATAAAAATAAAAAAAATAAATTTTATTTAGTTAAAAATCACTTTAAGTCTTGAATTATTACATACCTTATTACTTATTGAACTTAAAATCACTTTTAAGCTAAATATATTTTTAGTCTTAAACCACTCCAAAATTTTACCAAATTGACTTTTTATTACTTGGCTTAAAATTACTTTTTAAAAAAAACCTTTAACTTTAAGTCACGTTACTAAATTAGACCTGTATTTCGAAAAATCTAATCTTTTAGATTCATGCTTGTACATTGGTAAAAGGGCTAAATTTATAAAATTAAAATTATTTAGCTAGCTTTAAAAATAGTTTACTAAATAATTAGTTTTCAATTCAAATTATATTTTTAGGTTAGAAAAAGCTAATTTATTATTGGATAAGCTAGTTATCAATAAAAATTATATTGAGGCCTATAATGAAATCAAAATTATATTTAAACTAATTTATTCAAATATTATTTTAAATTAATATTTAAATTATTTAATGTTAAATAATTTTTTAAAAATAATATGTAATAATGATAGTTTCAAAATGATACTAATATTTTATTAGTATTACTACTATTGTACTATTAAAAATTGATATTATGTTGTCTTTAGAATATTTTGATATTGTGATTTGCCTATTGCTAGCATAAAAACCCAAAATTACAATTTAGTTAGATGACACTTGAACATTTGGCCCGTTTGAAATAATTGCTTATTTATTTATTTTTATATTTAATAATTTTTTTATCGTTTAATTAAACTATTATATTTTTGTCTCTTCACATGAAATGATCCAAAAAAATAAAAAATTTATATTGAAACATATATAAAAAAGTTTACAAAAGACAAAAACAAATCAAAATAATTCAAGTTTTATGTTACTTATTTTCGTATTTAGTTAATATTTTTCATCTATTGATTAAGTTTTTTTATTCGATTCATCTCATTGAGATAATTCAAAAATTAAAAAGTAATAATAAAAAGTTGAATAACTTCAAAAAAAAAACAATAATAAGTAAAATTTTCAATATTTAGGACATGGCCAATTTCATTAAAAGACCATATAAACTGAAACTATCATCGGGATAGAGGGACCCTAGACGTGCGTAGAAAGTAGATATAATGAAGGCCTATGACACGGTTAGCTGGGAATTTCTCGTTGTAATGAAAGGGTTATATATATAGAATTTGGTGGATTTGGTTGTATTGGATGGCCAATCCTTTAACCCTACCAATGGAAATGATTTATAATTTGTTTTTAACATTATTTTTTTCATTTATCTTAAAAGAATTGGGCTATTTTAGACCAACCACTTGGCCCAATGGGCCCAACCTGATGATGATGTGAGGTTGGCCACCTATCCTGCAGCCCAAATTTAAGGAATACTTTGATTTAGTTTTATACGATTTTCTAAAAATTTTATTCGAGAATCGAATCATAACGAACTGGTCATAGTAATTTAGAAACATAACCAAATTGTCACTTATCAAAATCGAACCAAATTAAACAATTTAGATGATTAGATCTATTTGAATCAATTTACCGGTTTCACTGCTTTTTTTTTAACACCCTTCTGAATCATCGATTAAGTGTGCATTAATAAATTAAAAACTGAAAAAAAATATAGAGAGAGATTTTGAATCCATACCTATATTGGATTTGATAATGTCTAAAAACAAGGGTTGTGTGTAAGGTTTCTGTGGTATTTAATAATTTTTCTTAAATGAATTTACTTTATTTTTAAAATTTTAAATTTTACTTGTTAAGAGAAATTTTAAATGAATTTTTTTAAAAAAATTTAAAAATTAAAACGATGAAAAAAATATTATTTTTTTGAAAAAAATAACTAAAAGTAAAAAGTGTTATTTTTTTGTATTATTCTCACTTTTTAAATACATTTCACAACCGTAAATTGAAAAGCTAAAAACTTTAACTAAAATGTAAAAAAAGAACTAAAAACTGAAATTTTAAAAAAATCTTTTCAAAAAAATTGTGTTATTCTTTTTAAAAATGCATACTAAATATGGAAAAGAGAGTTTGAAGTTGAAATGATCATTTTATTTCAGCCAATTCCAGCGTACCAAACGTGCCTTAAGAGAAAGAGAATGGGGATTATCCCCTCAATCTCTCCTAATGAGGCTCAAAATCGTAATATTTATTATAAAAAGTTCGGGTGATGCCATTAAATTATAAAGATTTTGAAATATTTTTAAGTCTCTTTTTGGCATCTTTAAATAATTATTTTTAAAACAAATCTTTTAAATTATAATATTTGGCATATTTAAAAAAATTATTAATATTTTTTAAATAAAATAATTATAATACACTTAATTAAACCACTTAAAAGATACACTTTGTACAAATACCAAATAGATCTAAGAAAAATTCACTAAGGGCATAATTGGTAATTCAAAGTTTTTTTGTTTTTTGTTTTTATAAAAAAAATCAGCATAAACTGTTTTGCAAAAAGAAAGAAAATCAAAAATTAAAACAGACAAATCAAAATTTTAATTTAAAAAAAAAAATATTAATTACTGTCTGATAGACGATCAGTAAGAAATATATTATGTATAAATATTTGTATAAAGTGTATTAATATTTATAAAAACAATAAATTATATACTTAAAAATATATTAATATTTAAAAATTTATTTTTATTAATTTATTAATCACCGGTTAATAAACAAACAGTAGTTACAATGACGTTTCTTTTAATATTCTATATAGGTAACTTGTGTAGCTTTTGCAGGGACGAGGTCCCTTTGGACTATTATAGTTTATTCCTTTTAGACTAAACGACCGCACACAATGACCAATAATCTTTTTTGTTTTTAGTGAAAAAAAAATTATGATGATATTTTTTAAAAAATTTTATTACAAGAAATTAGAAAAATAAAAAAATTAATTAAAAAATAAAAAAAAAACTACATAAGACGAAGAAAATTATTGTAAAATTTTTATTAAGCTTTTTTTATTTTTAGTAATTTTTTTAACTTTAACCAAAACAATTACACTTTATATTCGTTTTATTATGACCAGTAGAAAAAATAAAAAATTTAAATAAAAAAAATAAAATAATTTAAAAGGACAAAAAAAGACATGATAAAAAGTCAAAAAAAAAGTTATCTCAAAAAGTAAACACTTATCCTATTCTAAAACTCAATAATATATTTATTTAATACAAATATCAAATTATACATATTTGTTATAATTAATTATATAAAAAGATAATACTGTTCAATTTGAATAAAAAATAAAAAATTAATTTTTATTTAATTAATTTATTTATAAAAAAACTAGTTTAAAAATTAAAATTTCCAAACAATCTAATTTAAATTTGATTTATCTTTTAAAAATAAAAATAAGACAAATTTGGATTTATACCTTTTTAAGGCCAAAGGTAAGGGAACAGGAATTACCCTCAACCGCTCACCACGGTGTTTGAACCCGCCACCGGCATAACAAAAAGTTGAGGAAATGGGTGTATCCACGTAGTGTTGAGCGGATTTAATTGAATTTATTTAATTTTTTTAAAGAATTCTTTTATATATAGTTATGTAAAATTAATTAATATTATAGTATATTTTGTTAAAATTAATTTTAATATATCATATAAAATTAAAAATTTAAAATAATAATAATTTATTAAATAACACTACTAAATAAAATTTTTAACTAGGCAATTAGTTGAGGAGATGCCATATTACTATTAAGCTACAAAGATATGCGCAAGTGCTCACCTTTGTTGACCCGAGTTAAAATTTTTTTTTAATTAAATAATAAAAAAATATATTAAAAATAAAAATAAATTAAATAAAAGAAGCAAACAAACAATTATATCCAACGTGGCAAATATATATATACTTAGCTTGTATTTTGTTTTAACTTTTTTTTTATAAGTTTCTTAATCTTTTTTTATAAAAAAAAATAGATGTAAAAATATATATAAAGAAGTCCATTAATTACAAAAAAAAATTTAAGTAAATAAATGTTTTAAGAAAATTTTAACTAAAAAATTCTATAAAAAGAATTAAGCCTATTGACCTGTTTGGAAACTTTAGTTATTTGTTTATTTACTTATTAGCAAACAAGTTAATTTGTTAATAAGTTATTTTATTTGGGTGAAATTGTTTATTTATTTATTTATTTTATTTGTTTATTTGCTTATTTAACTACTCAAACGAGTTTATTTATTTATTTGTTTATTTATTTATTTTGGTATCCAAACAAGTTTATTTGACTTATTAGCCAGTTTATTTATTTATTTGGCTATTCAAATAAATTTATTTGCTTATTTATTTTTGACCTATTTAGTTATCCAAACGACGTGACTTATTTTTTGATTTATAAGTCAATAAAAAAATAAGTAATTTTGTCCAAACGTGGCCTATGTTTGGCCTAATTTTTTTATAAAATTTTTTATTTAAAAGTATTTAAAAAATCCTATTTTATTTGATTTTATGTTATAATTAATTAATTTTTTCACATATTTTTATGTACACTTTAAAAAAACGTTAATTTTTTTTTTTAAAAAAAAACTAAAACTAAGCCAAACGTAGGGTTGGAACACTCGTGTGATGGCCTACCTAGCCGGGAGTATCTAATAATTCGCCGGCTAACGTGGCGGTACTGAAAAGCGGCAGGAGCACGGAGCACGCGTGGACCCCGCGATTTAAAGACTTTTAAAGCTAAGGGAACTTTCTCGTGATGACGAAAACCCCAAACGTGGGACCCTTTTCCCTTACTACCGTTGACTTTTGTTGCCTCGTTCCATATGAAACTGCTTCCGTTCACTTCTCGTACGTTTGCGCCTGAAACAGATTTGGATGACACCTGCCCAATCTACGTTCGCCACGTCGATGTTGTTATTGGGGTGTTTGAAACGTTCTTTATAAATTATATATTGTATCATAAATTATAAGAATTTAGTAAAAATATTAATTTGTAGTTAAAATTAAAAAAATACTTAAAACTTATATCAAAAATTATAAATATTTCAAAAAATTATAATTTATAACTAAAATTAATAATATAAAATTAAAAATTAAATCAAAAAATTTGGCCAAACACCCCATTACGTACGAATAGTAATTTACGCTTCATTTTGAAGAAGGGTTAAAACTCAATTTTTTGTTTTTTAATTTAAAATTTTAAAATTTTAAAAAAATATTTAAAATTTAAAATTTTTTAACCTTTTATTTTTTATATAAAATAATTTTATATAATTTTTAAAAATATCATAGATTTTTATTATGTACATCAAGTTTTTATAAAAAATATATTTTTATAATACACTCGTCCAAATTTATCAATGAAATTCAATATTGAATATAAAATTATATAAACATAAATTTTTTAAAAACTATAACAATTTTTTGTGATTTAAAGATCTTTTAACAAAAAATTATAATATTTTTTTTTTCTGATTTAAAGATATTTTATCTTAAAGCCAGTTTAAGTTAAACTTTTTGATTTATTGCCTTTTAATTTAAAGTAACTTATTGAAAATGTAATTGACATATTTTTCGGTTCTTGACAAAATCTCAAAGTGTCTGTATTTTAGTTTGGGTTGGGACGTTTTTGTTTTCATCATATTGTTGCATGCTCATCTTTTTTATGCATTTCCTTTCCTTTCTTCCGAGCGCCTGTTGGGCTGCTTGAGCGCTGGCCTGATTCTTATAATTCCAGTGGGCTCCGCTTGCTAGGCGCTCGAGCGCTTGGATAGCGCTTGCTAGGCGCATGTTGAGCACTCGAGCGCCGGCCTATCCAGTGGCCTCCACTCGTTGAGTGCTCGATAGGCGCTTGAGCGCCGGGCCCCTTTGCCTTGGCTCTTGATTTTTCTAGTAGCCTTCGCTCGCCAAGCGCTCTTGAAGCGCTTGTCAGGCGCTTGAGAAGCGCTCGAGCTCTTCATAGGTGCTTGAGCAGCGCTCGAGCGCTTTTGTATAAACCCTACCCTAATCCTTTTTATGGCACTCGCTAGGCGCCTGCGGCGCGCTCGAGCGCCTGAGACATTTTCCTTGTCTCTTTTTTCCAGGGTATATAAGCTTTTGGTTGTTAGTTTTTCTAGTTTACCAAATATTTTTGAGAGAGTTAGGAGTGACTATTTGGCTCACATTATCCTTCATACATCTTGTCAAACATCGTCTACTCCCTAACACTAATCTAAGATCCTTAGATCTTTCTTAATTGCTACTCTCTCAGATTCTATTTTACTATATTTTTGGTCATACACTTACATTGAAGACTTGCTCGGATCAGAAGATAGTCATTGAGCTACCTGGATCGAGGAGTTGAAACAGCTTGGATAAGTGGAATCACTAAGGAGCTCGGGAAGCTGTCACAAGCTAGAAAGATAGGTCGTTGTTGGGTAATGGATGTAAATCCTTTATATTTCTGCTTACACCTTTTTGATTCATAGTGAAAAGAGCTTTTTGTATTGGTGTCGTGATTTTTATCCCGGAGTTTTGCTCTAGGGTTTCCACATTATATCTTGTGTTCAATATTCATGGATGTTGATTAGTTATTTTCAAATGCTAAATAATCTTAGTAATGTATCAATTATCCGTGGATTAACCTATTCACCCCCCATCTAGGGTTAATCGGGTTTATCTACCGTTTTTCAATTGGTATTAGAGTAAGGTTATCTCGTTGTCAGTTTCACCGCCAGAGATAGATCCTTTTGTATCCATGAATTTCGAGTTAGGTCATGAGGGCACTTTCACCACTAGGCCTACGTACTTTGATCGAAATAACTATCCTTACTGGAAAGCAAGGATGAAGGCTTTCTTAAACTCGATGGGAATTAGGGTGTGGAGATTCATCCGTTATGGATATGAACCTCCCACAATTGAAAATCCCGAAACTAAAATTGTTAGGTTGAAAACCGATAGAGAGTGGGTTCAGATTGATAATAAGTGTTCTGACTATAATTACAAATCTTTAGGTGCTATTCGTAATGCTTTAAGTCCAGGAGAATTTAGTCGTATCTCTTAATGTGATACTGCTAAGGAAGCGTGGGATATCCTGCAGGTTACTCACGAGGGAACACAAATTGTCAAAACCTCTAAACTTCATATGTTGACGACTAGGTTTGGGGAATTAAGAATGACTGAACACGAATCCTTCGACCAATTTTACTGTAAGCTAAGTAAAATTGTTAATTCGTTTTTTAGTCTAGGAGAACCCCTCTCACCATCTAAAGTCGTTCAAAAAATTCTTAGATTCCTGCCTGAAAGGTTTAGACCTAAAGTCGCGACCATTGAAGAGAGTCAGGATATTGACTCTTTGAAAGTTGAAGAACTCATAGACAAGCTTCAAACCTATGAGATCAATCATCTGTCTAGTAAAAAAACTTCCTCCAGCTCGAGTAAAGGAATCGCCATTAAATCCTCTGTTGTTGACAACCATGAGAGTAATGATGAAGAGGATGAGCTTGATGAGGAAGAAGTCGCCATGTTGGCTAAAAAATTCAAAAAAATTTTGAAGTTCAAAAGGGAAAACAATTCTAACCAATCTTCATCTAAATTTCCTATGTCTAACAAGAAATCTACTTCCAGTGGAAGTGATAGACGTGCAACTCCTCAAAATTCCAAGAGACCTCGGGGAATCCAATGCCATGAATGTCATGGGTTTGGTCACATTTGAGCCGAGTGTGCCAATACCCTGAAGAAAAAAGAAAGAAAGAGTTTCACCGTCACTTGGAATGATGACAATGAAGAAGAAGAGACTGAACAAAGCAGTCCTGAAGATAAGACTGAAAAATCTAATCTAGCTGTTCTTGTTGCTACCTTAGACTCCCCAAATCATCCCGAGACATCCATTGACCCAAAATTCTCAAGTGAGAGTACTAGAATTGACGAATCCTTGAACTCCGAGTCTATGAATGAGACTAGTGAAGAGGAAGGAGGGAATGAGGAAGATAAAATTGTGTCCATTCATAAAGCTTATGATGAGCTTATCAAAGAGTGCTTGAAACTCAAAAAGGAGAAATTGAAGGTCAAATCCAAATCTAAATCATTAGAAAAGAAAAATGAGTTTTTCAAGAGTGAGTTGACCGAGAAGAACTTAGATATCAACATCCTCAAGTCTTCAAAGGCTAAGCTAGCTGACAAATTTGCTAGTATTGAGAAAGAGAGACTTGAGTATCTTAGCGATTTGACCAATGCCAGGACTAGGATTTCTGAGCTTGAGAAAAACCTATTTGAAGCTAGCTCTGTGATGAAAAGAAGTGAAGCGGCTACTCGAATCACCGAGTTGCTTTTAGAGATAAGAGTGGTCTAGGCTATTTAGATTCTCCTTCCCTAAATTCCAAGATCTCTAGTGATCCCAAGAAAGTTATGTTCGTCAATACATCTTGTCCTCCTCCCGCTCCTATCATAAAGAATGAAATGTTAAAGATATTAATCATGTTCAAAGAAAAAGGAGTGCTCCCACGTGTCACCACGGTGGTGTTCAAGGCCACATAAGACCCAATTGCTATCGTATAAAAAGAGAGACTACCAGAAAAAGCTCTAAAGGTCAACCCATTGTTGGAAGACCCATTAGACAAACTCAAACAAGACGTATGGGAAAAGAGTATTATGGGAAAAGAGTATGATGTCCTTGAGCACCTTAGTAATCTTGCCGCTCAATCCTCTTATCTTGTTTTTGAGATTGAAAAGTTATCCTTGGCAATGGAGAGCTCCTTTAAGGTACCCCACAAGATGAATAATAATCAGGTTAGGAATCTAGATCATCACTCACCTCGTCATAACTTGAACCCTACTGAGAGGTTGAAACACACTAAAAATTCATCTGACCAATCTCATAGACAATTCTGGAAGAGAAAATCAAATGTGTGCCTTGTATCCCACACTGCTTGAAAATTGCATAATACTTCTCTTTGGTATTTGAATAGTGGATGTTCTCATCATATGACATGGGATAAATTTTTATTTGTCACTTTTGAAGAATACTATGGAGAAAACGACACCTTAGGTGATGGGAATAAGGGAAAGATTGCTGAAAAATGGGTGATCAAGTCCCCCGGCATTCCCAATCTTGAGGATGTGCTTTATGTTGAGGGACTGAAAGCCAATCTTCTGAGTATAGGTCAATTCTGTGACAACTCTCATCATGTTCAGTTTACTCAAAATGACTGTTCTATAATTGATTCAACTGGTGTATGAATTGTTAAAGGTGTTAGGTCTTCTGATAACTGTTATTGCATTATACCTAAATCTGAACTTCTTTGCAATAGGATTTTACTCGACGAAGTTGAAATGTGGCACCAAAGATTAGGGCACATCAACTTTGTGGATCTATCCAAGATCACTGGAAAGGGACTCATAAAGGGAGTTCCCAAACTAGCTAGTGAAAAAGGTCTTATTTGTGGAGACTGTCAAAAAAGAAAACAAGTAAAATATTCTCACACAAAAACAAACCTTGTTGCCACAACCAGACCCCTTGAACTCTTACACATGGACTTGATGGGTCCTTCTAGAACTAAAAGCCTTGGGGGTAAAAAATACATTTTCGTCATTGTTGACGACTATTCTCGATACACCCGGGTTAGGTTCTTAAGGAAAAAGTCCGATACTTTTTGGTATTTTAAAATCATGTGTCAAACAGTTCAAAATAAAAAGGGTTATTCCATAACCCGAGTTAGAAGTGACCATGGTAGGGAGTTTGAAAACTCTGAAGTTGAGAAATCCTGTGATGAGAAAGGAATTAAGCATGAATTCTCTGCTCCACAGACTCCTCAACAAAACGGAGTCGTGAAGAGAAAAAATAAAACTCTGCAGGAAATGGCTAGAGTTATACCTCATGCTAGGTGTGTCCCTAAAAATTTTTGGGTGGAGGCTGGCAGTACTGCTTACTACACCATCAATTGGGTGTATCTGAGGCCGGACACCTCTCATACTCCTTATAAAATGTGGAATGAAAAAAAGCCCAATGTCAAATACTCTAGAGTGTTTGGGAGTAAATGTCACATCCTTAGGGATAGTGAGTCCTTGAAAAAATTTGATTTGAGGAGTGATGAAGGGATCTTTCTGGGATATTTCACAAATAGTGGAGCCTATCGTGTGTACAACTTGAGAACCTCGACTCTCATAGAGTCTGCAAATGTCGTTGTCGATGACTCTACAGTGTGTAAGATGAACTCTCCTCTTAATGTAGAAATTTGGGATGAGTTTGAGGGGGAGAGTTCTAACTCTCATGATCATTCCATCCGAGATACTCTGTGTGAAACGACTGAGACTGACCCTAGGGAAAGTGAAGTGTCCAATGTTAGTGAGCCGACTCATCATGATGGGGGATCCCCCTTGCACATCAAAGAACCTTCAGCTTGGGTCAAATTGAATCATCTACTAGATCTTGTCATTGGAAATCCTAGGGATAGCATGTTGGTTTCCAGACTTCAATTGCAATAGAATGGCCAATTCAATTGTAATTGAATCTGCTATTTGAAATCTGGATTTCAATGGCCAATGAAATTCACAGATTCCAACAATACATTTATCAGTTCATAAAATTGATATATTAGTTAAATAAAAATGTATCACTTTTTATTTTTAATAGTTATGATAACTTGATAAATGTATCACTTAGATTTTTTCGTTTGTTCAAAACAAAAAAAATTAACTCTCAAATAAGAACAAATTATACATAATATAATTATTTTAAATTTAATATAATTAAATCTCTTAAAATAAAAGTTATGGGATTAAATCTTTTATAAAATCTAAAAAAAAGACTAATTTTTAAAATTTTCTAAATATTACAAAAAGTGCAGTTATAAATATTATAAATGTTGTGAATTTTATATGCATACAATTAGTTAAAATATATATTTTTTATAATTAATATGTGGGTGATTATTTATATATGTAATATTATTATACTTTTAAGATTAATTATTTTATAATTTCGAAACACTATGTGCCTGTCATTGTCTAGTCTACATAATACTATCAAAAAATATTTATAACAATAATAGCCTACTCTTGTTAAATAGGTACGAGACAAATGATAAGCACCAATGTATACTAATATTTTTTTATTAATAAAAAATAATCGTAACTAATGTAAAGTGCTAGTCGGAGATTACTCAATATTTTTTTTTTTTACTTTCAAAATCATGAAAATTCAAGGTTCATAATACATAACAAATTAAGAAAGGAGTTGAATTGGTTTTCTTATATGGGATAAATTATTAGATACTCTTAAAATACTACGTTGGTGATGATATATGATATGTTGGTAAATAAATTATATTAATTTATATTATATATATATATTTTTTTTATTTTTTAATTACATAATAAAGATTAGTCATCGTATTTTTACCGTTAAATTTGTCACACTATAACATATCTTAGGGAAATACTATAGTTCCCAAAAACAATGGCCGAAGAAAAGCACTGAATTGATAGCTAACATAAAAATACTATAAAAAGATCTCCTGTTTTTTAAATATATTTTTATAATCGAAATAATTTATTTTGTAGTATTTAATAATTTTATTACTCATATAAAAAATTAAATTAATTAGATAATTATAATTATATGATATGATTCTTTTCGTTTAATGCTATTTTTTGAGAAATTGTATTTACTATTCATTTGTTTTTTTACAAATATTATTTATTCATAGAACTATCGATATCTGATTAATTTAATTTTTTATACGAATAATTTATTTAATAAATACTATATAATAAATAATTTCGATAATAAAAATATATCAAAAAATTAAAACTATTAAAAAGCACAACAGCATACTGTGATTAAAAATGCAGAGTCTATTATAAAAAGAAAAAATACTAAATGTCCCGAAGCATCTCACCGAAATAAATAACCGAAAATTGAGTAGTGTGATTTTAGAGCTCACTCGCTAATCTTTCTATTTTGTTTTGGTCCTTTAAGGAAAAAAATATAAAAATATAAAAATATAAAATTCTATCATTAAGGTTTTGTTTTAGTAGTGTTTCAGTGTTAGCATAAGAAGAAGCGAGATGGTGAAAAAATAAGTTAAAATGGATTAAAAGCTGTCAAATGTCAATAATTTCAATGTGAAAGCTAAATGATTAAAACAACGTTATTCTAGTTATATTTCGAGGCTAAAAAACGGACACTATGAGTTCAAGAGTGATAATAGCTCAACATGCAAGGAATTGGATAAAAAAGTTCAAAGGTGAAAAATAATGTTTCAAAAAAAAATCAGTAAAAAACATTCGAAAAATGACATACCATCACCATCTTAGTCATAACTTTTTCTACAAAATGAATTTTAACATGAGAGTAGAACCATTGAAAATTAGACTTTTGGAACTTCAATTTAGACTCAAGAATGATCATATTCGGAGTTTAGATAAAAGAATTATACTCGTTTAAAATCGAAATAATCAAGTAGCCGTGGAAGTGCGTTCGGACGAAAATATGGGTGTTCGGACGAAAATTCAATAGAAAGAATTTCATCCGAATAGAAATTAGAACATTCGGATAGAACTTGGACATAAAGATTTTCGTCTGAACAAAAATAAAAGCATCCGAACAAAACGAGGCAGTCACAATTTGAATAGAATTCTGCAACATATGGCGTGGATTAACTCTATAAATACATAACACGGTAAACCATTCAGGATCACTTCATTTTAGATAAAATATTATCTCTAACTCATCTAGAGATGACTCTGGACGCTTGGAAAGTAATAGAAAGACGAATACGAAGGCCTGGGAGCCAATTCTTCTTTAACTCTTCGTGGATTCAAGCCGAAACATGAGCGGTTAATCTTTTTCTTTTTAGAAGATGATGAATCGCTAGTCGGTATTTTAGTATAATTTATATTTTTATTTCTTTTCTATTCGGATTTAATTCATTGTATAATTTTGAGACATTAACGTTTGATTAACGAGTTTTTAATTTAATTATCTAATTTTTGTTTTTACTTTTTGTGATTGTAATAATGAGATCATACAGCTATTATGTGTTCTTGTTCTTATCTAAGCATGATAAATTTTATGCTTGGATAGGACGGGTCGTGTCAGGATTACTTGAATGATGCGTGCTACGTCTAAAATAGAATATGTTGGGTTTGGATTCGACCTTATCCGCTTACTAATCCGTGTAGTCTTATAGTCGTGACCGGATTGAATTGAATTAATTGAATAAATAGAAGCTGAATGAAACTAAAATATTAGTTAAGATAGATTCAAATCTTTAGAAAATATTTTTCATATAAATAAATTCTTTATTTTCAGATGTTTAGATTAAAACAAACAAATTTTTTTATAAAAGAAAATCGAATAATATTTTAAAATTTGAAATTGTAATTCCGTCTCATAATCTCTGAGGAACGATACCTAAATTTAATTACTATTTCACTAAATAATAATTAATTTTAAAATTTTGAATATTTATTTTAATACGATACAACAATGAACCAATGACCTTCAACGTCCCTCACCCATGAAATTGACATAACAAACTCAACTAAACTTCACCATAACTTATTGGCCAAACACATGAAGATTTTGATTGCCAAGTGTTATTGCATTTCAATGAAGAAAATTGACCAATTAGTAATTAAATGAATTTGGAAAAAAGGCCTATAAATTAGGTGCTTACATGGGGTAATGAATGATTTAACTTATTTATCCATGAATTGATTTTATCTGCTCAAATTATTTAACTAATTCGATAAGTTGATAATTGATGGCTTTGCTTATAGTTTAGTCGGATAACATAGTCTTTTAATTTTTTTGAGTGCCCATCGAGTTATGAATATTGAGCATATTTACTCATTGAACCCAACTCAATAGATAAATATTCAATTAGTAGATTTAGATTCTTTATTAGATCATATATTTCCTATTGTTTTGAACAAATTCATGATCTTTTAAACTTCAAACTTGGTAAAAAATATTTTTAATTAAAAATAACTTATAATTGACTAAAAATAGAACAGTCAAATCGAATCGCATTAACTTATAAATTTAAAACTACTAAACTTTTTAATTTGTTAGTGACGAAATTAAGAATTGAATACACGTGAACTCAATTTGATCCAACTCGATTGGTCGACACTTATACTCCCTTGGTTGACAATTTAGTCTTTTGGCTTTTTAGGCAAAAAATGGTTACTTAACTTTTTGACTTTTTTAACTAAAATGTTAAAATGCCAACATTGCCTATTTAGTAAAAAAGAAAACAAAAAAATAATAATAAAACATCAAATTAAAATATTAATTTTTAAAATATTTTATTTAAATTTTTACTTTATTTTAAAAGATAATAATACTCCTATTTGATAACTTATTAACTATCAATATTAATTATAAATAATTGTTATAATCGATTATATAAAAAGATAGTGTTGTCCAACTTAAATAAAAGCAAAAAATTAGTTTTTGCCCAATCAACTAATTTTTAAAATTTTAATTTAAAATCTAATTTACTAACTAATTTATTTTCAATCAAAATAAGTTTTTTCTTACTAAAATACAAAAATAAAAATTAAAAAATAGTTGTCAATTGCCTTTGTTTGGTTTAGCCTTTTATGTGGCTTTTCTTAATGGCTTTTTTTCCGTCTTTTATAAATTTTTTTTGATTTTTTGGATTAATTTTTTTATTTTATCGATTCATTATGATAAAATAAATTTAAATGTATAACCATTTTAAAAAAAATTGAAAAAAACTAACTAAATACGAAAAAGCTATATAAAAGCTTTAAAATGGCTTTTTTTTCATCTTATCTGAATTTTTATATTTCTTGATCGTTTTTTTTACTTTTCTGATTTTTTATAATAAGAAAAATCTAAAAAAATTTATTATTTGAACTAACAAAAAAAATCACTAAAAAATAAAAAATAAAATTATATAAAAAAGCTATCCCTCATATTGACTTAGCTTGAGGTTGGACTAGCTTATTTTTTAAGCTTTTTGAATTTTTGATTTTTTTTTATAAAATAATAAATATAAAAAAAATAAAAAAAAAAAGTCAATTGAGGCCAAATTAGTAGATTTTTTTTAAAAAAATTTTTAAAAGAAACTTTAAAAAAAAATCAGGCCAGAGATAGCCTTAATTCTAAACATGGATTGATGGATGATAAAAGGGCACCGTTAAATGCTTGATTGAAGGATGGAAAAGTAGAGAGAGAAAAGGGTTAAAAAGCACAAGAAAAAAATGATCATGGTTCCTTTTGGGTAATTTATTGATAAATAAGTAAAAATATGAATAAATTAGTTTGTTTGGCTCAATTAATTTATTTATTTATTTACTTTGTTTAAAATGATACTTGTTTATTGGGTTATTTTAATTTATTTTGTTTAATTTTTTACTTATGTTAGGTTATTGACTTAAATCATATTTATTTATTGACTTAAATCATATTTATTTAATAAATTAAATAATATTATTTATTTAATTACTTATAAACTAAATAAACTAATAAATCATTTACCAAAATGGAGCCCATATCTTCAAAATATAATAACAAAAAAGGATTTCTAAAAAAAACATAAAAGAATCCAGGTGGAGGGCATCATTATACAAAAAACCAGTTTCAAGTCAATATGTTTCACAAATAGTAGCACAGGCATGATTTCTTTTTTCCCAGTGTTCACTTTTGACTTTTGATAAAAAGAATAAAGTTGAGGGTCTTTTTAGACCTTTTAACTTCATAGCCTCCTAGCTGAGGCTTGGCACTGCAAATAAGGAAACATGTCCAGAAAGTAATAACATAAAATAATAATAATTAAAATAAAAAAATGTTAAATTAAGTCAAGATGTTTTGTTTGATGGGTCAATTAAATAAAATAATAGAAATAAATAATACATAAGCCTTTTGTGTTTTTTTAATACTACAGAATAATAACTTTGTGAATGAAATTATGTATACAACAGTATTATTATTTATATCATGTTTGATTATAGTATAATAAAGTACGAAATGAGAGATAAAGAATCATTTATGACAACTGTTGAATAAGAAAAAATAATAATTAAAAAAATGAGCAAATAATTTCATAAAAATGAGTGAGATAAATAATTCAAAAATACATGAGTATTAGTCTCTAATATGGAGGATAAATAATCATATGAGTACAATATGAACAAGCAAAATATGAGTTCATATATTTTGTACTAATCATTCACAGTTCATCAAAATAAAGTTGAAATATTAAATAATAAGTAAATATTTGTGCAAAGTGTATATATTGATAGATCCTACCTTTAAAGTTATATTAATTAATATTTTATTTTTTATTAAATTATTAATCACAACTTACTGGACAATCTTTATCAGAATAAAAAAATAATGAGTAGTTATTTTCCTATTTGTTTGAAAATAGCTCTTATTTACAAATGGTATTTAAATTTTATGAAATTTTCTAAATAACTAAAATAATTTGTTGGGAACATTTTTTATGGAGAAATTATTTTCAAAAGAGGTGTAGAAAATAGGATTTTACCCTTTGAACAAACACATTTTCTCAAAAATTACCCAGCTACGTCACCTTAATTAAATATATTGGAAAGTCAGCATTCATATTTAATTCTAGACACAAAAATAAAGTCGAGACGAATATTTTAGAATTAATTAAAATTTAAAGTTAATTCTTCACTTTAGCAAAAATCTGGAATAGAATTGTTGGGTTTTTGTCTCGAATTTTTAATTTTTTTGTAAGATGCTCTCAGGATATTGACAGTTCGAACGGTCTGGGATCTGCCTGAGCGATCCGTCGCGTAGTAACAATTTTTGTGCAGCAGTTAAGATTTTTGTTTTGATCTAGAATTTTTTTATATAAAAATTTTATGTTTCATAAAAATTCTAAAACGTCCAGAACGTTTAATATACAGGTGAGGCTCAACTTTAAAGATCAAAGATTGTAGAGAAATGATAAGAAACTCAGTTTGAGGCTATAGATATATTATGAGGTAGATAATGATTATTATAATTTTTATTATCATATAATAAATTATTTTTTCTCTCCCATATAGACAGACAGTCATTCGAATCACGTACTTTTTTGTGTTTTTTATTGTTCTTATTTTTAATTGTTCATGTTCTTTTATTTTGGTATTGTGGATTCAAACTTACGTGAAATTCTGTTTAGTTGTTCAAATAAATTGATTTTAATTTTTTTAAAATTTGTAACTAAAAATTTCAACAAAATTTGTATAAACTTGTCTTGGTACTTTGTAATTTCATATATTTCTATGAAAATATATATGACCGGTTAGAAATTTGACGAAGATTAATATTCATCCTTAGTTTGTGAAAGATTTAGTCTTCCCTCGACACAGGAGTTTTTCTTTCAATAAAGATAACTTAAAAGAAGTTTTTAATTTTTTTATGAGTTGAGAAATTTTGGAGAAAAAAAAATAAAGACAAAAGCTTCGAATGGGTGAACGTTGCTTATTGGCTTATTTAACATTGTAGATTTTTTATCTTCTGTGAATTTTTTTTATCATTTAGTCAAACTATTATACTTTTTAGACTACTTTTATTGAGACGAATCGAAAAAGTAAAATTGTTTAATCAAAATATAAAAAAAATTCAAAAAAGACAAAAATAAGCAAAAATAAACCAATAAATCAAATTTTATGTTTCTTAAGTTTATAAGCAAAAATAAACTAATTAGCCAATAAGTAATGTTTGGGCAATAACACTTTTCGGAGGTTTTTTTTTGTTCGGATGGAGATTTTGGATGGGAGTTTCAATGATTTTGGGTTGAGGGCGTCGTGAAAGCTTATGTCGAGTTTTATCTAGATGAGCCATTAAGGCATTCGAACGACGTCGTTATAAAACACGCAAATTCTAAGGTTAATAAGAATATTGAGAAATGCTCAAAAAGAGGTGAGAGAGTCATAGAGTACTTGTACAAGTGGATTTGATCTTCTTTTTACTCGTCAACGTATGTGTTAGAATATTAGATTGATTTTATTTTGATTTAATTTTATTCTCTATATTTATTGTATTTTCTTTCTTGTTTATCCCTATTCGCCTATAAATAGGTCATATATTGTACAGTTTCAATACACAGAAAATATACAATCTTCTCAAATTTTTCATGGTATCAAAGCCACGTTCTTGTGGCATGCAGTACTTTTTCTGGCCCCGCCCAGCCGACCTTGTCGCTGTCCATCTCCGCTGCCATCTGTCGCTTTCGTCGTTGTCTGCCGTCTATTGCTTTGGCCTCAACCAGATCCACCGAATCTGGTCTCCCCTCGCGCCGTCAACGCCATAGTCGGTATCTCTTGTCGTGGCCATCGACAGTGGTTCTCCCCTCGTGCTGTCGACACCATAGCTGGCGCCATCCTTCATCGCCGTCACCGCCATAGTCTGTTGCTTTGGCCTCAACCAGATCCACCGGATCTAGCCTCCCCTCGCACCGTCAATGCCATAGTCGGTATCTCTTGTCGCGGCCATCGACAATGGTTCTCCCCTCGTGCTGTCGTCGCTATAGCTGGCGCCGTCCTTCATTGCCGTCACCATTGCAACCTCCCGTTTCCACGCCCTCATCCACAGTCATAGCATCTCCGCTGCTCACAGTGCCACCCAGTCGCCGCTCCCAGCGCCGCCCAGCCGCAACCCACAACGCCGCCCATAGCGCCGCCGAGTCGCGGCACCACCAGCCATCTTCACCGCCTTCGCATTGCCGCCGCTTTCCATCGTCGCCTGCTGTCGCTGCCTGAAACTCCGCTGTCAAGGCCGAAACCCTCACTTTCCTCTTTTCCTACAACCCTGCTTACCCATTCTTTTAAGCCCAACCTCTTTTAAGCCCACACTCTTTTCTTAAATATCT
>JAOTRH010000022.1:8572464-8607943 GCA_034768845.1 Heliamphora exappendiculata | reverse complement strand
TGGATGATTACAGTCGCTACACTTGGATCTATCTTTTACAGCATCAGTCTGAGCTCACCACTGTTTACCAAAATTTTTACAAAATGGTGCAGACATAATTTTCTTGTAACATAAAAGCTTTTCGTTCAGATAATGCAATTGAATAAAAGGATAAGTCATTTCTTGCCATCTTCCAGCAAAATGGGACAATCTCTCACCATTATTGCCCATATACCTCACAACAAAATGGTCGAGCAGAACGTAAAAATCGTCACATTCTAGATACCATAAGAGCACTTCTCATTTATGCTTCTCTTCCAGAACGTTTTTTGGGTGAAGCTGCTCTTACTGGTGTCTACACCATCAATCGTGTTCCTTCACCCACTATGCATAACAAAACTCCATTTGAGCTTCTCCATGGTACGTATGCATATCGCCGAATCACGTATGTTCTTTCGTTTTTTGTACTTGTTTATTATTTTCTACTGTTTTATATGAATTGAAGTCATCGCCTATGTAGGGAGTTCGAGTTATTATTTTTATCAATGATACAGTTTTGCTCGCAGACTCTACTCTTGACAAATCTTGAACCCCTCATCACCTCTATTTAAAAATATAACACTCGTATCGTTGGACCATATGCCTCTTGAGAGTAGAGATTAGAAGTTGGTGGAATTTTTTAATATCCCTAAACACAAATAAAAGCAAAACTATGTACACTCTAAAAAAAAAAAATTTGCACAAAAATTTACGTAATTCAACACACATCAGCCTAGAGGAGCCTTAACAGCTCTGGGCTTTCAGCCTTATATAGGCTCCTCACCTGGTGATCAGCGGTTTGAGTTTCCCTCCTCTATTTCTCTTTTCCTATTTTTTTTTCTCCCTGTCGCTGTTCTTGTATTCCCAATCAAAAAAAAAAAAACACATCAGCCTACGTAGATAACTTGAAATCATTGATAATGACATGACTCAATTTGTTGGTTTAAAATTCCACATGGGAATCAAGAACTCTAGTTGCTTCAAGTTTCAAACTTTACTTTCAGGTTTATAGAAATTGGTTGACAAAATTTGTGTGGTAGGGAAGGGTTTTCTCATAAATGATTTTGGGCTTGGGCTTTAGCAGCACTAAATTTTTGGCAGGAGGTTAGATTTATCCCTAAATTCAATCTTTCTTTTAATGCAAGCAATTAATTGTCCCTGCCTGACTGGTCCAAACTCGGGCCCACGGACCCCTACCAATTTTAGACAAAATCTTCTGCACTCATTAAAAAAAAAATTTGGGTTCACATGATATATCACATGCTGCTATGCGGCTATCGAATAATTACTCAGTTTAAATATGTCTCTTCTATGTATAATTGTGAAACTCATAGTTATAAATACCGTTCTAGTTGGTACGAGTTGAAACGTATTATTTAGAACAAAATTAGTATGTTAATTAAAAGTGTGCAAATAATTCGTTAACTCGTTCTAATTCGACAACCTAACTCAATCCAATCCAACCCAATACAACCCAATCTAATTCGTATAAGTTGTGTGAGTGATGTTAATTAGATGTGTACAAATAATTCGTCAACTCGTCTTAATTCGTCAATCTAACTCAACCCAACCCAACCCAACCCAATTCGTGCGAATTGTGTGAGTGAACGGGTTGGGTTGAATGGATTAAATAAAAAAAATGAAGAGAGTGAGTTGATTACACGTTATATTTTTTTAACCCGCCTAAAGTATATGTTAAATATTAATTATTGCATTTTTACATACGACGAATCTCAATCTTGTATAAATATTTACATTTATATAATTTCTTATAATTCATAAGTAACAAATTAAAATATTTATTATTTTAATTACTACTTTTTATGTTGTGAATATTTTTTTTAATAAGTATATAATGTAAATATTATTGTTAAAGATATTTAAATATGTTATTATTATTATTGAATTATTTCTATTAATTTTAGTTAGTATTTTGCTTAACGTATTAAATATGGTTTTAAAAAATTACAATATGTTTTTAATTTTTAGAAATAAAATTTAAGAAAATAATATTAAAATTTTACAAATTTTTAACCTACCAAACCGCCTAAACCACGGGTTGAAATCGTCAAAAAAATACCCAATCCGTTTATTTTGATGATAAGTGGGTTGGTTCTGGGTTGAAAAAAGAATCACCCGTCAAAAGTGAGTTGATTGAAATTTTTTTCTCTACCCGTCCTAACCCAACCTGCGCACACCTCTAATGTTAATTATTTAATTTTATACTTTTCGAAATACCAATTTATATCAGTCGATACTAGACAATATCGAATAGATACTTATTCAGTAGTGTTTATACTCTAAGTCAAAATTCAAATATAACATAAAAAGAGAGTTCTAAAATTAGTCAATATTAATTTATTATAAAAATATTAAATATAAAACTTATACGGCTATTAAGTTAGCTATATCATTGTAAATAATAAAATTACAAATTAATTAAGACTAACAAATTATAATGTTATGTTAGATAAGTGTTTATATTATATTAACTTATTTATTATTAAATAATATTTTAAAATAAAATCTGTCTAATAATTTATATCGATAAATTCAAAACGATACTTCATATGTTATTAATAACAATATGGACCATACCAACAATAAAACTATTACTCAATTCGAGACACACTTTAAAACATTGCAACTGGTATACTGCGAATAAAATAGAACAAAAATTAACTCAACTAAGGCCTCAATTGGCAACCTAGCTTTTAAGTAAAATTTTTGGTTTAAATCATTTTAAGCTAAATAATTAAATAGTTTATTTGATGAATCTTAAAAGTGACTTTAAGCTAAAAATAATAAATTTAAAAATTTGACTTAAAGTGGTTTTAAGCAAAAAAAAAATAAAAATTTAAGTAAAAAAAAATAGTTATAATTTTTAAAATTTATTTTTACATAATTTTATATCTAATATTGATCTTGATAGATTTTAACAAGTAAATTTTGAATATATATATATATATATAATAAAAATTATAATATTTTTTAAAAATATATAAAATTATGTTATATAAAAAAGTAAAAAGGTTAAAAAACTAAAGTACTTGGATTCACAAATGAGGTTTTTTAACTTTTTTTTAAAAAAAATTTATACAAAATTATAAAAAAATAAATTTTAAACCCTTTGTTAAATGAATCCTAATTCTTCAAACTCTCTAAAAAGGTTTCAAAGTATTGGTCAAGTAATACAACCCACCTGGTTCATTGAAATTGCTTCTTTACTTCTTCACTTCCAGCAATATCATTTCAAGCTCATCATGAATGACACAAAGTTCAGAAAAATACCATGTACTGACACTGAGCCTTATTAAGGGCAAATTATTAAGTTTTTTTTTTTTTTTGATTGTTGAGAGTATTGTATATACAATGTACCGTGATATTTTTAGTTAGTAAATAATTTTAATTCATATTATGTGAGTTAAATAATTATTTAGTATTCTCAAAATACAATATAATAAGTACACGTAGTATTTTTATCTAATATGATAGTAATAAATTTTACGATAAAAATCGACATAATAACTTATTTTTATTAGATAGTTAAACAATAAAGAATAATCTACATTATACAGATTATGATTATTTATTTATTAAAAATATCACGTAATATCACCTATATAAATCTCCGTGAGTACATAATAATTTGCTATGTAGGTCACTTCTTCTCTCTTAATATCCAACAAAAGTGAATTTCAGGTGCGTGAGCAGCCCCCACAACCCACACACCAATTAAGTTAAGGACGCAGCTGCTGAAATTCAAACCCACGCCCAAGCCTTTGATACAGTTCGTTAGGTGCTTGAAAACTCAACCTAAGACTAACTGCGCTAGCCTGGGTAAAACACTATATTTTTATAGTCCCTTTGTTGAATATATCAACAAGATCCATAATAAATATGGAATTATGTAAAATCTTGAAATTTAATTTTTTTCGTAACTTTTAAGTCATAAGTCTTTTATTTTGGGCTAACTTTTTTTCTAGACTTGTTAGCTTTTTTTTTCTTTTTTTTTATAAAAAAATAAATATAAAAAGATATTAAAAAAAACAAACTTAGGCCAAATCAATAGACTTTTTAAAAAACTTTTAAGTAAATTTTTTCAAAAAAAAGCTAAGTCAAACATAAGCTTATTAAATAAACTTTTAGCTTTCAAGTGAGGAATCAGATGCTCTGCATCCTTTTTTGATTGCAAAAAACTTGCATCGCACAAAAATCAAAATTTGACCATTAGATGATGCATGGCACCAAAAAAGCAAGATCTAATTGCTCAAGTGAGGCCTTATTAATATCAAACTAATTTTTTACTTATTTAATTTAAAACTATAAATTAAAAGCTATAATTTAAGCTCTGCTCATTTGTCTTGAATGATTCCAACTAGAAGAAGCAATCATTTTAAAAGAAAAAAAAAAAACAAGAGAGAGAGAGAAAGAGAGGAAAAAGAAACAACCCACTTGTCCACTTGTCCCAAAATGCTTACTTCAATCACCCAAATGCTTCAAATGTGAACTCATCAACCATTTGTTGAAGAAAGGTGAGGAAGAAAGGGGGATTCCCATTTGGCAAAGACATCATGGCTAAGAATGGTAATTTTCTTTGCCCCATTTTACCCCTATTTCAGCTGCTATATATGATTTTTTTTACTCTTAAATAACAAATGGGGTAAAACTGTATTACCATCTCTTGCACTATTACTCCTCCATTTACCACCTATTACATAAAATAAATAGTTTAAAATATAAATACAAGTACAAAATTTTTTTTTTTTAAAAATAATAAATTTAAAATATAAAAATATTATAATTCTCTTTTTTATCATTATTTTTTATATTTTGTACTTTTAGTTCTATTGATTCATCGAACAAGGTATCCATTCCAATGGTTAATGGTTAAGGGACCATTTGACTTATTCACCAACCCGAATTCAAATTTTGACTCCCCTATTGCCTGATAAAAAAAAAATTTAATTCATTACCTATTATTTTTTTATTTATTATATTATCTATAATTCTTATTAGTATCACTCTCTTACATTTTAAAAAATCTCTCCCAAATATTTTTATTCTCACCCTATTCTCTGTTACTTCCCTATGTTACTTCCCGATATTTTTTTGTCTTTGCCCAGATCAAATATGGAGATAGAGATGAGAATTCTCATTCCGGCCTCATTCCATCCCTAATCATGACACTGAACCTGTGATTAGACCATGTCACTCACCAAATGTCCCATAAGCCCCAAACTTAACACTAATAAAATTTACCCAAGATTTTTTAACGTTAAGAAGAAAAAGAAAAGAGGACAGTATGCTCACCTCTTTACACAATTTTTTTTTAATATCTCATAATGTTCGAGTTAATTTATGCGCACATCGACTAATTTTCGCAAGATCAATCTCATCATTCACTTGCAAGAGCCCAAATTAAAACCTTGGCAAAGCCTCGTCTTGACCACCAAGCTAACCCCTTAGGTTAACATGAACACACAATTTGCTCACCTCCTGACAACATCTAAATCATGGTAGTTGAAGGTTCAATTCAAGAAAAACAATACTAATACACTGGTTTCAATGGAAGAAATAGCAATTTTACCGTAGAAATAATAAAAAGTGTAGGTAAACTAAACTAGTAGAACCATAAAAATATGACGAAACAATTACTACATATGCTCGAAGTGAAAATTGTATTATGTAAATGTAGATGATAAGGATTGGAATCTATTGGTTTCGTCTAAGTTGGCTGAGATGTCTGCGATGTATGCTACGTGTTTGCCTGTATAAGAAAGGGGTGAGATGCCCGCCGGTGGCTTTATACCGGTGGACCCTCGGACGATCAAGTCAGGCAAGGGATTTGAGAAAAAAAAAACTTGAGAGAGTATTTTGACAGAATTTTGACTAATGAAAAAGTAAGCGTACCTTACGTTATGAAAGTGTTGACTATTTATAGAAAAAAATATACCTGACCCGCTTGTAAAGTCTAACCCGACCCAAGCAGGCCGGGTTATACTTTCTCTCTCTAATCAATGCAAAGCAATTAATATCCTGATGGAGAGTAATCAGTACCATCATTAGATCTCTCTGCAAGATCTTTCTGCAAATGCCTTTTGTTATGTCAAGCTGTTCATCAATACTCATACCTAGTCTAGGTTAAGTCAACTCTTTCTGACTCCCTAGTCCTAGGGTTGGTTCGACCGCTACTGATCTCTTATCGTCAGATCACTTTTCTGATACGCGTATCAACTTCAGTATCAACCTTCAAGCTCGGATCTAGGGGTTGCATAGCTCGTCCTGCTTAGACTTGGATGCCGAACATTCACTTTCATGAAGCCGAGCACTTCATGTCCAAGGTTGGTATTGAACCCCCTCTTCAGCTCAGAGCCGAGAACCACTGCTCGGATTCGCACTGTTCCGAGGTCTAAGGACCTTAGACATATAGTCCGTATAACTCAGCTCACCGCCCGAGCTATCGTGTGTATGCTGAGGTGCGTGCCATGGTTGAAAAGACTGTTGTGCTGTACGATCTTTCACGTGTGCTCCACGTAGCTCTGGTCGGGATTTGATCTCCCTCAATTGCCCCCATCATCTTGCCGTTGCTTGAGAACTCAAGCTGCTGGAAGATGATGTGATGTCCTTACCCGATTTGTCGCTTCACCTTTTGCTTGGGAGGCTTGTTGAGCAAGCTTCACTGACGTACTGCCCTCTAGCCTTCTTCACGCCAACTGTCACTTCCGCTGCGTGGCGGTGCCCTATTGGTTCTGCGGCGCACTCATTGCTTGCATTGAATACGCATTAAATGCGTACGACGTCAGCTGTACCTTGGGCACGAGAACGTCACAGGAATGTCGGCCGTCGTTTTCAATAAATGTCAATCAGTTGTTTTAGTTACGGTGATCTGCTCGGATTTTCAAGCCCAATCAAGAAATTTTGCTCAGAATCATTAATCTTACGAGGAATAGTGCTCGGCACTTTGGTCCGAACATCAGTATTGCGAGGTTAATCGTCATGATCTGCTCGAATTGAGCTGCACGAGCCGCGCGCACCGCATATGTTAAATGCGCATTAAATGCATACGGCGCGCGTCAGCGCACGCGCCATAACTGCCGTCTTTTGGCGCTTCGTTTGAATGTACGAGGGAAGCTATAAAAGGGGGAGGGGAACAACTCCCCCTCCTTTTCACGAACCATCTCCACTCTCGTGCATTCGTGCGATCTCCGGCGGTTCTCTCCTGCAACTCTAGCGACTGATAACGTCGTGATCCAGCATCCACCAAATGTTCAAGGGTTATTCGTATTCAGGTAAACATCTTCTTCCCAGTTCCATAAACCTTTACTGTTTAGTTACTGGCGCCGCACCATCGTCACGGTTGCCGACGGCCTTCTTTCTCTATTCTGCAAAGACCATGGGATTGACGCTACCGCCGTTACGGCGGAGGCTGGTCCGCTTGGGCTGTGCCCTGGATACCCTGGTATCGCCGCCGCCACCCCCGGCGGTGGTGGTATTGCTTAGGGAACACTTATTTCATTCTTGCATATGCGTGTTTCATGAACTTCCTCTCCTACACTTTTTTTTTGAAGAAATGGGACGTCTGGCTCGCTACATTGACACACCAGAGGCTTTGGCCGAGCTCTGCCAAGCTAGGTCGATCCCTAATGATGTCACTATACGTAGGGCAACCGATAGGGAGACCTGGACCACAGAGGAGCCCGAGGCAGCCGTTTTCCCTCTTGTGACTCTCTTGGAGTCTAGGCTAGAGTTCCCACTCCTGAGCATCATAAGGGAAGCTCTAACTTTCTATTGGCTGTGCCCTGCACAGCTCACCCCCAATGTCTTCACCATCCTGATGGAGGTAGCTTTATTGAATCGATACATGGGCATCGACCTCGGTGTTCGGGAGATTCAATATTGTTACTCCATCTCGAAAACGTCCAAGGGTCAAAACAGGTACTACCTCAAGGCCAAGGATAACAGAAACATTGTGTTTGAGCTTAAAAACTCGCACAAAGGTGATCTGGACGACTTTATCATGGTCGGGGAAAACCAGCAGCTCGGCCCTGGCGTTCATGATTAGCATGTTCGGCTTTGCCCCACGAGAGCTGGAACTCCAGGTAGCCGAGCTCCTCCCCCTTATATTCTGTTAAAATTGTCTTTCGTTTCTTTATATATCCCGAGATCTAACACCTTGAATTTTTCAGGTGCCTGCCGCAATACAACTGCCATCAAGGACAAGAAAGACCGAAGAGTTGGTCGGATCAACCTTGAGCACTTGCGCCTCGTGCTGGATTGGGATAAGGGCGTCCGATCATTCAAGAGGCTCTTCAACGGCGTTCCCATCCGCCCGGAAGAGCTCAGAATCCAATTGATCCCTGTTGAGGGGGCCACTACAGAGGAAGGTCAAAGCACGGAAGCCTCCACTTCCAGAGCGGCGAACAGCAGGCCATCCTCAAGCTCGACCAGCCGGGCAGTCCTCGAAGCGATAGAAATGTCGCAGAGGAACTTATTTGACCTGCTCGGCGGAGTTCCTGGGCTAACCACTCCAGCCCTCCCAGTCAGAGCTACATCCTCCCAACCAATGGTGCCGGCCACGAGTGCCCTTGCTGCACCCCGGGCTCCAGCCCCTCCGCCCGCTCGAGCCTCCAGGAAAAGGGCAATGGCCTCCGAGGTGGCTGAATGGGAGATGAGGCGCAAAAACGAGGCACCCACCCCATCCGTGCCGACCCGGACTGAGGGATTCGGGCTGCCCTCTGAGCTTTCGTCCAAAGTACCACTTACCTTTGCCCCCGCTCACCATGGTAATCCTCTTACTGCTCAAGACTCCGTGCAAGAGAGCCACCACATGGCATGGGTGTTGGCAAAGAGCCTTTGTCTTCCAAAAGACAAAGCTTCTTATGCGGCCCTTCCCAGCGCTGCGCTGTGCAAGCAGGCCGCACAGCACCTGATCGTGGTAAGGTTTCAACTCCGAGCTAACCTCTTTATCACTTGTACATATCTTATGTCATGTTTATCTTTTTATAACTTCTTTTGCTAGACAGGGACTTCAAATGGGAATGGAGGCCGCAGATCGGTGCAGCCAGCTACAGGAGAAGCACGACCTCCTGCATGTAGAGGTCCTCAAGCTCATGGAGGATGTGAAAGTCCTTTAAGCACAGGTCAGCGAGGTCTGTGCAGCAGAGGATGAGGCTGAAGTCCGAGCTACCAAGGCTTTGGACTCAATCAAAGAACAAGAGGCCAACCTCACTTTAGTGATCGGTCAGTTGGATGCATCCTCCAAGGCCAGGGCTGCACTTGAACAGGAAAACGCCGACCTCAAAATCGAAAATGCCCGGGTCTCGAAGGACAGGTACAATGAAGGGTACGAGAAGGCCGGGGACGTGTACGCCACTCAGGTAATGAGCATGTAGAACCCCCTTTTTAAGATGGGGTGGGATGCTGCTCTTACCGCTGTTATGGTCGGCACTGAATCCGAGCTTCACAGGGTAGTCCCTTGGATTCAGCCGTCCATACCGTTCCCCGACCAGCTCGCACACCTGATCGGGAGTGCCTTCCTGCCAGGCCTGGTCATTGAGGTTGATCCGATCACAAGTGTTGAGGTCGCTCCTCCTCCTCCTGAACAACCAGACCCCGAGCTTCCTCTTCCTCCTCCTTCTGAGCATGTATCTGACCAACAGGACGATAGTGACGATTTTGAAGAGCTCGAGCCTTTGTGGCCCGAACACGCGACCCCTACCGCCAACGTCACTGTTGATCTCACCCTGGAGGATGAGGGAGCCCAAGAGGGAACTGCTCGGCTTGATGAAGATATTGAAGTTCCTGCGGAGGAGGGGACAACCCAAGACCAACAACAACCCATCAACACCTCCGAACCCACTTAGTTTTGCTGCTTTTCATTTTATTCAGAACTCTTGTTTTTGTTTGTTTGCATTGCATGGCCTCGATTCATCTGTGAGGTCGGCGTGCCCTTGCCTTGTACACAATTCCATTTTATTAATGAAAAAGTGTTTCTGTTTAATCTCTTGCAACTGTTGTTCTTTTGATATTTATTGTTACTTTCTAAGTATTTTCCAAGTGTATGACGCTCGGCCTCATATCATTTTGCGAGGCCGGGCACTCTAATTATAATTTCAAAATTGCCGAGCCGAGGAATTCCACATTCGTGTCATCATGCAAAACTGACCGAACACTTGATGTAAATCCAAGCTGTATTGCATTCAGAGTCGACCGAACAAAACAGCACGCTTAGCCGAGCTAAGTCACTCAATTGCATTGATTTGATGTTTGATGTAGAAATCTCAAAATTACCAAGTGGCTCAAGGTCGGCTTTAGCTATTTTCCTGTTTAGACGGATTGATGTTGCCTAGCCGAGCTGGGCCCCTTGAAGTCATTTGGGGGCTTTTAATGCCTAGTCGGGCTAGGACTTTCTTACCCATGCATGACTCAAAATCATTTGGGGCTTTTATTACCTAGCCAGGCTAAGACTTTGTTGAGATGCCTTAACCACACATGAACCTTTTGAACAAAGGTCTCTTTATTCATCATCCATGGAACAAATTTACAGTTGACACTTTAACGAAAAAGCTTCCTTAAATTCTGGGCATTCTAGGGCCTCGGGATCTGCTTTCCTTCTAAATCTTCAAGTTTATATGCTTCCATGCCTGCAACTGACGTGATTTTGTACGAACCCTCCTAGGTCGGGCGTAGCTTGCCATCAAGGGGGTTCTTTGTATTAAGGAGGACCTTTTTGGGAAGCTCATTTGGTTCACTCGTCTGTTGTAAAATTTTGCAAGTTACTGGTGGTAGGCTGCTAGCTTGACCAGAGCCTGCTCTCTTCTTTCCTCGGCCAA
Organism: Heliamphora exappendiculata; assembly: GCA_034768845.1. Classification (NCBI taxonomy): domain Eukaryota; kingdom Viridiplantae; phylum Streptophyta; class Magnoliopsida; order Ericales; family Sarraceniaceae; genus Heliamphora; species Heliamphora exappendiculata. The sequence continues at coordinate 8,597,090 of JAOTRH010000022.1, read as the reverse complement.
GTCCAAGTCCCGAGCAATGCTGAGGCTATTATGCCCGGATTCGAAGGCTTCAGTTCTAATTGTAGGTAATTCGACCTCCAAAGGTATTACTGCTTCTAAGTCATAAGCCATGGCGAATGGTATCTCCCCTGTTGAACTCCTCGGAGTTTTTCGATAAGCCCATAGTACCGAAGGAAGCTCATCCACCCATTTTCCTTTGGACTTCTCCAACCTTCTCTTCAGCCCTGATAGAAGTGTCATGTTCGAGATTTCTGCTTGGCCATTACTCTGAGGGAATGAAGGTGTGGAGAAGTAATTCTTTATGCCTAGGCCCGAACAGAATGTCTTGAACAAATTGCTGTCGAACTGCTTCCCGTTGTCTGCAACTATGGCACGCGAAATACCAAACTTGGTAATGATGTTTTTCCATAAAAACTTCTTCGCGTCCACATCTCTAATGTTAGCTAAGGGATCAGCCTCCACCCACTTGGAAAAATAATATGTAGCCACTAATAGGAACTTTTTATTACCGGGTGCCTTGGGCAGTGGCCCAACAATATCCAGTCTCCATTGAACAAAGGGTCATGGGCTGGTGATTGGGCTAAACTCCTCGGTTGGTTGCCTGTGCAAGGATGTAAACCTCTGACATTTCTCACACTTTTGTGAATATACCTGGGCATCTTTCTGCATGTAGGGCCACCAATAGCCCTGACTTATTGCTCGGTGTGCCATAGACCTTCCCCTAGTGTGGCCCCCACATATCCCTTCATGAAGCTCGAACAAGAAGTCTTGAACTTTGTTCAAATGAACACATAGTAAATAGGGCCCTGGGAAAGATCTTCTATATAACTGTCTCTTAGGAGATAGCCAAAACTGTGCAGACTTGTGTCTGGTCTTGTGCACCTCTTTCTTGTCCTCGGGAAGTTGACCATCTTCAAGGAACTTAATGATAGGATCCATCCAGCTCGGCTCCTGGTTGTCCTCAACGGCATAAACCTGTCGAGCAATCGTTTCAATGCTTGAATTCTCTTGCTTTTGTACTTTCACTGTTCTCTTTAACCCGAGCCCGGTTGCTGTGGCTAAGGCTGCTAGGGTATCAGCGTGAGAATTCCCTTCCCTGTTGACCTGCTCGATCTGCACTTCTTCGAATCCCCTAATCAGCACAAGTGCTATGGAAAGATAGGCGGCCATTCGGTCATCCCTTGCATTGTACTATCCGGTCATTTGGTTGACCACTAACTGGGAATCAGAAAAAACAATCAACCTTCTGATGCCTAGGAGCTCGGCGCTCTTAAGCCCTGCGAGCAATGCTTCATACTCGGCTTCGTTATTAGATGCTGGGAATCCCAACCTGATAGAATGCTCTATTACATATCCTTCTGGGGAGATGAGGACCACTCCTGCTCCTGAGCCTTTCTGATTTGACGCGCCGTCAGTGTACAACTTCCATTTTTGCATTGCTGCTTGGGCGTTGGATTCCCCACTTTCGTTGGCATCTCCTATTCCTGCTTGGTCATCCTTCCACTCAGCTCGGGCTTAAGTGTGGTTGAGTCCGAGTTGTGCAACATGCTCGGTCTGGAAATTCGGCAATAAAATTCGCTAGGACCTGCCCCTTAATTGTTGTTCTTGGTCGGAATTCGATGTCATACTCCCCGAGCTCCACTCCCCACTTGGCAATTCTTCTAGAGAAGTTAGCCATGCGCAGTAAAACGTTGAGCAGGTGTGCAGTCAAAACGATGATCTTATGTGCTTGGAAGTATTGTGCTAGCTTTCGAGATGCCATGACCAGGGCCAGTGCTAGTTTCTCTAAGGGCAAGTATCTAATCTCGGCGTCGAGGAATGTATGGCTGATATAGTAGATTGGAAGATGCTCGGCAATGTCCAACCTAATCAGGACGGCTCTAGCCGCGTGTTCTGACACTGCAAGGTACATATATAGCTCACCCCCAAACAAGGGCTTGGACATGAGAGGAGCCGAGGTCAGGTACTTCAAATTTTGGAGCGCCTGATCACACCCTCCCCCCACATAAAATTCTTGCCATTCTTTAACAACTGAAAGAAAAGGTGGCATTTATCTGATGATCGGCTGATAAATCTATTCAGAGCTGATGCCATCTCTGTCAGTCGCTGTATTTCCTTAACTGTCTTTGGGGGTTGTATATTCTGAATTGCAGCTATCTGGTCGGGGTTCGCTTCAATCCCTCTCATGTTGATGAGGTGCCCCAAGAACTTGCCCAACTGTACGCCGAATGCACATTTTGACACATTGAGCCTCAGCTTGTAGGTTTTCAGCACCTCGAACACGCTGCTCAGGTCAGCCAAATGATCATGCTCTTGCTCGGTCTTCACTACCATATCATCTATGTAAACTTCGATACTCTGACCTAGCATAGGTTGGAATATCTTAGTTACCAGCCTTTGGTAGGTTGCCCCAACATTCTTTAAGCCAAATGGCATGACCTTATAGCAGTATAAGCCACTGGGGGTGATGAAACTAGTCTTCTCTTGATCATCTGGGCTCAAAGTGATCTGGTGGTAGCCCTTATACCCATCCAAGAAACTCATAGTTCTGTGCCCGGCTGCCGAGTCAACTAGCTGATCAATCTTCGAAAGTGGGAAAGAATCTTTAGGGCAGGCTTTGTTAAGGTCGGTGAAATTCACGCAGACCCTCCACTTCCCATTTTTCTTCTTCACAACCACGATGTTGGACAGCCATTGAGGGTACTGCACTTCCCTTATTGCCCCTTCCTCGAGCAACTTTCCAACCTCCTTTTCAGTTTGTGTTGCATCACCTTGGGGTCAATACCTGGCATTTCATAGGGAGTTCAAGCGAATACTTCTACATTTGATCTAAGGAAGCTCACCAGGTCAGTTTCTTCTTGCTCGGCCATATGGGATCCGAGCAGAAAGAAACGATCAGGGTCATCTTCATTCAGCATAACCTTGTTCAGTGGCTCTACAACCTTTTCTATTGGTGTTCTCCCAACATTATCAAGGAGTGGCTTGTCTTGAACTTCAACCACACACATCTGCTCATCGCTGGAGAAGCCTTCTTTTCCTCAAATAGCAACCATAAAACATTACCTGGCCGCCGTTTGATCTCCACGGATTGTTTTCACACCTCTAGCAGTTAGAAACTTTAGGACTTGGTGATATGCTGAGGGGATAACTTTAAGCTGGTGAAGCCAAGTCCTCCCCATTATAGCATTGTAGGGGGATGGCACATCTACCACCAAAAATTCAATATTCTTGAGCTCGGAGCCTGCTCCAACCAGCAGTGTGATTCTCCCCATTGGCTGGGCGGGCTGACCGTTTAACTCGACCAACGGGGTGTGACATTTCAACAAATCCCCTTTCTTGAGCCCTAACTTGTGAAAAAAGTCGGCATACATCACCTCCGCCGAGCTTCCTTGGTCGACCAAGATACGCTTCACGTCATACCTCCCAATCCGGACGGTTATAACGAGCGCGTCGTTGTGCAGGTGTTCAACCCCTTCCAGGTCGGCATTAGTGAAAGTCATGTCTCTTGCCAAGAACTCACTACTCGGAGACTTTCTTTTGCCCGGACCACCCTGCCCGAGCTGGGTCTGCATAACCTCGCGTTGATGTGCCCTTTTTCGGCTTTCACCCCTTATCTCATTCGACGTCTCCGGCTTAAGGGGCTGCATGTATGGCGTTGATTATTCCTACGGGTTCCTCTGCTCCCCTACCATGCTCGGTGTGAACGTGTTGTTCGGCCCGGGTCTTTTCTTTATCGATGTACTGCCCGAGGTTCCTTGCCTTCACCTGCTCCTCCAGGAACCTTTTGAAGGTTCGGCAACGATCTGTGTAATGCCCATGTTCTTTGTGGTATGCACATTGTTTTTTCTCATCCCGTTTTTTTGGATCTGTGAACACCTTTGGTGGACAGACGAATCATGGCTTATCCTTGATTTGGTGGAGGAGCTTGTTGATGGGTTCCTTAAACATAGTATTGGCCACTTCGTATACTTCATTTGGCCTTTCACGTTCCTTTTCCCGATTAGGCTTCTTCTTGGCCTTTTTGTTCTTCTTCTTCTCTGTTCGGGCTCCCTTCTGCGCTTCCTAGGCAGGCGTTTCATTGCTCACGCGTCCCATATCCTCCTCGACTTTAGAGTATGCTCGATTCTCAACATCAGCTCAGCCATGCCATGAGCCGGCCTCTTAGTCAATGAGTGCATCAATTTGTGAGTTTTATCCAATCCCAACTTGAAAGAGGCCACGGCAAGCTGCTCATTGCAATCATCAATGTCGTTAAAGGTCTCCCAGTAGCGCCGAGCATAGAACCTCAAGCTTTCATTCTCAGCTTTTCTCAAGCCGAGCAGAGAATCAATCTCCCTGGGCTTACAACTGTTCGTAAAGAACCTTGCTGCGAACAGCTCAGCGAGCTGTCTCCAACTTCCAACCAACCCAGCTGGGAGTTTGTCAAACCAACGCAGAGCTACCTCGCCCAAGCTGGACAGAAAGATCCTGCACATCAGTGCATCATTTTTGCTCCAGAGTGCCATCATCTGTCTGAAATGCCGAATGTGACCCATATGGTCAACTTTCCCATCATATAAGTTGAACTTGAGGGTTTGAAACTTCCTGGGCGGATTGCTCCATCCACCTCCCTTGTAAACGGGGAGGCAGATATCTGCTCCAGTGCCCTCCAAGCTACGTCCTGAGCCAACCTCCCCATGCCCTGCTGTAACCCCCCCTCGAGCTGGAGGTTCCGCCATTGCTTGAGTTCTTCCTTTTCTTCTGCGCGGACGAGCTCCTGGCCAACCTGCTGTTGCTGCTCATGACAGCGCACGGCTGGTGCGTGGGTGTTGCTAGAGGTCTGTGTTTTCTCCTGTCACTTTCACTTAGAATCCGAGACGCGACTCCTCTCAAGGTCCTCTTCTCGGCGATCAAGTCGAGGATCCCTTCTCGAGCTAGGACTTGCCTGAGGCCGAGCAGCGCCTCTCCTTTCATCTTGGTTGAACCTCTCATGGTTGGACTGCTCATGCTCGGATCGGACTCCTGGTGAGTGTCGATTCACTTGAGCCCTTATTTCGTGAAGCTCCTACTGGGGCCTAACCAGCTGCTGGTCTCTCCTATTCAGCTCATTTTGATACCCCTCCAACACTTGCTGCATCATATATTGCGGGGGGTAATCCCCTTGAGAGGGTGTTGTTTCATGAGAACCCCCCACATAGGTCCGTTCTCGCCTTTGATCGACCCTTGCTCCACCAACGTGGACCTCAGAGGGTACAGGGTGTCTTCTTCTACGATGAGTTGCGTGTGATGCCACTGCACGTGGCGCGTGTGGCTTTCTTAGCTTTTCATGATCGTGGTTTCCCCGACTAGCCATGGAGGTGTTCTAGATCTTCTCACAGACGACGCCAAATTGAGGATAAGAATTGGGATCCACTGGTCCCGTCCAAGTTGGCTGAGATATCTGGAATGTATACCACGTGTTTGCCTGCACAAGAAATGGATAAGATGTCCGCCGGTGGTTTTATACCAGTGGACCCTCCGACGATCAAGTCATGCAGGGGGTTTGAGAAAAAAAAGAGCTTGCGAAAGTATTTTAACAGAATTATGGCTAGTGAAAAAGTGAGCATACCTTACGTTCTGAGAGTGTTGGTTATTTATAGGAAAAAATATATCTGACCCGCTTGTGGAGTCTGGCCCGACCTGAGCAGGTCGGGTTGTACTCCATCTCTCTAATCAATGTAAAGCAATTAATATCCTGATGGTGACTTATCAGTGCCATCATTAGATCTCTCTGTAAGATCTTTCTACAAATGCCTTTTGTCATGTCAAGCTGTCCATCAATACTCATACCTAGTCTAAGCTAAGTCAACTCTTTCTGACTCCCTAATCCTATGGTTGGTTCGACCGCTACTGATCACTTATCGTCATATCACTTTTCTAATACGCGTATCAACTTGAGTATCAACCTTCAAGCTCGGATCTAGGGGTTGCACAGCTCGTCTTGCTTGGACTTGGATGCCGAACATTCACTTTCATAAAGCCGAGCACTTCGTGTCCAAAGTCGGTATTGAACCCCCTCTTCAGCTCCGAGCTGAGAACCACTGCTCGAATTCGCACTGTCCCGACGTCTAAGGACCTTGGACATATAGTCTGTATAGCTCGGCTCACCACCCAAGCTAGCGTGTGTATGCGGAGGTGCGTGCCATGGTTGAAAAGACTGTTGTATTGTATGACATTCCACGTGTGCTCAACGTGGCTCTGGTCGAGACTTGATCCCCTTCAGTAAATAACAAATGCAATCTACGCCTAATCCAATCAATCTCCATGCCTACACCATACACAACAAACCCAAAACGAATTGTAATAAGAGAACTTGAAATGAACGATAACTTTGGAAACATGGGTTTGACTCTTGCAGACTTCTGAACTTAAATTAATACCTATGATTTGCAAGCTATTGTAGTTATCCTAAGTTCAGATGATTAGAGCATGTAACTACGAAACTCATGGAGAACACTTTGTCATGTTGTGATACCTCTTTTCTAGTAGGGTTATGTCAACGAGCACCCCTAGTCCCAAAGTTACGGGTCATCCTGTCGAGTTCCTTCGACATAGTTCTCTCAAGCACCTTAGTATACTCTACAAAATAGCCCAGTAAGTTCTCGCCCAACCGGGTTACACGTTCAGAGGCTCACTTTACTCTTCAGGGATGTGTCCAATATGGGTCTGGTTTGGGGAGGTCCTTTTGTCACCAATACATACATATATATATACCCCCCTCCCCCCAAAAAAAATACACAACAACAAACAATCTCTGTAAAGTAGAAAATGAACTACCACATCCTCTCTTTGAAACATGAATACAGGTTCGGAACTTACTAGACGGTTTCAACTTCCCTAAGAGACGCTTAGCTTCTTCAAAGTACTATGGTATGTCAAATGCGCCATAGATTAATATTAAAGTAATGATGAATAAGCAAAAGTAACAGCAATGCACTTGTATTAACTCTCCGAACAAAAATAGAACAAATCAGTTTCCAAGCAGAGATGTCAAAAATGCCAAACCCGCAATCACAATCATGATATTAAGGAAATAGTTTGACTGGAGAGGCTTATCTGGGCTTCCCCCAACTGCTTCATACTCGGCTCGAATCTTTTGCTTCATAGACTCCGAAAGCTCTCTCTGCAATTCAAATAGGCAACACTACTGAATTTATTCCTCTCCTTCATTTAGACTTCCAAGTTTTACATGTGAGTGCACAGGGTTTGATAATAGCTTCATCTTGTGTTATTAAAAGAAACGGCACAAGAAAACTAGATACTGGTGTCTTAATCCTGCAGCAACCATGAAAAATAGACATATTTAAACTCTAGAACAGAAATAAATTTCCTTCACTAGTCTTTTCAGCAGAAAAAAGCAAGACATTTCCAGAACCAAAGACTAAAAGGATAATATAACAGTTATGATAATAACCTTCCCGGACGAGTACTTGGCAGCAACAAACTTCTCCGGTGCAGCTTCTGCAGGGCCATCGTCTATTGAGATTCCCTAATCACCAAATTTAATTTAATCAAATTTCAGGTTTTCCTTTTAGAAGATTGAAAGTTTCAAGAAGAAAAAATTGAAAGATATGGAGGACAGTTTATGTTCATACAATTGACTGAATTAGGTATAAAAAAATAAAAAAATCCTGTAGAGTCCACAAATAAATGATGACTCAAAATCACACTTGAAGACTTCGTTATTTCTTGCAATAGCAATCAAACGACATATTGGAATTTATAAACTCTTTCTAGGCAATCAAGAAAAAATAGGAATTGTGGAAGAAATGTTGTCACGACCCAAACCCTATATGGAAGATTTGTGGCCAGCCAATGGGTCCTAGCCCACCCAAGGCCTTCAACCAAACAGTTCAGGAATTTTCATTTCCTTTAACCAACAAAAATAAATCATTTAAGCATACTCAAACCATGGTACTTTTCACAAAAATACTATGGTTGCTGATCAAAAAGCTCACAAGTTATAAAAAAAACTTTCTTTTTTCACCAAAAATATTATATTTTCCAATCAAGAAACTTCCATTCTCATACAGTTAAATGTAAAGTTCCTGGCATAATCATCACAACTCAAAATAACCATGTCTTGTTTATAATTTATACCGAACAGTGACCAAATAGTCGTCAACCTCACGATCGGAAGTTCCAACAGTACTGTAACCTCAATTCTCAATGCACGGATAGCAACGTGATGGAATGAGAACCACTTTCCACCAAGCACGAGTAGTATGTGCTATAACCCGAGACTCAGTTCGAAAGCCTTTAAGGCAATAACTCTCGCTTGAAGGAAAACCTCCCCTTTAGGAACAAATAAAACTCATAGTTAGATACCTCCCTCATAACGGGATATAAATGGTCGAAAATCCTTATAACTTGGCACTTTGGAACCGTATATAATAATATTGTCAAAACTTTTCTTTCACAACCACATACTTTTCAAATTATATAGATAGCATATTTGAAAATCTCATAGCATTTGAGTACAAAAGATCATGCTATCACAAGTTCATAGGCTTTTCAAAAAGGCATAGATAGCATATTTGAAAAAAAAAATCATGGCATTTGAACATAAAATATCATGCTATCACAAGTTCTCATGGTTCAAAAACACGGATATAAAGTAAGTTTAAAACCAAGTTCATGTATTTCTGCTCAAAATAATACTAAGCACTCTCACTCTCTCTCCCCGATTTGTGCCACTGGATAAGAAAATAAAGAAAGTAAAACAAGGATGTGGAAAGCCCAGTACATTCTCGGCAATTCTTCCTTCCTTTCCTTTTTTCTTTTTATTTAATTGTATTTTATTTAGTTTCATTATTTATTGTTTTATATATATTCTTTATAGAAGTTTTTCAAATATTATTTTAAATTTTTAGGCAATATTTATAAATTAAATGTTTGGGTTATTACATTTGATTATTTTAACATTTTTTTTAAAACAATAAATGTAAATTAATCATTCGGGTTATTACAAATGTTCAGAAGTATATAAATGGAGAAAACAAGTGCATGTTAAGGAGAGGAAAAAAGGCAAGCCTTCATTTTAAAGTAACTTCAGATATTTCTGAAATGTTTGATAAACTGCCAACTGTGTATAATTATGCACACAAATGATGAAGAGAAGCGTTTGTATTAACGGGAAAAACTGTGTGACCCACGATTTATTGCAGTAGAAGAGATAGCAACACTCTTCCTTCTTGAAAACCTTGCGTGGGGAAAGTCTTCAAGCTTATATGAAGACATGATCGCATGAATCCTTAACAGCACCATTTGCCATCCTAAATAGAAAGAACATGCACGGTGATTGTTAACAAACCTCAGGAGGGTCAAATTTGGCTCCAAGGTTGCTGAGCTTGGCGTGGGCCTCGGCATAGTCCTTGAAAAATGCATCCTGATCTTCAGCATATTTCTCAGCATATACCTGCAGTATACACGAAAATTATACATCAATACACGGTGAAACAATCTGTAAGATGACTTCTCTCCTAGAGTAGAACCTCAATATCTTTCACCTTAAACGACGAATCTTCAAAAATAACAGCATCAGTTGGCAAAACAAGCAAATCCTCATCTCTTCTTCCTTTGATATCCTGTATCCAATCAATCAAAATCAATGAAGAGAGCTCGATATCTTTTTCTTTTACACAAAATAAAGTAGTTTGAGTTCATACCTTGAAGTAGGAATTATCAAACTTCAGCCATTTAACTGTCCAAGATTGTCCTCCAGGTGCTCCTGGTCCATCTTTCTGTGAGGCAAGTAATATGCCCAATCAAATTCTCCAAAACTGATTATACATCTATATAACAAAATAGGATGATCTGATGTGACATTTGTTCAACGTGCCACAATCCTAACCTTCAATCCTCAAATGAAATAATTATCGCTTTTAATCTAGATCTCAAAAATTTAACACCTCACATAATACATTAGCATTTATTGTTGGGAGTGCCACAGGCACAAGTAATTGGCTAGTGGTAACACAAATTATCCCAGTGTTGCTACGGCAACACCAAAATGGGGCTAATAGTTGCAAGATTGGGAGAGCTGTAATGTTATTGCAAGTACTAACAGCAAAAAGTGGGGAGCAAAAAAGAGAATGTGATATGCAGCCATGAAGTCATGATTTCAATGATTAACAGAAAATGTGCTGACATGCAAAATTAGGGGGAAATCTATCTTCTAGCCAATCTTATTTCTGAACAAATGGTGGGAGACTTTGCTAAGTTGATTTTGTTGGCATACTGATGTTGATGTAAGATACTAATAGCATACCAGCAATTTTGTTTCCCTAAGTGAATATAGAAAGAAATCCAAGTCTGCAACCTAGGAGACACAGGCCATAGAGGAAAATAGTGGTGCAGGGACGTAGATGCTTCGAGAGAGATGAAGATTGTGGGGATGGAGCAATAGAATTCTTAAGAATTCAAAGAGAAAGTCAATAAAGATGGTTTGGGCCAATGCAGGACGGTGTTAGTGGAAAGGGGAAGAGATTCTTGTCAGTCAACCTCTTTGATCGGCTTTGAGACTTCATGGCTGGCTGGAAAGATTAAAGGTGTCGCAAGGGCTCCGCAAGCTAGGGTTCTATGGCAGCCTCCAAGAGGATTGTAGAACACTGTCAACTGTTATTTTGGTGTCCAGCGCAAGAGAATGTGGGAGGTTGATGGGAGCAAATCCTTTTCTGGAGTCATTCTATGGTTATGGATGGAGAAGTTTGTGATGGCGTTAAGGGTGGTTGGAGTTGGAGCAAGATTAGGTCAATGATGTTAGTGGAAGACGGCCATTATTCAGAGGTAGCTAGACAGGGAGGGGGTACATGTAGGAGGAAGGATAGGTTTGATGAAGAATGGGAAACTTGGAGGTTCCAAAAATGGGTTCAACTAGGGGGAATGGACTTTGCAAGGGGTTGTTATGACTTATGATATAAGCCATTTGAAAGGAATCATTAACGGATAGGACGAGTTATACTAGTTTGGTGGTGGGAGAAAGAAGGCAGGAGATGTGAAGTGGTTTGTAAGAAAAGAGAAGAAAAGAATAGTGATCTGATTTTTATAATAATTGCCAGTAGGCGTATATCTATAATTTTATACGTTTAGCGTCTGAAAGAAATAGAAAGTGATAAAAAACAGAAATTCATTACAATGACATGATTCTCATCGATCATCATCAAATTGAAGTATGGAGGAGGGAAGAAGCGTTATTAGAGCAATCGTGAATCTTTTTCACACCTAATGGTGAGTTTACTCCAACTAGGTTTGATATGATGCGATTTGCAAGAAAAGAATATGGTCTTGATTAGAAACTGTATTTAGGAGTAAGGTTATTTCTGTAACTTTTTTTTTTGGTTATAGGATTTGTATAGCTCCATTATCACATTAGAAAGGAGGCCAAATGTGAGAAGTTCTAAGTTGGTTAGCCAGCTGTAGCTCCATGTAATCCACCCCCTCCCTCCCTCCTCTTCTTCTCCTTGTGGATTCAAGGCCCCCAATAGATGCTAGGGTTTCTCAATTTTTTCATCTCTCTACCCCTCAATTTATTCTTCTTCTTCTTCTTCTTCTTCTTCCTAGTATCATAGCAATCCGATCCAATGCTAGAACAAGTCAGGAAAGTTTGAGAATCATTGCGGGGTGATTATGAAGCTCTACGTCATCATCCGTACGATGACATCAGCATGAAGTAATCATTGATATGTGTGAAAATCAACGAAGATTACATAAATCCACTCGACTGGAGTTCCTGAAAGTCATGGTAATTTTTGTGAAATTTTTTGAGGCAATTTGACGTTTCTTTCAATTTATTGAATATTTTTGGGTTTGAGGAACCCTAGGCATTTGATTTGATTTCTAAAGCTTCGATATCTATTTTCAGTTGTTGGGTAGTGAATTGTCGGGCCAAAATCACTCCTAGAGATCTGTTTGGGTGTCGATTTGGTATTTTAGCTTGTTCAGAGTTGTTTTTATGCTTCAAGCCAGTCGGCACGAGTTTCTTCTTTTGTTTGGCACTCTCTACCTATGTGACTTTGGTTCTATGATTGCATTTAGTCATTCTAATTGGGCTGGTAGTCACCTTGATAAGCAATCTACATCTGGTTATTGTATCTTTATTGACAGTAATCTCGTCACTTAGGCGTAATAAGAAATAGAATGTTATTGTTTGTTTCAGCACATAAGCAGAATATTGTGTTATGGCTCATACTGTCTCTAAAATGTTGTGGGTTTGATCCATTTAGGATTTTGGCACCATACGCTCTAAGCCTATGGATATATTTTGTGATAATTAAGTAGCGATTTTTATTGCTAATAATAATTTTTTTTATGAGCGTACTAAGTATATTAAAGTTGACTGTCACTTTATTCAAAATTTATTAATGACAAAGTAAATCGTCACTCCTTGTGTTCGCTTGGAGAATTAATTGGGTGATATCCTTACAAAAACATTAATTTGCTCTACGTTTCAATGGGTACTTTCCAAATTGCTTACGTTTGATTTCTATGCACTAATTTGAGATTGGGGGGTGGTTAGAGGTTTACTTTATGTTTGTCAAGGTAATTTTGTAATTAGTTTTGACGATTCTAATATAAATGTTGGTCAGGTGTAGCGCCTACTTAAGTCTCATTATTCTTTCCTAATCATTCTTCTCTCTCTAGTTCTGGCCTTCAATTATGAAAAGATCAGTTCCCCTTCCTCCCCACTAAGGCAGAACAGTAAAATTGGTTCTTCACCCACGCCAGGTTTAATATACACAGTAAATTGTCTTGAGAACGCTGAATGCCAACACAAATGATTTTGTAAACAAGCTTATGACCTTAGGTAACAGATTATCCATGCTAAGTAACTACTCAGGTATGGACGCTTTCCAACTCAAGTTTCTCTACGTCACATAGTATTCTGCATTCAAATAGAAAATAGATAAAGTTGATTTGGTACCGTGTATTTTGTCTCTGGCTTGCCCCAACCACTGCGTTCTGGTCTAGACCTTCCTAGGGTGTGTGCACCTGAAAGAGCAACTATTTCCTGCAAGCCCAAGCATCTCAATATTACACAACACAGAAATCAAAATGGCATCTGAATATCAACTGATACTTTGACAATTGTAACCTTGTCATCCAACCCCATCCGGTAGAATACATCACGCAGATGAGCAGCAGGAGAAGGGGGCCCCGCATCTAAACATGGGATTTTAATTTCAAAAGTTAGAGTCTGAAAAAGAAAAGGCAGAACCCACTATATTGAGCATCAGGCAGCAAGAGGGATCACTTTGAATCTGAAGAACCATTAAATTATGAAAGTTCAAAATGACAACAGTCGAAAATCTAGTACGATAATAGAACAAAACAAAATTGGATTTCTTTTAAACAGAAGCCTAGTATGATGGAACTTGATTCTTAAAAAAAAAAAAAAACAGCAGCATGCAACACTATTGCATGCAGATATTGACAACTAAAGGCCTTATCCCTAGCTAGGGCCGGCCCCGAGTGATTTGGGGCCCAAAGCGGATGATTAAAATGGGGCCCTTATAATTTTTTATACGCAATAATTTTAAGAAAAAAACATTACAAAAGTTTCAATAAATTAAAATTGTCTTATTGTTTCACAATTTAATAATATTCAATTTACAACCAAAACAACAACAAAAAAATCAAAAATAATAATGCCTGAACAAAAAAAAAATTTGTATCAACAACAATAAAAATATCACTTGAACACTGCCCTTCGCGCATTTTTTGTTGCAAAACTACTAATTAAGCTTGTATAATTAAGCTTATCTAGCATCTCTTTTTCAATAGACATCATCACTAATCCATTCAACCTTTCTTGAGACATTGTTGACCGAAAATAAGATTTGATCATCTTTAACTTTGAATAGCTTATTTCTCCTGATGCTACTGTAACAGGTATAGTTAACAATATCCGATATGCAATCCATGTATTCGGAAAACAACCATCCATTAGCTTCAAATAACTCAGTACTTCAATTGGCTTTTCTGTTTGTTTTTGTAAAACTTCTTTGAGGACTTTCAATTCTGAAAATAAATCTCTCCCATCAATATCAGAAATCCCATTGTGTTTCAAAAAATCTTCAAGTTTGGCACAATAGGTCTTCAAACATTCATCGTTGACAGAATTCAACTTCTTCAAATCAAACAAAAACCCAAAAGTTTCCCCATATATTTGAAATTGATCGAACCTTCTTTTAAGTGAAGAAAGAGCCTGATCTACTATATATATGAAGTAACTGGCTCTAAAGGATTCTTCAACTGACTGAGTCGTTTCTTCATCAACATTCTCATCAAAATGTTTCTTTCTACAAATGGTACGCTTTTAACGAAAAACAGGCTCAATTTTCATTGCAGTTGCAACTTTTTTTGCTTCAATAATAGCCTCCACAAATCCAATTTTCCTATACTTTTCAAAGAAGAATATAAGCCCTTTTAAGTGATCTATAGCATTACCTATGTCCATGTCTTCACTTTGAAAGATCTTACTAACAGAGTTAACAGCAAACAACAGATTGTGCCAAATAATCATGCCAACCAAAAACTCAAAATTCTCAATTTCATATGTTGCTAGAGACTCGGTTTCACTCTTTGTTTTGGGATCTTCACTAGTATTTGCTAACTCAAGTAAAGCATCTCTTATTTGTAGAGCTTGGTATCTTATTACTTTCACACTTTCAACGCGACTTTCCCAACGTGTTTGTGACAATGGTTTAAAAGTGAGACATTTCACGTTATCTTTCAAAACTTTCCATCGCTTTGTCGAAGATGAAAACAATACATATATACGCTGCACCACTCCAAAAAAAGATATAGCTTTAGAACAAGAGTTAGCCATATCACAAAGAACAAGGTTAAGACTATGATAACCACATGGCGTATAAAATGCTCTAGGATTTACTTCAAGTAGTCTTTTCTGTACACCTTTGTGTTTTCCTTTCATATTGGAGCCATTAACATACCCTTGTCCTCTTATATCATCAATAGAAAGTTGAAGAGTACTCAATACTTGTTTAAGTTCAATGAAAAGTCCCAATCCTGAGGTATCTTCCACCTTCAAAAATTCTATAAAGAATTTTTGGACCTTTATTGGACTTGTTGCAGCATCCACACATCGTATTACAAGTGACATTTGTTCTTCGTGACTTATATCCGGAGTGCAATCAAGGATAACTAAAAAGTATTTCGCTTCTTTGATTCTTGAAGCAATTATACTTTTGATTTCACCTGCTAACATCTAAATCAGTTCATTTTGAATTTTGTGACCAAGATAATGATAATGAACCTCATTCCTACCAATCCTTCGAAGATATTCTTGCATTATTGGATCAAATTCGGCAATCATTTTAATTATGCTTAAAAAATTTTCATTTCTCTCTTGATAAATTTTCTCATTGTTTCCACGAAATGCTAAATTATTTTTTGCAAGTGTTTTAACAACAGCTAGTATCCTCAATAATACTCTTTTCCACTGTTCTCTCTCTTTGTTGATTTGTTCTTCCACATTTTTATTGATTGTTTCAGTCTTTTGCAATCTCATCTCCAACTCAATCCATTTGCTCATGCATATAATGTGCTCATTACTACTTTCATGACCTTTAAGTCTCTGACCAACATTTCTCCAATCTTTAAATCCTTCACAAGCCAATTGAGTTCTGTTTCCATCTTGTTTAAACAATTTACAACAAAAAAAAAAAACTCTGTCAAAAGTATTTGAATAGACTAGCCATTTCCTATCATGTTTTTCTCCATTTGATATATACCGAATATAATGTATAGAAGAAAAATGTCTACCAAAAACATTTTTTTAAAAATTATCATCATCATTTGTTCTTCTAGCTCTAGGATCTCTTTCTACCAACAAGTCTCTCAAATTCTGATCAATATGGTTCCAATTACTTGAATCATCAATATTTAAAGGTCCATATTCTGAACTCAACTCAGCATTTTGATTTCCATCAATGTTATATTCATTATCACTCTCATCTGTACACTGGTTATCATCTAGGATTTCATTCACTAAATCTATATTTTCTTCATTTTCTAAATGTTCAAGATTTTCATTCACTGAATCTTCAACCAAACTCGAATTTTCTGTTGGTTTTTTACCACTAAAAAACTTATCAAGAGATCCCACTTGAGATTGAATTAATTTCTCTTTTTTTTGTTTTTTTTTTCGATCCAGACATATATTTTCTAGGAGGCATGATTATAAAATTCTGCAAATAAAAAAAATAGAAAACAGAAAAATAATTTAAAAAATTTAAAAATAACAAGCAAAAAAAATTAAACAAATTATCTATTAACAAATAGCAACATAATTTTATCAATTATAAATAACAAAAAAAAAATTATCTATTATAAATATTATTAATATAATAAAAAAGTAAAAAACATACCTTGGACAGTGGTTCATGAATCAATGCACGGGTTCGGGTTCACACTTCACCTTTCAGAAATAAAAATTCAGACACTTCACTTCATCACTCATCAGTTTTCTGTTCATTGTTCTTCAATCGCTGGTTCTTCAAGTTTTGCGACTTCACCGACTTGCGAGCGACGGCGACTTGAGACTTCAAGCGACGTCGACGCACACCGCACACGCACGGTGACTTTGTTTGAGCGACGCCAACATTGACGCACGGCAATTTCGAGCGACCGGCAACGTCGTGTGTTTGATTTTCCGTTTTCGCCGCAGCACCGCTTCACGGCTTCAGAGAATCAGGTTTGTGTTTGTCGGTTTAATTTTTGCCGCAGCTGTGTGTTTGATTTTTTCTGTTTTAGAGATTCAGTTTTGGCCCTATTTTTGCCTATTTAGTTCGTGTCTTGTTCAAAATTAGGGCATGTACACTAATTTTTTTTTAAAAATTGGGGGGCCCTAATTTTTGCACAAATTTGGAGGCCCAAAGCCATTGCTTCGTGGGCTTTGCCCCAAGACCGGCTCTGTCCCTAGCTAGATGGCCATTGAGAAGCAGGAGTGTTGAACTAGCCATGACTTCAATAGAAATCTCAAAAAGATGACTTCAAAAGTGGAATAATGTAAAATCATTTTTATGTAAGAACTTTTCATGTGTGTAGAACCATTACAAGACACATATATGTTTTTGATAGGCAAGTTAAGGACTGAAAACTGAATCTCTTTGTTGGGAGATGTGACCTAAGCTGTTGGGGTGTGTTCCCTAGCGGTCAGGACACAATTAGGAAACATAATCATGTGTTAAAGCAGTGGAAGACCTACACTCAATTGGCATGCAGTGTATGGGCTTCAAATTCTATAGGTTCAACGCATGACACATTGAATCCAACACCCTTTTGGTTTTCCAAGTCCTTAGCCTTCGTACCATACCTCTTTAACTGCTAGGGTAATATGAGTAGTCATATGGCAAGAGAGGAAAGTTAAATTATGCTTTTCGTGTGTCCTATTGTACTTAACTCTGTCCATAATTAAAGACATGGGTAGCCAAATATTGATAACAAACACATATGGTATATAAAGCTGATGTTATCTTACCAGGAAGCCTTCCTTCTTCTGGACATTGGTCAGGACCTGACACTTCCACTCTTCCATACTTCATAGGGATTTTGGGGCCGCCAGCCTCCTGTAATTTCCAGGAAATTGGACAGTGAAATCAGTTTCTTAATATTATAAAAATATCAATATCTTGAATAGTTTTCATATTCACATTCATTTTACACTACTAAAAGCAACCTCAATTGCAGTAGCACTGGCCAATTGGAACAAATCAGCATATGTCACACCAGAATATTTGTCTTTGATAGGCTGGAGAAGTTTCAGTGCATTTAAAAGACCTGAATCACTAGCTTGTTAGGCGCCATTACTATAAATAAGCAAAAATAACTTGAGAAATGTAGACACCCACCGGCATTGGCTGCGTGCTTCAGCTCAGCTTCAAACCTTAGACTTCCATTGGCTCCACCTCTTTTTGGCCATTCCTCAATGTCCTTGTTATATGTACCAGCATCATGCCATCCTAGCCGCACCTGTCATCAATGAAAAAAATCAAAATACATTCTAACTGTCTTAATGAAATCTGTTTGTCCCCATATCAAACTAGATCAATGATTAATGGCATGTGATTACATATGACTGAATTGGGTGTGCCTAGTCAAGCATTTGCAGTTCAAACATTCTAGCCATAAGAAGCAAAAAGAGGCAGCGACTGGTTTTCATGCAATTTTAATTGTAAGAAGAACAAGTATCATATTTTTATTCGAAGTGATGTGATTGGATAATGAAAAAAATAATACATTCACTAAGCTACCGACACATAATTCTCGGAGCGTATAAACAAACAGGCGTTGGTCCATATGTTGTGCCCATTAAGCGATCTCATCTATGGCTCCCAAATTGACGAGGCCTCTAAATTTATAAAGCATTTTATGATTTATACTATGGTATAGAGCCTCAAACACAATTTCTATTAAGAAAACTTTAAAAATATACTATTTACTAAACTCAAGAATAACAATTTCTATTAAGAAAACTTTAAAAATATACTATTTACTAAACTCAAGAATAAAGTAGGTTACGCTTCATTTATTCAAATTAAAAAAGCCTAAATACTATAATTTTTCAAATAAATGTGATCGTTCTACACTTCTAATTTTTATAATTTTTTTTTTTTTTTAGCAATTGCTTTTGTTGCAAATTGTTTGATTCTAAGCTTAATACAAGTCAACTAGCTAATGAAGAAACTAGAGACTAAGGACTCGATTGGTAACTAGCTTAAAAGCTAGTTTTTTTGCTTTTTTGCGTTTTAGCCAAAAAGCTAAATTTGATTTAAGGTAGGTTGTTTGGTAATTTAACTTTTAAGTTAGCTTTTTTTAAGTTAATTGTTTGGGTAAAAAGCTAATTTTTTTGCTTTTTGTACAAAGTGGACAATTTTGTCCTCCAATATATTTGATATTAACAATTATATTTAGTTGGTAGTTGTAGTAAATAAGTTATAAATAAGGTATTTTAAAAGTGATGGGAGTTTGAATAAAATATCTTGAGAGTTTATGTTTTGATTTGACATTTTAACTTTTTAGCTTTTTTGCCAAACAGGCAATCTTAGCTTTTTGGACATATTTAGATAAAAAGCCAAAAAAGCTAAGTTGCCAATCAAACCCTAAAAAAATGTTAGTGCTATAATCTACAAAGTTTGAATCAAGAAAGGAACATATTAACAATATGAGTACTTGAGTTGATTTATAAATAAGATTTTTTAAAAAAAATTTAAGAGTTCAAGAACAAATAAACAAGGAAAAAGAATATTGGAATGTCATCTATTGAAAATTAACAAATTAGCAATGCTATCAATTGAAAACACATATATAGAAAAAACTTGATTATAAAATTTTAATTACTAATTTGCATCTCAAAAAAATATAAAATATAAATAAGGCTTCATTTAAAATCTTGCCTAAGGCTCCAACATAATTGGGCAACAAATTCAACCAATATTCCTGGCAAGTCACCAAACGCTTTTGGATAATTATACATAAATTCTACGAATCATAATATGGATGTATAGCTGCCAATTTACAGAAACAGTAGCATTCATAAGAAAGCGTAAATGAGTGATATACCAGAATCGGATGGCAGAACGTAGTCCTGAGAAGCTCTTTGATATCTTCTCTGGCACTCTTCAGTTGATCGGGATCCGAAGAAAAGCACGTCGGAGAAGCAACTGTTCCGAAACTGCCGGTAGCCGCTCGAGCCGGCGATCTTCTCTGAAATTCAAATGACACGGCAACAAACACTTCAAAATATACATTTAGAAAGAGAAACACAAGTAAATTCCATACACAGAAAACAGAGAGAGAGAGAGAGAGAGAGAGAGAGAGAGAGGATGAACCTGGAACAGGTGACGAAGAAGAGGAGATGATCGGAGGCATTTGAGAGAAGAAGAAGAAGAAGAGGAGGAGGAGGAGGAGGAGGAGGAGAGCGAGGGGAGAGAGAGAAGAGGAGACGAGTTGGAGAGAGAAATGCGGAATTTAGTGGCGGACGGGAGGACGCGCGAAGCGGCGGCGGCGCCACCAAGAGAAGCCATTGACGATGGCGAGGATGAGGTGAGTGAGAGACTCTCGGCCATTCGATCGTCCACTCAATCTACAAGAAACTGTGTTGGCGCGCCGTCCTAACCTTTTTGAGTTCCGGGTTGTCAAACCCGAAACAGTGCAGCTCAGCCAATAAGGAACGGCCACGTATTTGAGCGTGTGTTTGGACATGGGTGTCAGGTCAGATACATGTGGTGGCTACTTGTGCCTTTGGCCTATCCCTGAAAATGGCAAAAAAGGGTTGGTGAGGGGTGCTTTCCAAAACTACTTTAACTAGTTTTTAATTTTTTATTATTTATTTTAATTATATATTATAATTTTTATTATAATTTATAATTTTTATTTTTATTTTTACTATAAATTATAATTTTTATTAAACATTTATAATTTTTATTATAAATTATAATTTATAATTTATTAATTTTAATAATATTAAATACCACTATAAAAAAATAATACTTGAATATATGATAGATGACGATAGAAAACAGTAAGAGTTTTAATTTTTATATTTTATTTATGTTTAATTGCTTATTCATCAAATGCACAGCTCTATATATAAATTAATGTTGCTCCACGTGCTTTACACAATAATTTAGGTTTATTATTTAATTTTATATTTAATATTTTTAGTAAGTAACACAATATATTTTGTTTTTTTTGACATAAAATTACTATAAATTTTGTGCAAGTTGTGAGTATAAATATTATTATCTTAAATCTTCTCAGTTAACTATGAGTAATTTTGTTCAGTATAATTGTCTTACAAGTGGCCTCTTTGTAGGTTTTTTTTTCTTACCAATTATCCATTAGCAAGCAGCCCTCCTATCAATTGGAGGAATGGACAACTTCAGCAGCGCTTTGTTTGTTTTCACATAAAATATTTTTTTAATAAAATATTTTGTATATAAAATATTTGTTAAAAAAAGATATTTTTTAAAATTATTTTTTAGTATTCAATTATTTTTAAAATAAAATTTTTTATTAATAAATTAAAATAAGATATTTTTTACAATAAAATTATAAAAAATATTTAAATTTAGTCTGATCCCTCTCGGAGGTTTATTATTGTTTGTGATAACTTTTTCTATGACTTTTTGTGACTTTTTTCGCCTTCTTTGAATTTTTATTTTTGTTTTTTGAATTTTAATTTTTTTATTTTTTTAATTTATCGTGATAAAATAAATTTTAAAATATAACTATTTTGATTAAAGTTAAAAAAAAATTCACAAAATACGAATAAAACCTTACCGTGGCTTTGTAAGGCTTTTTTCGCCTTATATGATTTTTTTTTATTTTTGGATCTTTTTTTACTTTTCTGATTTTTTATAAAAAAAATAAATTTAAAAAATATTCTTGTTTGAATTAATGTAAATAAATCTCACTAAAAAAAATCCCCT
The DNA here is from genome assembly GCA_034768845.1 of Heliamphora exappendiculata. NCBI lineage: Eukaryota > Viridiplantae > Streptophyta > Magnoliopsida > Ericales > Sarraceniaceae > Heliamphora > Heliamphora exappendiculata. Next base: position 8,575,617 of record JAOTRH010000022.1, on the reverse strand, counting down.
ATTAAAAAGTCTTAAAAAAATATCCAAAATAGTTATCACTGTCGTTGTTGGTTTATATGTCTTCATTTTAAAAATTAACACAAATTTTTTTAAAAATTTAAAAAAATTCAAATTCATAACACGTCTTTTAAAAAAATAAAAAATAATTTATCAATTTATTTAAAAATAATAATTTTATTTATAATATTAAATATTTTAACAAAAAATATCTTAAGTTGAAATAAACATACGGTTAAAGCCATTTCTTCTGTTGATAGGGGAAAGTTCACTCAAAATTTTACAAATAATTTTCTTCATTATGTAAATAAAAAATAGCCATTTGCTCTCAAGTAGTACCTTTTATATTTTTCTCTACGTTTCTGTTTGTTTGGTAAAAAAATGTAGGGGAGAAATACTGTTTAATCAAGCACCATATTTCATTTGGGGCCAATTAAATGCCAATTAAATTAGAAAAATATTAATCACCGCATAGTAGACGCATAGTAGACGATAGATAATATCGAACTTTGAGTACTAAGAATTAAACTCTTAGTACAAAATTTAATTTTTATTATTATTATTTATCATTCACTGGGCGGTGATTAGCTAGACCAATTAAATTACACATCACATTTCAAAAACTCTTGATGTGATATTTACGTGACACATGTAAAATATTTATTTGATTCAATAGCTAAAATTATATTTATTTTTTATATATCACTTTAGGTCCTATTTGATAATCGGTGTAGATTAGGTAAGATTAATAAGGAGATAAGATTAGTAATAAGGTGTGATTAATTTTTATGTATTTGATTTGGGTGGGATAATATAATTGTTAGTTCTAGGCAATCCAAGAGGAGGTGAATTGAGTTTTAAAAAATAAATAATAATTTTAAAATATTTTTAAAAATCTTTTAATACTGCAATCAAATATAGCAACTTAATTAAATATAAGAATAATGTAAGTTTTAAAGAGGTTAGGGATAGAGAAATTAAACCGGATACCAAGAATTTATTGTGATTCGACTTCTTCCAAGCCTACGTCCACTACTCAAGTTCTCCATTAAGTATTTTCACTATACAGAATATTTCACGGGCGTATTCCAAATATTTACAACCTTCAAAATTTCGCTTGAATAAACTGAATGTTTACGGGCACATTCACAAGTCTAAGACAATTTTAAAAAGATCTTATGAAAATAAGTCCATATTTTCTTCTAATCTCTCTTGAACTCTTCTTTGATAAGATTTACTCACTCACTCAAAAGATAAATGGTGACTCACAATTGATTACAATAAATGAAGAGTATTGATGAGAAACATTATCTCTTTACAGAAATGATATACAATAAATGAGAAAGTAAAAAGATATGAGGAACAAGAGTTGGAGCTTCAGCAATAAATGAGAGTTGAGATTTCTGAGTTTGATTCAAGTAATGGAACAGTAAATGTAGGTCTCCAGTTATGGTAAATGCTAAGAAGTTACTCTTTATATAAACTCTTGTGTATTCATGAGCGTTGGAGGTAGCTGGTAGCAATAAATGCAAAAAATCTAGCCGTTGAGATCTGCCGTGAATTTGAATTTCTGTCGTAGGTGTCGACACAACATGTCTAAGGTAGGATCCATTAAGTGGTTGGGTCGACACAAATATTCTGAGGGGTCGACATAATTTTACACTCTACCTTACCAATATCATGGTGTCGACACATTTGGTTCTGGTGTCGACTCGTTTGAAACTTTAGCATCCGGATGAGGCACTTTGTGTTGACTCAACTTGCTTTTAGTGTCGATACTATTTTCTGCAGGAAGTCTCGATTCTTTTGTGTTGACTCATTTTCAGTTAGTGTCGACTCAAATTTATTTCAGAATTCGGGAGAAGGCACTTTGTGCCGACTCATGTCTTATTTGGTGTCGACACTAAATTTTACAGAAAGTCTCGGTATATTTGTGTCGACACTTGAGATCTCTGGTGTCGACACCACAAATTCTTCAAGCAATCTCGGGACTTTTGTGTCGACTAATCTTCAATTGGTGTCGACACATCAAAATCTGCAGGTAGCCTTGGTTCTTTTGTGTCGACATAATTTTTATTTGTGTCGACTCAAATTTTTGGATAACAAAAGTGCGAAACACTTTTGTGTTGACACAAATTATATTTGTGTCGACTCATTTTAAGTCCATTAGAGCTATGACTCTTTTGTGTTGATACAAAACTTGTTTGTGTCGACACTAACATTTGATACCTGAAAAATAACTTGCATAAACTTGTTAGGGTGTCAAACCATTTGTTCAAAGGGGTTGACACACTTGATGAGTTTCAAGTATACTTTGTCTTAAAAGCGTTTGACTTATTTTTCAATTGGGTTCAACATAAAATATTCTTACTTAAAAATATGTGAGTGTTTTAATCATTTTGAGAGTTAAGTAATTTCTTTTGGCTTAAGGTGTCAACTTAATTGTTCAAAATGTGTTAATACTTTCATTTTAAAAATATAAAATATTATCAATTTAAATTCATTTATTCTTAAAAAATAAATTGTAAAAATCATCAAAATCTAAATAAAAAGTCATTAGGCTAACAATATTAAATTACACAAATTCATATTTATTTTAGATAGAATTAGATAAAGTGAGATATGAATGTATTTTTTTTATTTATAAAATTATCCTTTCGGTTAAAAACTAATAAATATGTTTTTTTATTTTTTAAATAAGTTAATAAGTTAATGTTTTTGTTATTTATTTTTAATTTTTTATTAAATTTTTTGAAAATTATTAAATCCACATCTCCACAAACACGAAGAGCAAACAGCTAAGTCGATCGTCGACGAGAACAAGGACGAGGAGCAAATATGAGGACTTCAACGGGGCCTCCATTCTCGACAAGAAAGACGATGGCACCTCCATGGCTTGGAGGATGACGCTGGTGCCTCTAGTCTTGTCGGGAACATGAGCAAACACGAGGATGATGATGGCTCGTTGAGGTTCCTGACATAGATAGCCGACGTTGTGGAGGATACCAGCAAGGATGACAACAGTTTCGAATCATCTCGATAAAATAAATTTAAAAAGTAAACATTTTTAATTAAAAACTGTTGAAATATTAGATTTAGATTGATTAGAATATTAGATTGATTAGATTGATTTTAATTTGATTCTATTGTATCTCC
>JAOTRH010000022.1:8543293-8572364 GCA_034768845.1 Heliamphora exappendiculata | reverse complement strand
AAATTAAAGATATTTATTTATAGGAAATGAAATATTAAAATCATCAAAATTAATTAATGAAGCATTTGTGCTAACACCATGATTTCAACTGGTGGATTTAAATGTATGAAAACTTATTTTCATAAAACTGGTGTTTGGTGAATTTTCACGTAACCCTGGATTTTAGAGGGTAACACGCTGCAAGCGTTCACGTTGTCACTCGCCATCAGCGTTCACGTCGTCGCTCGTCGCCATCGTTGACGCTGTCGCTCATCGCCACCGTTCCCCTAGTCGATTCCCCACCACCTTTCAAATCGTCGGCACCATTCACCTAATCAATTCGTCGCCATCGTTCATTTGAGGTACTATTGTTGTTCTTCTGTTCCTCAATTCCTGAAGCACTTCTCATTATTATAAAAAAAAAAAAGAACTATTTTTCTCTCTTCAAGTTCAAGACGTGCCAATTCAAAATATAGGTACTGTTGCTGTTCTTTGTATTACATGGTCAATTAGTGAGTTTTGGGTTAACTTATGATTCCTCTTGTGGATATAAAAGTTTCTTTTTTGGTTTTAGATTTGCGAGTGTTTAGAGTTTTTATAATCACTCCCAAAATAGATCTCTATCTAGTAGCCATTTATGAGTGTTTAAAACTAATTTTTAAGCTTAATATTGCTGTCCTTTTGTTCTAAAATATTATATATATATTTTTTAATTTTTTGGTTAGTTGGTTGATGGAAATGGAAGAAATAAAAATATTGGCCTTAGCAATGTTGAAGATGATACTGCTACTGCTGTTAGTAAACCTGAGGTGAGAACAAAATCTTGTAATAAATCTATTGGGGTTGGTGATAAAAAAAGGTCCATAGTTTGGGATCACTTTACTAAAATAAAGTGTGAATCAGGGAAAAAACCTAGGGCTACTTGCAATTATTGTGGGACTGACTATGCTTGTGATCCTAAGCTAAATGGGACTACATCCATGTTGGCTCATCTTGAACAACAATGTAAAAAATATCCCCTTAGCTCAAAGAATCGAGATAAAACACAAACAACCATGGGATTCAAATCGAAGAATGAATTTGAAGAGGGAAAGGAGAGAAGCCTTGTTTCTTGGACTTTTAGTGTGGAGGTATGTAGAAAAGCCCTTGCAAAAATGATAATATTAGATGAGCTTCCATTTAGATTTGTGGAGGATCAAGGTTTTAAGAAGTTTATTCGTATTGTGCAACCTAAATGGCTAAAAGTGCCATATCGCATTATGGTTGCCAAAGATTGTTTACTCCTTTACAAGAATGAATTTTTTTTTGAAGAAAGCATTGTGTAAAAGGTCAAACTCGAATTTGTCTTACCACAGACACTTAGACATCTTTGCAAAATCTAAACTATATGTGTTTGACTGCACATTATATTGATAGTGATTGAAAACTTCAAAAGAAAATTCTAATTTTTTGTTTAGTTACTGTGAGAGGACGGAATTCGATTAGGCCACGTGGCACACATAGAGCGATGCATGTGGCACCTTGGCGTACACGTCCCAGCTCGAGATGTGAGCTGAGCATGTGGACAGTGTCCCCGAGTAGTAAGAACCTTGTTATAGGTGAAGCCGAGCAGTGCCCCTAGCCCTGAGCTCGATAGGGAACCAATCCCTATCCTGGGGTGGTGCTCGGCATCATCATGAGGTGGAATGCTCGGCATTCAAATCCGAGCAGGACGGGCTATGCAATCCCTATAGCCGAGCTCAGGGTTGGTATTAGAAATTCGTGCCCCATGACATGCGTATCAACAGGGAAAGCTCGTGATAAGAGATCAGTAGCAAGTAGACCAACTCTAGGGTTAGAGTGTCAGAAAGAGTTGACTTAGCCTAGACTAGATTAGGTCTAAGTACTAATGGACAGTTTGACATAACAAAAGGAACTTGCAAAAAGTGTAATAATGACATTGCTAAGTCACCATCTGATTGATAGTTATACATTGATAAGAGAGAGGAAGTACAATCCGACCTGCTCGAGTCGGGTCGGACTCCCAAAATAGGTTAAGTATATTTCTTCCTATAAATGGCCAGCACATTTGCAGACACAGGTATGCTCACTTTTTACTAGCCAAAACTCTGTCAAAATACTCTCTGAAGTTCTTCTTTTTCTCTTAAATCCTTTCCTGACTTGATCGTTGGAGGGTCCACCGGTATAAAGCCATCGGTGGGCATCTCACTCATTTCTTATGCAAGTGTACACGTGGCATTCATCTCTGACATCTCAGCCATCTTGGACGGGACTAGTAGATCTCATTCCTTATCCTCTACAATTTGGCGTCGTCTGTGGGAATACTACTAAGAATGCCTCTATGGCTAGTCGGAGAAACCACAATCATGAAGAGCTGAGAGAGCAACGCGCAACATGCGAGGAGGCATCGCATGCGACTCACCGTAGAAGAGGACACCCTATGCTTTGAGCTTCATGTTAGTGGAGATAGGATCAACCAAAGGAGAGAACAGACCCACGTAGGGAGTTCTCATGAGATAACACCTTCTGAAGGGGGATACCCCTCACGTTACACGATGCAGTAAGTGCTGGAGGGGCATCAAGACGAGCTGAATAAGAGAGACTAACAGCTGGTTAGGCTCCAGCAAAAGCTCCACAAAATGAAGGATCAAGTGAACTGGCGCTCGCCAGGAGTCTGATCCGAACATGAGCAGTCCAACCATGAGAGGTCCAACTGGGATCAAAGGAGAGGCGCTGCTCGGCCTCAAGCAAGCTGAAGCTTGAAGAGGGAGCCGACCTGATCGACGTGATGAGGATCCTCAGAGGAGTCATGTCTCATGCTCTAAAAGGAGGAGACAGGGGCAAACGCAGACTTTCAGTAACACCCACGCACCAGTCGTGCGCCGTCACGAGCAGCAACTGCAGTGTTAGCCAAATGGCTTTTTAATTTAATTTTGATGATCTTCATAATTCATTTTCTAAGAATAAATGATTTTAAATGGATAATATTTTATAATTTCAAAATGAAAGTGTTAATACACTTTGAACAATCAAAGTTGACACTTTAGCTAAAAAGGAATGACTTATATCTCAAAAAGGTTCAAACACTTAAGCATTCTTCAATTAGAATATTTTGTGTTGATCTTAATTGAGAAATAAGTCAAACACTCATAAGACAAAGTATACTTAAAGCTTATCGAGTGTGTCAACACCCATTGATCAAATGATTTGACACCCTAACGTTTTTACAAGTTGATCTTCATGTACCAAAATGTTAGTGTCGACACAAACCAATTTTGTGTCAACACAAAAGTGCCAAAGTGTCCAGGACTCATTTTGAGTCGACAAAAACGTAATTTGTGTCGACACAAAAATGACCCTCACTTTTGGTTTTTGGAAGTTTGGGTCGACACAAATGGAAATTGTGTCGACACAAAACAACCGAGACCTCTTGCAGATTTTTGGTGTCGACCCCAAGACAAATCGTGTCGACCCAAAAGTCCCGAGCCTGTCTACAGAATTTTGGTGTCGACCCCAGAGACCAAATGTGTAGACACAAAAGAACCGAGGCTCCCTGCAGAAATTCAGTGTCGACACCAGAGACAAGTTGAGTCAACACAAATGGTCCCTCCGGATGCTGAAGTTTTAAACGAGTCGACACCAGATTCATTTGTGTCGACCCCAGAACGTTGGAAGGTAAAGTGTAGAAATTGTGTCGACCCAACCACTTGAAGAACCCTGCCTTAGACACTTTGTGTCGACACCAAAGCTATTTGTGTCGACCCTAAAGATGAAAATTCAAAATACGAAAGATCTCAATGGTTGGATTTTTGGCATTTATTGCCCTCACCTACCTCCAACGGTCAAAAACTCACAAAAACTTATATAAGGAGTTACTTCTCAGTATTTAAGAAGGTTGGAGACTTGCATTTACTGTTCAATTACTCAAATCAATCTCAGAAATCATCAAGCTCACATTTATTGCTGTAACTCCAGTTATTGTTACTCATCTCTTTTTACTCTTTCATTTATTGTAAATTTTTTTTGTAAAGAGAGTGAGTGTTCTTCATTTATTATATCTCATTTTTTGTAATCAAGGGTGAGTCACCCTTTAGCCTTTGAGTGAGTGAGTGAGTGAGTGAAACTCATCAAAGAAGAGTTCAAGAGAGATTAGAAGATAACAGATGCTTGTTTTCATAGGATCATCTTGAAGCTGAAACAGGCTTGTGAATATGCCCGTAAACATTCAGATAGCTCAAGTGAAGTCTTGAAACTTGTAAAGGCTTGGAATACGCCCGTAAAGTATTCTGAATAGTGAAAATACTCAAGAGAGATTTTGAGGAGTGGATGTAGGCTAAGACAAAGCCGAACCACTATAAATTCCTGGTGTCTGGTTCTATTTCTCTATCCCTCATCTTTTAATATTTACATTGCTTATATATATTTGCTTATCTTGCTTTATTGCAATATTAAAAAGTTTTTTAAAAAGATTTTTAAATTATTATTTATTTTTTAAAGATTCAATTCACCCATCCTCTTAGGTTGCCTAGATCTAACAGGCAGGCTGGCCAGGAGCTCGGCCGTGCATAGGAAAAGAAATAACTCAAGCAATGGCTGAACCTCCAACTCGATGGGAGATTACAGCCGGCTACTGGGAGGTCGGCCCAGGATGTAGCCCAGAGGGCGCTGGAGCAGATATCTGCCTCTCCATTCACAAGGGAGGTGGATAAAGTAGATCTGCCCATGAAATTTCAAGCCCCTAAGTTCAACCTCTATGATGGAAAGACTGACCCTATGGGTCACATTCGGCATTTCGGGCAAATAATGGCCCTTTGGAACGGGAATGATGCCCTAATGTGTAGGATTTTCCCTTCCATCTTGGGTGAGGTAGCCCTACGCTGGTTTGATAAACTCTCAGTTGGGACAGTTGGAAGTTGGAGGCAGCTCGCCGAGCTATTCGCAGTAAGGTTCATCACCAATAATTGACAGCCTAGGGAGATTGACTCTCTACTCGGCTTAAGGAAAGCTAAGAGTGAAAGCTTGAGGTCCTACGCTCGGCGTTACTGGGAGACCTTTAATGTCATTGATGATTGCAATGAGCAACTTACCGTGGCCTCTTTGAAGCTTGGGCTGAATAAAACCCACAAATTGAGGCATTCATTGACCAAGAGGCCTGCTCAGGGCATGGCTGAGCTAATGTTGAGGATCAAGCAGTACTTCAAGGTCAAGGAAGATATGGGAGGCATGAGTAATGACGCATGCTCAGGAAGCGCAAAAAGGAACATGAGCAGAGAAGAAGGAAATTAAGAAGGCCAAGAAGAAGCCTGATCGGGAAAAGGAGCGTGAAAAGGCCAAACGGAGTATACGAAGTGGCCAATACCATGTTCAAGGAGCCCATTCATAAGCTTCTCAACCAGATTAAAGAGAAATTGTGGTTTATCTGGCCACCGAAGATGTTCACTGATCCCAGCAAACGGGATAAGAAGAAGCATTGTGCGTACCACAGGGAACATCGGCATTTCACAAACCATTGTCGGACCTTTAAAAGGTTTCTGAAGGAGTAGGTGAAGGCGAAAAACCTCGGACAATACATTGATAAAGAGAAAACCTGGGCTGCACAGCACGCTTATGCTCAGTAGGGGAGGAGCAAAAGAGCTAGTTGGAGTAATTAGTGTCATACATACTGCCCCCAGGCCAAAGACGTCAAACGAGATAAGGAGTGTAAGTCGAGAGCTGGCGCATCGACGAGAGATTATGCAGACCCAACTCGGATAAGGTGATTCGTGCAAAAGAAAGTCCCAAGCAGTGACTTCTTGGTAGGAGATCTGACTTTCACTAACGCTGACATAAAAGGGGTTGAGCACCCGCACAATGACGCACTCGTTATAACCCTCCAGATTGAGAGATATGACGTGAAGCGTATCTTGGTCGACCAAAGAAGCTCGGTGGAGGTGATGTATGCGGACCTTTTCTACAAGTTGGGGCTCAAGAAAGAGGATTTGCTGGAATGTCACACCCCGTTGGTCGGGTTCAATGGTAAGCTTGTTCTACCCATGGAGAGAATCACACTACCGGTCAGGGCAGGGACCCAGCTCAAGAACATCGAGTTTCTGGTAATAGACGTACTGTCTCCATATAATGCCATCATGGGGAGGACATGGCTTCATTAGCTCAAAGCCATCCCCTCGACATATCATCAAGTCCTAAAATTCCCAACTGCTAGGGGCGTGGAAACCATCAAAGGAGATCAAATGGTGGCCAAGCAATGTTTTATGGCTACTATTCGAGGAAAAGCAGGCTCATCCAAGGATGAGCAGATGTGTGTGGTTGAAGTACAAGACAGACCACTCCTTGATGATGTTGGGAGAATCCCAACATAAAAAGTAATAGAGCCGTGGAAGAAGATTATGTTGAATGAAGACGACCCTGATCGTTTCTTTCTGCTCGAATCCCATATGGCCGGGCAAGAAGAAACAGATCTGGTGAGTTTCCTCAAATCAAATGTGGAGGTATTTGCTTAGACGCCCTATGAAATACCAGCTATTGACCCCGAGGTGATGCAGCACAAACTGAACATAGATCCCACACGTAAGCCAATAGTCCAGCGCAGGAGGAGGTCTTCGGCTCAACACTCAGTGATCGTAGCAGAAGAGGTTGAGAAACTGCTCGAGGCAGGGGCAATAAGGGAGGTGCAGTACCCCCAATGGCTATCCAATACCGTGGTTGTCAAGAAGAAAAATGGGAAGTGGAGGTTCTGCGTAGATTTTACCGACCTGAACAAAACCTATCCAAAAGACTCGTTCCCACTCCCCAAGATTGACCAGTTGGTAGACTCAGCAGCCGGACATGGAATCATGAGTTTTTTGGATGCTTATAGGGGCTACCACTAGATAGCTATGAGCCTAGACGATCAAGAGAAGACCAGTTTCATCACTCTCAGAGGATTATATTGCTACAAGGTCATGCCCTTCGGCTTAAAAAATGCAGGGGCAACCTACCAAAGGCTGGTAACTAAGATATTCCAACCAATGCTAGGTCGGAGTATCGAAGTTTACATAGAAGATATGGTAGTGAAAATCGAGCAAAAGCACGATCATTTGGCCGACCTGAGCAGTGTCTTTGAGGTGCTAAAAACCTACAAGTTGAGGCTCAATGCATCGAAATGTGCATTTGGTGTACAGTCGGGCAAGTTCTTGGGGCACTTGATTAGCAGGAGAGAGATCGAAGCAGATCCTGACCAGATAGCTGCAATCCAAAACATACAGCTCTTAAAGACAATTAGGGAGATACAGCGACTAACAGGGATGATGGCAGCTCTGAACAGATTCATCAGCCGATCATCAGATAAGTGCCATCACTTATTTCAGTCGTTGAAAAAGGGAAAAAATTTTATCTGGGGGGAGGAGTGTGATCAGGCGCTCCAAAAATTGAAGGAGTACCTGACCTCGGCTCCTCTTCTGTCCAAGACCTTGTTTGGGGAGGAGCTATATATGTACCTTGTACTATCAGAACACGCGGCTAGTGCCTTTATGGTCCGGCTGGACAGAGCCGAGCAGCTTCCAATCTACTACGTCGGCCACACCTTCCTCGATGCCGAAACTAGATACTTGCCCCTAGAAAAGCTAGTATTGGCCCAGGTTGTGGCATCCCAAAAGTTAGCACAATACTTCCAAGCACACAAAATCATCGTTTTGACTGCACACCCGCTTAAAGCTTTGCTGCGAAGAGCTGACTTCTCTAGAAGAATTTCCAAGTGAGGAGTGGAGCTCGAAGAGTACGACATCGAGTTCCGACCAAGAACAACAATCAAGGGGCATGTCCTAGCCGATTTTATTATAGAATTCTCCAGGCCAAGCTCGCTGCACAGCTCAGACTCCACCACACTCGAGTCCAAGCTAGGGAGAAGGATGACCAAGCAGGAACAGAAAATGGAGAAGAAAATAGGGAATCCAACGCCCAATGGAGGTTATACACTGATGGCGCGTCAAATCAGAAAGGCTCAGGTGTAGAGGTGGTCCTCATCTCCCCATAAGGATCAGTAATAGAACATTCCATCAGGTTAGGATTCCCAGCATCCAATAACGAAGCCGAGTATGAAGCGTTGCTCGCAGGGCTCAGGAGTGCCGAGCTTTTAGGCATCAGAAAGTTTAAAGTTTTTTGTGATTCCCAGCTAGTGGTCAACCAAATGACCGGATAGTATAATGCAAGGGATGACGGAATGGCTTCCTATCTATCCATAGCACTCGAGCTGGTCGAAGGTTTTAAAGAGGTGCAGATCGAGCAGGTCAGCAAAGAAGGGAATTCTCATGCCGATGCTCTGGCGGCCCTAGCCTCGGCAATCGAGCTTGGGCTAAAAAGGACAGTAGAGATCCAAAAATAGGAAAGCTCGAGTATTGAGATGACTGCTCGGCAGGTGTGTGCCATTAAAGACAATCGGGAGCCGAGCTGGATGGATCCCATCATCAGGTTCCTCAAAGACGGTCAACTTCCCAAGGACAAGAAAGGGGCGCATAAGGTCAGACATAAAGATGCACAGTTTTGGCTATCTCTTAAAGATCAGCTGTACAGAAGATCTTTCTCAGGACCCTATCTGTTATGTGTGCATCCGAACAAAGTCCAGGACTTCCTGTTCGAGCTTCATGGAGGGATATGTGGGGGTCACACAGGGGGAAGGTCTATGGCACATTGAGCAATAAGCCAGGGCTATTGGTGGCTCTATATGCAGAAAGATGCCCAAATATATTCACAGAAATGTGAGAAGTGTCAGAGGTTTGCACCATTGCACGGGCAACCAGCCGAGGAGCTTAGCCCGATCACCAGCCCATGGCCCTTTGCTCAATAGGGACTGGATATTGTTGGGCCATTGCCTAAGGCACCCGACAATAAAAAGTTCCTGATTGTAGCAACATATTATTTTTCCAAATGGGTGGAGGCTGAGCCCTTACTTAACATCAGAGATGTGAACGCAAGGAAGTTTTTATGGAAAAACATCATTACCAGGTTTGGTATTCCACGTGCCATAGTCGTAGACAATGGGAAGCAGTTCGACAGCAATTTGTTCAAGACATTCTGCTTGGGCCTGGGAATAAAGAATTATTTTTCAACACCCTCGTTCCCTCAGAGTAATGGCCAAGCAGAAATCTGCAACAGGACACTTTTGCTTGGGCTGAAGAGAAGGTGGGAGAAGGCTAAAGGAAAATGGATGGACGAGCTCCTCTTGGTATTATGGGCCTACCGAACAACTCCTAGAAGTTCTACTGGAAAGACACCATTTGTCATGGCCTCTGGCTTGGAAGCAGTAATCCCTCTAGAGGTTAGGCTACCCACAATTAGAACTGACGCCTTCGAGTCAGGGAATAACAGCCTCACCATAACAGACGAGTTAACCAAAGAAGGGGGCAATCCCTGGTCAAGCTGGCATCCTACCACCAACAACTTGCAAAGTTTTATAATAGACGAGTTAACCAAAGAAGCTTCCAGGTTGGCGAATTAGTGCTCAAGAAGGTCCTTCTCAATACGAAGAATCCCCTTGATGGCAAGTTGGGCTTGACCTGGGAAGGCCCATACAAAGTCACGTCGATTGCAGGCACGGGAGCATACAGACTTGAAGATTTAGAAGGAAAGTAGATCCCGAGGCCCTGGAACGCACATAATTTAAGAAAATTTTATCATTGAAGCTTCAATTGTATATTTGTTCGGGATGATGAATGAAGAGACTTTTTTTCAAAAGTTTGTGCGTGATTAAGACATCGCAAGAAAGTCCTAACTTTGCTAAGCACTAAAAGTACCAAATGACTTTGAGTCATGCTTGGGCAAGAAAGTCCTAGCCTAGCTAGGCAGTAAAAGTCCCAGATGACTTTGAGTCATGCTTGGGCAAGAATTCCCTAGCCTGGTTAGGAAGTAAAAATCCCAGATGATTTCAAAGTCGTGTGGGCAAGAGAGTGCTAGCTCGGCACGGCATCATTAGCCGACCGTGAGCTACTTGATAATTTTGAGACTTCTACATTGAAGATCAAATCTTGAGAAATGAGCAGAGTCCTAGCTCGGCTAGAACTATCTAAGCTTGACAAGCAGTTAAACAAATCAATAAAAATCCCTACGAGGCGATTTTGAGTTTTCTACATCTATGCCTGGCTGCGCATGCCGTTTAGCTTGGAGGAAGATACATGTAACCTGATTGCCCGACCTCACCTAGTACCATGGGGCCGAGCTTCATATACTTGCATGAAAATTGAGACTAAGGCGAAAATAATTCCAAGACACTCACAGGGATTGAACAAAAGTATTTCATTGATAATAAATTATTGAGTACAGAGTAGGGGGCATGCCGACCTCACACGGGGGACGAGGCCGTGCAATGCAACTTCAACAATTTGTTCTAAATAAAAGAAAGATGAAACAAAAAGGAAGAACAACAAGATTCTATGCCGCTAGATCAAGGTTTACCAGCTCTTCCCCATAACGAGCAGAAGGTGCATGCTCCTCATTAGCCGCCTGCTCCACTACTCCCTGGGCAGGAGCCTCCTCGAGCCGGGAATCCTCATCCTCCAGGGTGAGATCCACTGTAGCGTTGGTTGCCGAGGTCCCAGGTGCTAGCCACAAAGGCTCTAACTCGTCAAAGTTAGTTCCGTGCTTAGTCTGCTCAGCTGGAGGAGGTGGAGGCACTTCGATGTCTTAAGATGGAGGAAGATGGGGGTTGACCTGAACAGTCGAGACCGGGAGTGCCTCCACCACGGGGCTTGGAGGGATGGAAACTCCGATCAGGTGGGTCAGCTGGTTGAGAAACTTGATGGTCGACTGGAGCCAGGGGATATTCCTATGGAGCTCGGACTCGGGGCTGATGAATGCCGTGTTGAGGGTAGAGTCCCACCCCATCTTGAATAGGGGATTCTGCATGCTCATAACTTGAGCTTCATAGACATCCCCCGCTCTGTTATGGCCCTCGTCAAATCTTTCCTGATGTACTCGGGCGTTGGCGGCTTTGAGCTTAGAATTTTCTTGTTCAAGAGCTGCTTTGGCCCTCGAGGCCTCCTCTAGCTGGTCGATCACCGAGGCAAGATTGGCCTCTTGGTCTTTGATAGAGTCCAAAGCTTTTGTAGCTCGAATCTTGGCCTCTTCTTTTGTCGCACAGGCCTTGCTGACCTGAGCCTGCAGGACTTTCACGTCCTCTCTAAGCTTGAGGACCTCGACGTGCAAGAAATTGTGCTTCTCCTACAGCTGGCTGCACCGATCGGCAGCCTCCATTCCCATTTGAAGACCCTATTCGGAAGTAGAAGGAATTAGAAGTATAACAAATGTAATAGAACAGTATAAAAGAAATCAGAGGTAAAACACGGGGTCTTGAAAGAGTTCTTACCATGATCAGATGTTGGGCGGCCTGCTTGCACAGGCCGGCGTTGGGAATGGCCTCATACGAAGCCTTGTCCTTGGGGAGACAGAGGCTTTTTGATAGAGCCCAAGCCACATGGTGGCTCTCCTACACAGAGTCTTGAGTAGTGAGAGGCCGACCACGATGAGAAGGGGCGAATGTGAGTGGTACCTCGCTGGGCAACTGAAAAGGAAATTCAGGCACTTTAGGTCAGCTCGACGCGAGAGGGGTGGCCGGCTCGATCCGGCGCCTTATTTCCTGATCAGCCACCTCAGAGGCCATCGCCTTCTTTTTAGAACTCGAGGAGGGGGAGGAGTTAGAACACATGGCGCGATAGGGGCACTTATGCTCGCCCTCGGGGGTTGAGAAGAGATGGCCCTGGCCAAACAGGCAGGGGTGGACAGCCCGGGAACATTTTCGAGCAAGTCAAACAGATTCCTCTGTGACATCTCGATTGCGTCAAGGACTGTTCGATTGGTTTAGCTGAATGAGGGTCTACTACTAGTTGCTATGGAGATTGAAGCTTCTATACTCTAGCCTCCCTCTGTTGTGCTCCCTCGACGGGCTCTAGGTGGTGTCCGAGCTCGTCTGGTCGAACGGGCACTCTGTTAAATAGCCTCTTGAAGGAGCGCACATACTTATCCCAATCGAGCACGCGCCTAAGGTGATCGAGGTTAATCCGACCTTCCCTTTGGTCTTTTTTGTCCTTGATGGCAGAAGTGTTGCAGTAGGCACTTGAAAAAGTTTCCAAGACATTAGATCTTGGGATACACACAAAAATGAAAAATAATGCAAAATACGCAAAATTTAAAGGGGAGGAGCTCGACTACCTGGAGTTTCAACTCTCGTGGGGCAGAGCCGAACACATTGATCATGGATGCCAGGGCCGAGCTGCCAGTTTCCCCCGACCACTATGAAATCATCCAGATCACCCTTGTGCGTGTTTTTAAGCTCTAGCATAATGTTCTGGTTGTCCTTGGCCTTGAGGTAGTACTTGTTTTGACCTTTGGACATCTCAGAGATGGAATAAGATTATTAAATCTCCCAAACACCGAGGTCAATGCCTATGTATTGATTCAATAAAGCTACCCCCATCAAGATGGAAAAGACGTTGGGGGTGAGCTGTGCCGGGCACAGCTGATAGAAAGCTAGAGCCTCCCTCACAATGCTCGGGAGGGGGAACTCTAGCGTAGACTCCAGAAGAGCCACCAGTGGGAAGACGGCTACCCTGGGCTCTTTTGTAGTTCAGGTCTCTCTATCAGTTACCTGGTATATAGTGACATCATCAGGGATCGACCTAGCTCGGCGGAGCTCGGCCAGAGCCTTAGGAGTGTTAATATAGTGAGCAAGATGCCTCGTCTAAAAAAGGGAGGGGGGAGGCATTCAAGATACATACATATATACAAGTATGAGCTTTTCCCCAGCAACACCACTCCTGCCGGGGGTGGCAGCGGCGGTGCCAGGGCATTTGGGGCGTAAGCCAGTATGCTTGGCCTCCACCACGACGGCGTTAACCTTGGTTTTTCATAGAAAAGACAAAAAAAAAGAGAGGTAAAAAGCTAACCTAAGTAAAAACGAGTCTGAAAATCTCAAAAATTGCTGGAATTGCAGGAATCGCAGTTGCCAGAGAATAGTTAAAAATTGCCTAAGCTCTGAGAGTGATTTTGGTTCGTAAAAGAGAGGAAGGGGGAATGCCCTCCCCATTTTATTGCTTCACATGCATTTTCAAATGAAGCACCAAGTGGCGGCAGTTATGGCGCGTGTTCTGACGCGCGCCGTTTGCATTTAATGTACATTTAACATATGCGACTCACATGGCTCGAACAACTTTATCGAAATAGGGCATTTTGATTGATCTTGTAGCACTGATGTTCGGATCAAATGGCCCAGCAGTATTCCTCATTAGATTCATGCTTATAAGCAGACTTCTTTGATCGGGTTTGAAAATATGAGCAAATCACCGTAATTAAACCGAATGATTGACATTTATTGAAAACGACGGCTGACATTCTTGTAACGTTACTGTACCCAAGGTACAACTATTGCCGTATGCGTTTAATGCGCTCATTAAATGTGTTGTAGGGCCAATAGAGGCTCGCCACGTGGCAGATGTGTCGGTTGATGTACCATTGGGCTAACAGACGTCAGCAAAGCTTGCTCAACAAGATTCCCGATCAAATGACGAAACAATAGATTGATCAGGGTCATCACTTCACCATTCAGTATTTCAAGTGACCGAGCAACAGAAAGATGATGGGGCAATTATGGGAGGAAAAAATCCGACCAAGCCACGTGGCACATGTAGAGCGATGCAGTGTGGCACCATGGCGTACACGTCCCAGCTCGAGTGGTGAGCCGAGCATGCGGACAGTGTCCTCGAGTAGTAAAAACCTCATTATAGGCAAAGCCGAGTAGTGCCTCTAGCCCCGAGCCCGATAGGGAACCAGTCCCTATCCTGGGGAGGTGCTTAGCATCATGAGGTGGAATGGTCGGCATTCAAATTCAAGTAGGATGGGCTATGCAGTCCTTATAGCCGAGCTCAGGGTTGGTATTGGAAATTCGTGCCCCATGACATGCGTATCAACAAGGGAAGCTCGTGACAAGAGATCAATAGCAAGTAGACAAACCCTAGGGTTAGAGTATCAGAAAGAGTTGACTTAGCCTAGACTAGATTAGGTCTGAGTACTGATGGACAGTTTGACATGACAAAAGGAACTTGCAAAAAAGTGTAATAATGACATTTCTAAGTCACCATCTGATTGACAGTTATACATTGATAAGAGAGAGGAAGTACAACTCGACCTGCTCGGGTTGGGTCGGACTACCAAAACAGGTCAAGTATATTTCTTCCTATAAATAGCCAACACATTTGCAGACACAACTATGGTCACTTTTTACTAGCCAAAACTCTGTCAAAATACTCTATGAAGTTCTTCTTTTTCTCTTAAATCCTTGCCTGACTTGATCGTGAGAGGGTTCACGGGTATAAAGCTACTGGCGGGCATCTCACCCCTTTCTTGTGCAAGTGTACACATGGCATTCATCTCTAACATCTCAACCAGCTTGAACGGGACCAGTTGATCCCAATCCTCATCCTCTGTAGTTACCAATCACAAGGGTGAGACTCTTGGGAAGGCCATTGAATCATGTTTGCTTGATTGGGGAGTGGACAAAGTCCTAACAATCACTGTTGATAATGCAAGTTCAAATAATGGTGAAATTCAATACTTGAAGTGAAAGATGAAGAATAGAAAGGGAATTGTCTTAGAACATGAGTATTTGCACATGAGGTATTGTGCACACATTTTTAATCTTGTTGTTTGTGATGGTTTGAAGGAAGTTGATGACTTAATTGCTAGGGTGCAAAATGCAGCAAAATATGTTAGATCCTCACCATCTAGAATGGAAAAATTTTAGTTGTGTATTGAGAAAGAAGGTATTGAGTACAAGGGTCAAATCAAATTCGATGTCCCAACTAGATGGAACTCCATGTACTTCATGTGGGAGAGAGCAATTCAATTCCAAATAATTTTTGACCGGTTAGCAGAAGAAGATACAAATTTTATCATTAGAGAAGATGATGGCAATGACAAATTTATGATTGGGGGGCCTCCGTTTTCTACAGATTGGGATAAATTTAGGCTATATGTTTGGTTTCTCAAACTTTTTTACGATGCAACTTTACGATTTTTTGGGTTCGTTGTTTGTCACTTCAAATGCTTTTTTTATGGAGATTATGTTAATTCAAAGCTCCATCATTAGTTTGTGTAGAAATGGGAATGAAGTTTTAAAATCAATGGCAGAGAGCATGAGATCTAAGTTTGACAAGTATTAGGGGAAACTTGAGAAGATAAATTTGTTGTTGTTTATTGTAGTTATTCTTGATCCTCGATACAAAATGAAGTATATTAAATGGTGTTTTGAAAGATCATATGATGTTAATGAGGTGGATGAGTTAATGAAGAAATTAAAATTGAGCTTGAATAGATTGTTTGAGTGGATGTTGCAAATGATTCAAGTAGTGTAGTCTAAGATCTAAGTCAACCATAAAAAAAATTAGAGATTAATGATGAGGAACAAGATCCCCTTGCTATGTTGGCCTCTCAATTTAAGAGGCAATTGGAGCAAGAGGATAGTATGAGTAATAAATCAGAGTTTAGAAATTTTTTTTGCAAAGAGCTGGGAAGATGATAAGTCAAATTTTGATGTGTTATCTTGGTGGAAGACAAACTCCACCAAATATTGCATTCTTTCACAAATAGCATGTGATGTTCTAACTATTCTAGTTTCAATGGTTGCTTCTGAATCTGCCTTTAGCACGGGAGGATGTATTCTTGATTTCTTTCGGAGTTCAATGTCTCCACAAATGGTGGAGACCCTAATATGTACACAAAACTGGTTGCGACATCCATCAACTCCAATTTCCATTCGAGATGCTATAAATGAGGTGGAAGAATATGAAAAACTTGAATTAGGTAATTTCATTCATGTATATCTTGTAAATATTTGTTGTTTATTTTTGTGTTTATATATTTAATATATTTTATTTTTTAAATTTTGTAGAAGTTGTAGTGGAAAGATCATCAAAAACTCAATTGGTGGTACTAGATTGATTTGTATCAAAGGTAAACTCTATTAATTTGTGATAGTGGGGTGAATCTTAAATTGTCAACTCTTGATTGGTTTTTTAATGAAATTGGAATTCAATATTGATTACATTTTTTTGGATTTGCTAGTTGGACTGTTGGGACCGTTGGAGATTGGATTTGCTGGTTGCATTTTTGACAGAAAATTAGAGTTTAATATCTTAGATTTGATGATTTTTTGAATAGATTTATGATTTTTATACTTTTTTTGAATAGTTCATTTGTAGATGAGGAGATGAGTTTTGAACATTTAACAGATTGCTGAATTTGATAATATATTGCTTGCTGAATTTTTTGAAATCTTAATTTGTTGAATTTGTTGGAGATAATCTATTAATTTCTCCAAATCTGGATTGTATGTGATTGATGCTGTATTATTTTTTCCTCAGATTTACTATTGAAGAAAATCCAATATTATGTTTTGGTACTGGCTGTTTACTTGACTTTTGTTGTTTTGGTGAATATTGATTTCTGAAAAATCGAACAAACCGATGCAACCGAACTGCAATAAATATAAGTTGGTCGGTGCGGTTTAGATTTTAATTTCGGTCGATTTAGTTTCAAAAAATCAAAATCGAACCATTCGGTTTCGGTGCACTCTTTTACTAAAAAATTTGTCAAATCGAACAGATTACACTCCTACGCGAGAGTTTCATGCACTAAATTGTTATTTTTTTATTTTATCTACTAGCATAATAGATAATTAAGTATTAATAATATTTTTAAAAATAATTAAAAAAAATTCATAAGCTTGATAAAAAATAAAAAATTATAATTTTTCTTTGAACCCAGCCCCGCCTTTGGAGTAGGTATTCGTGGTGCACTAATGTTGTGAGCTCGTTATGGGTGGCCAAGAAGGGCATGGCGGTTGCAGAAAAGGATAATGTAGGAATTGGATGGTGGCGTCAAAAAGGCGGTAGGGCGACTTTAGCAGACATAGGCCTCGTTTGGCAACTTACTTTAAATTGGTTTAAAATTAGGAATTTTGTCTTTTTGTGTAAAATTAAAAAATGTTAAAAGCCTCGTTTTTTAATTTACAAGCTTTTAACTTTTTTGTTTTTTACATAATTTTTTTGATATATTTTAAAAATATTATAACTTTTATCATACAAATTTATTTTTTATAAAAAATATATTTTTAAAATGTATTTGTCAAAATCTATTAAACATGGTTGATATTGAATATAAAATTATTTAAAAATAAATATTAAAAAATTATAATAAATTTAAGTAAATTTTTTTACCTTTTGACTTAAAGTCACTTAAGCCTTTGGCTTAAAAATCACCAATACCTCTCCAAACGAACTTTTAATTTTTTGAATTTAAAGTAATTTTAAGTAAAAAAAAATTTGACTTAAAGTCAGATTACCAAATGAGGCTATTGGCCTCGTATAGTAATCAATTTAAGTTGAGTTTTTTAATTTTTTTGTTTAAAATTTGAAATGTCAAAAGTCTTGTTTGTCAATTCAAAGCCTTTTAGCCTTTTCGTCCTTCTAATTTTTTTACATAAATTTTTTTTGTATATTTTTCAAAATGTTATAACTTTTATCAAATACATCTATTTTTTATAAAAATTATATTTTAAAAACTTATTCGTCAAAATCTAATAAAATAAAATCTATATTGAATATAAAATTATTTAAAAATAAATTTTAAAAAATTATAACAATTTTAAGTCAAATTTTTTTTTGCCTTAAAGGACTTTAAACTAATTTTTTTTACTTATTGCCTTTTGATTTAAAATCATCCATACGATACATCAAACGAATTTTTTAGTTATTTAACTTAAAACAACTTTAAGTTAAAAACAAGACTTAAGCTAGATTTCCAAACGAGGCTATAGAGTTAGTTTCTTCTTTTTAATATTTGAGGGTATCCGGACCAACTTACGTATGTACACATCGATTAATCTTTGAGGGACTTATCTCATTGTTTATTTGCGAGAATTCTAATTAAAGTTAAAATAAAATTTCGTATAAACTAGTTCAAAGAATTAATAGTACCTAAAAAAATTTAAACTTAAAATTTATAAATTTTTTTTTTTTTTCAAATTTCAAGTCTTAACAACCGAGACATAGAGCTAGGATTAAAGATTAAGGAGGGGGGTATTTTGAGGGAAAGAAAATGTAAGCATTTTTTAATTTCTTTTAGATGCCATTAGAAGTTACCCAATTATCAAGGTGGTAACATAAAAAATAAAATAATAACTAGAGGTATGGACCAAATATATCCCTTTTATATCGTAAGCTTCTCCACCGTGATGATAAGGCACAAAGTTGTCTTATCATTTTGACAAAAAGCGACACGTGATCTCTGTAATTTTATTTCATTTAAAATATTAATTAATATTGATCATATTATAAAATATCGATTGAAATATATTAAGTGGTTTTTAATTTATGACTAACGTCTTAATTGGTAATTAACTTTTAGGTTAGTTTTGTGTACCTTTTTATTATTTAGCTAAATAAACTTGTTTGATTTAGAAATAAGTTATTTGATAAATTATATTTTTATGTTTTTAGTTTTTGACCTTTTTAACTAAACAAGTAAAATTAATCTTTTAGCTTTTTTTGTTTTAACAAAAAAAATTGTGTACCAGTAAAGGCCTAAACTATAGATAAATAAAAAGTTAGGCTTAACTTTTTGACTTTTGATTTTGTTGATCTAATAGCTCATAGGCCCATTTGGGTACTCTACTTTTTAGTTTTTTTTTTTTATATTAAGTTTATATTTGGACTAAAAAGTTTTGTGATTTTTTTTAAAATTTTTTTTCATCTTTTAAAAACTTTTTTTTATAATTTAGTTTAAATTTTTTACATTTTTAATTTTTTGTGATGAGAGGATTCTAAAAAACATGTATGTTAGAGTTAATTTTGAAAACAATTTACTAAAGATAAAAAAATTAAAAAAAAAAGCCAAACAGCCTGTTAAGTTGACTTTTTTTTTTGGTCTTAAAAATAAAAAAAAATGTATAAAGTTCCAAATATTTTCAAAAATTAGAAGTATTAAGAAGTTTTTTCTTTTTTCTATTTTAAAAAAATGATGCATAATATTTTCTCATTAAGCCCAACCACATCCGGTTTGTGAAGGGTATTGTGGCCCAAATTTGCCTCAATTCTATGGTAAGCTTCTCTTCTTGAAAGATGGGCAAAAGGTTGTCCTTGCCACTTCAACAAAAATTGTGCATGATCTCTTTAACTACGTTTTGTCTGTTAAAATAAAAAATTTTAATTTTAAGTAGGCTAAAATTTTGATAATCAACGTGATTTTATTTAAAAAGTATATTTATAATTGATCTTTGCGTGCATTATCATTCGCAATATATTATTTTTTAATCTTTTTCATAACTCCAATTGAAGTTATCATATAAATTTTTTAAATATTTTTTTATATAATTCTAGTTGCACACACATATGCCCCCAAACGTTAGTATATATAAATTAAACTACCCACTTTGGTGTGAACCTATTTTTGAAGCCAACTCATACTTTTCTTATTCTAAACCTATCCAAAAGTTTAAAAAAAATTAACAATTGTTATTATTTTGCATCTATTAACTGCAAGGGTGTTAAAGTAAAAAACATTAATTCAAAAAAATTATATATATTTTTTAGGTAAATACAAAGTTTTATATGGTATTTCATGCATAATATGAAAACTTATGCATAATTTTTTATAGTAATCCCAAAAAACTAAATATATTTTTTAAATAAATATTCAACTAAACATGTCGGACACATATCTCGCTCTTTTATCTAAGTGTCAAACGTGGGTACACCTTGGAAACACAAGCCACCACTGCCACTGTCACCTATAATAACACGATCACAATTAATAAAAATACTTTTTGCCAAAACAAAATAATAGGAAATATAACAAAGTTACATGTGATTGTAACCTCTTCAGAAGATTATGTGGCAGCGACAAACCTCTCTGGTGCATCTGTTGCAGGGCCATCACCTACTGAGATGCTATTGAAATACCCTGACAGCAGATTTAGCCAAACTAATTTAGTCTATGAATGTCTGTAGAATAAATTTCAAAAAAAAATTGAATGAAATAAATCCAGTGATAAAGGGTGGGAAAAAAGTGATCCATACAAAAGCAAATGACGAATCAACATTAATTGTGACTAATTTAAAATCCAGGAGTTCCTAGTTAATTTTTTTTTTTTTGTATTTGCTATTAGAATTTTAACCGAATAATTAGTCAAAAGTCTAATTTTTAAATTTCATAGAACATTTAGTTCACTTTAATTTTTAAAATTTTTTTAAATCCATTGTTTTAAGAGTTTTATGAGTTAAGGTCCACTAATTCAATGCTACACACACACACCTAATTACACGACACAAAACCATTCCCACTCCATCACTATTTTAACTCCAACCACTACCATCGATCATTTTCTAGTGACTTTTCAGTGATAATTTTCGATGACCTTCAACAACTTTGGCGACAACATTCTATGTTCACTCCAACACTAGCTACACTAAAGATAACTTCACTATTCATTATATTCGAAGAATAAAATTTATTTGTTTATAAATTTATATTCAATCTACTCTTATTACCAAAAATATCGAACAGTAAAATTTATTTTTATTTATAAAATCGTACTTTATAACTTTACCGTTTATTAAATTCGAACAATAAAATTTATCTCTGTTTATAAAATTGTACTATATCTACCATCATCACTCCATTCGTCATCAACATTAAACAAAACAGCAAGACCCCGTTTGGTAACGTTTATATTTTCTATTTTTTGTTTTTGTTATTAAATTTTTCACAAATTATAAACAAAAATATATTTGATAATTATTTTTATTTTAAAAAAATTGTAAACAATTTTTACAATTTACAAATTTTTTATAAACAAAAAAAATGTGTTTTCATTTATTTTGTAAATAAATTTTGATTATATCTTTTTTTTTTCACTACCTCTAACTACTACATTCAATTACCAACTCCGACTACTGCCTCCGACTACTGTCTCTGACCATCATATTCGGCCACCCTCTCCAATAATCATTTTTTATTGCCATCTCCGATCATCACATATGACCACAACCTCTGGCCACCACCATCTGACCATTACCTCCAACCACCACTTTCGACCACCATTATTACATTTTGCTATCATCACCAAATAACACATCCGTAACCTCCAACTACTACTTTCTAAATATTGAAACATATTTTTGATTTTTATAAAAATAAACAAAAATATATTTTTTATTTTTTATATACAAAAAATAAAAAACTATAAACGTTACCAAACAAGGCCTAAATATTCACTTTTTACTGTATTTAAACAGTTTAAATTATCTCTAGTTTAATAGTCCATGAAAAGTCGTTAGAGTTGGTCGTTGAAAATCGCCAAGATTGATCGTTGGAGGAGATCGCCAGCAATCACCAGAGGTGGTCTCGCAATCACTAGAGATGGATGTTGACAGTCGATGGAGGTGGTTGTTGAATGGATGTTGTCAAATGCATAAGAAGTAGAAACACAAGCAGAGATGACAAGAAAAATAGATGTGCTATGGGAAAAATTATATGACCTGGGATTCATTGCCTTGTTTAGGGCATTTGCTTATTTTCATATTTTATATTGTTTATTTTAGTTTTTATTGAATTTTTTTGATTGTTTCGTTGAACTTTTTAGGTTCTTCTTGTCAAGACGAGTTAGAAAATTTAAAATTTTTGGTCAAAATATGAAAAAAAAAAAAATTCAGAAAAGACAAAATAATCCAATAAGCCATTTTTGTTTGTTTATTTTTGTTTTTAGTTAACTTTTTCATATTTTGGTCAAAAGATATATTTTTCCGATTCCTTTCTTCAAGACGATACGAAAAAGTGAAAAAACTCATTAAATGATGAAAAAAAAGTCCAAAAACGACGAAAATTAGCAAAATCACGACTTTTTATCCTAAAATAGGAATAAAAGAAACAAACCACAATATTTCTAGTTGAAAACCATAAAGTGGTGGACAATAAGCAACAATAACCATGAATTTGGCCAAGTCTAACAAACCTCAGGAGGGTCAAATTTGGCTCCAAGATTGCTGAGCTTGGCGTGGGCTTCGGCATAGTCCTTGAAAAATGCAGCCTGATCTTCAGCATATTTCTCAGCATAAACCTGAGTATACATAAAAATTTACATGGCTACATATTAAAACAAAGTATAAGACAGCTTTTCTTGAAGTAGATAACACTTTGTTTCACCTTAAATGACGGATCTTCGAAAAGAACAGCATCAGTTGGCAAAACCAGTAAATCTTCATCCCTTCTTTCTTTGATATCCTGCATCAAGCAATCATTATCAACAGTCAGACCTGGTGATGCAGACCATAGAGAGCAAAAAAGCTCATTTTCAAATTTTATTAATTATTCCATTTAATTATTTTTGTCTAGTTTCCTTTATAGTATTAAGTTTCTTTATATATTAGAGGTTTAAATAAGTATTAGTTACAATATTTTTGATAAGATTGTTAAGTTACTAGCCTATAAATAAGGCATAAGGCGTTATACATTATAATCACCAGAGTTCATGAATGACAATTCATGTTTAAGGTTGTGACCTTTGCCCTATCTTTCTTTTATTTCTTGTCCCTCCAGGTGGTGCATTACTTAGATATCCCTTTGCCTTACAATTAAATTGCCTTACAATTAAATTGCCTTACAATTAAAAAAGGAAAAAATCAAGCCCATACCCTGAAGTAGGAATTATCAAACTTTAGCCACTGCACCGTCCAAGACTGTCCTCCTGCTGCTCCCGGTCCATCTTTCTAGGACGAAACAAATATAGAAGTTCAAATTAACCAAAACTATTATATAGATGAATAAATTATGAATTTGTGGTTTTGGTGAAGTGCAAGCAGCACAAATGGCGGCAACTGGAGGGAATTTTTTTATAGTAATTCAAGGTGCTACAACAAAAAGATGGGTGGGAGTAAAAAAGGAATGAGGTATGAGGCCGTGAAGTAAATCCTGACCCCTATGATTTAACAGAAGATGAGCCAACATATATCAAAATGAGAAAACTATACTGTTTAAGCTGATCTTAATGAAAAGGTGCAAGATTTGGTAAGTCAGTTTTATTGGGTTTAGCGTGTGGGTTTACTGTTTTTAATGAAGACAACTGGTGGATGAAGCATGTGCATTGCCTCTGATTGGAACTTGATAAGGCATTGTGTGTTTAAAAGCTACAAACATAACAAGTAGAAATTGCATCCATTGCAAGAGTTTTAGGGTTGAGATGAAAATGAGCCCATGCAAAAGTTCATTTCACATTGTATATTTTTCCGGCACTTGAACTCCATTCCCCCTCCCAACCTCGAAAAAAGAAATATTTGGGTATGGTATACATCCACACGTATCAAATTGAAGCCAACCCTTTAATGTGATGATGGAAGAAGAGAAAGAAGAAGAAGCTCAAACATTGTAGCACAGTAAGTGCTCTTGCGTCCCTCTTGAAGAGACATAAAATGTCCCTTTTTACACAACAGTCAATTTAATTTAAATTGGGTAAGTATATTGTTGAATAACAATAGCTTCATAAATAAGATTATAGACAGTGTTTGACTAGATGTAATAATTGTTGAACACTTCTCAAGCTGAGTCTGCATACCCTAAGTTTGGAAACTGCGAGACGCATAACCATGTCATTGCACTGATTTGATTCTATGTAGTGTTAGGAGAAAGAAAATAATAGAAAGTCGTACCTTACTAGATAGGCGAGCACTTCTATTTATATTAAACTTAGGGAACACCATTACATCCATATATCCCCACACACCTGATAATAACTATATAATAATAATAATAATAATAATAATAATAATAATAATAATAAGCTACTACTAACACCCCCCTCAAGCTTGAGCATAAATATTAATCATGCACAGCTTGTTATATAAATATGAGACATGTGGAACCGGTAAAGTTTTGGTGAAAATACCTGCCACTTGTTCCCCCGTAGGAATAAACCCAAATGTAACAACTCTTTTCTGATATTCTTCACGGACAAAATGGCAGTCAATCTTACTATGCTTCGTCATCACATGAAATATTGAATTTGTGGCAATATAAATATCCAAGGTATTATCAACCCAGAGTCTGGCAGATCCTATAAGAGGGAAGTGTAACTGTGTCAAAATCTGCTGAAACCACATAATCTTAGCAGCCGCTAATGCCATAGTCTAGTATTCGGCCTCAACGCTAGATCTGGGTACCACAGTCTGCTTCTTACTCTTTCAAGAAACCAAGTTCCCACCAACAAATACAGAGTAACCAGATGTAGATCTCCTGTCAAATGTACATCCAGCCCAATTAGCATCAGCATACCCTTCCATTCCCATATTTCTATGATCAGAAAATTGAATTCCCTTACCCGAATTTTTGTGCAAGTACCGAAAAATGCGTAACACCGCTTGCCAATGAAAAACACAGGGATCAGATAAAAACTGACTCACTACACTCACTGGATAAGCAATATCTAGAAGAATCATTGTAGTAAGATAATTAAGCTGCCCTATTATACGTTGATATTTCTCAGGGTTTGAAAGAATTGTTCATTCTTTCGGCTCTAGTTTGACATTAGACTCCATATGCGAGTCCACTCCTTTAGCACTCATATATCCTGCTCGCTCCAGAATGTCAAGAACATGCTTCCGCTGAGAAATGAACACCAATTTCTTATTCTTGATTACTTCAATGGCCAGGAAATATTGAAATTCACCAAGATCTTTCGTCTGAAACTTGGTGCCCAAGAATGTTTTAAGCTCAGCAATCCCTCCACTATCACTACCAGTAATAACAATGTCATCTACATATACGATGAGTAATATGCAACCCGCTAAGGTATGTCGAAAGAATACAGTATGATTCTTTACTGACTGCTGAATGCCAAACTCTCGTACTACTGAGCAGAAACGGCCAAACTAGGCCCTGAGAGACTGCTTCAGACCATATAATGAATGCCTTAAACGACAGACATTATTAGGGAACCCCCCTGAGCAACAAAGTCAGACAGTTGCTCTATATAAACCTCTTCCTCCAAATTACCATGAAGAAATGCATTTTTCACATCTAGTTGATACAAAGGCCACTGATATGATGTAGCTAGAGATAAGAACAAACGAACTGAGGCCATCTTCGCAACAAGGGAGAAAATATCAAAATAGTCAAGGTCATAGATCTGAGCATAGCCCTTTGCCACTAAACGGGCTTTCAATCGCTCAAAAGTGTCATCAGAATAAAGTTTGATAGCATATACCCACTTACACCTGATAGCTGTCTTCCTAAGAGGAAGACTCACTAGGTCCCACGTATGATTAGCCTTAAGAGTATTCATCTCCTCAATCATAGCCTTGCTCCAACCTGGATGAGAAAGAGCATCTTCAACAAAGCAAGACAAAATATGCTGATCAAGTGTAGTAATACCCTTCTGGACAGTGGCTGGTAAACCACGATATGATGTAGTATACAAGGAATGATCTCGACAACTACGACAAGACTTGCGTAAAGCAATATGAGAATCACTTACCTGATCAGAGGCCAGATCCAGCTGAGAAAATACTGACTCGAGTAGAGGAGGGGTGGTGGGGCTTGGTAAAGACGATGATTCTGAGGATGATGAGATCACAGGTGCCTCTAGGACAGCAGGAGAAGATTCCTCGGGAATATTAACTAGAGAACTAGTAACTGGTAACTGGAGAAGGTGCCACTGGTAAATCAGTGGAGGAATGATACATCAGAATACAATCTAAACCATCATCAACAGTGGAGAAAGGTGTAGTTGCCGAGTCATAGAATGAAGCAGACTCAACAAACACCATGTCTCGGGATACTATAAACCGTCGCAATTCCAGACTGTAACACTGATATCCTTTGTGTCTTGGATATCCCATGAAAGCACACTTTAGTGCTCGAGCATCCAGCTTGGTCACATTCTGCATGGTATCTCTCACATAGCAAGCACACCCAAAAATCTTGAGTGGTAATGAAAATGAAATCTGCTGAGGAAGTAAAATTGACAAGAGTGTAGCACCATACAGAACAGAGGATGGCAATTTATTAACAAGATAGTATGCCGTCAACACAGCTTTACCCCAGAAGACTTTGGGACTTTTATTTGGAACATCAAGGCACGTGCAGTTTCCAAGAGATGTCTATTCTTCCTCTTAGGCACTCCATTCTGCTGTGGTGTATCTGGGCATGACGTCTGATGAATAATCCCATGTGTACGCAGGTATGTAAACAACAGTCCATCAATGTACCCACCCCCATTATCACTACGTGGGATCTGAATAGTTTTACCAAATTGAGTTTGGACTTCATCACAAAAGGTAGTGAATACAATAGGTAATTTAAAACGCTTCTTCATAAGATAGAAATAAGTAATCCGAGAATAGTTATAAATAAAAATTACAAAATACCGAAATCCAAATAAAGATGTGACAGGACACGAACCCTAGATATCTAGATGGACTAAAGAGAAAGAACTTATTGTTCTATTATTATTCCTGGACACATATGGCACACGCATGTGCTTAGCAAATCGACATGATTCATATTCTAACTGTGTAACCTGACTTAACCTAGGGCATAGTTTCTTTAGACTTGGCAAGGAGGGGTGGCCCAATTGACAATATATATCTAAAATCTGAAATGATCGCCTAGAGTATGCAACATCCAAAATCTCATCCATCACATACAGGCCACTTATCACCCGTCCTCTACTAATAGTATTCTTTGAAATTAGATCCTAAAAAATACAATGATCAGGAAAGAATGTTACTAAGTAGTTCAAATATTTTGTAATACGACTCACAGATAGCAGGTTAAACGGATTAGCAGGAGTATATAAAACATCAGAGAGTGTAAGTGATGGAGATAAAGCAGCTACTCTTTGTCCTTTCATCTCCAAGATTCCTTCATTGACAACAATAACTCCACTGTGTCCAGGGGTCAACTGATAAGACGAAAAAGTACCTGTGGAGTGGGTCATATGCGCAGATGCACCCGAGTTTATCACCCACGATCTGGGGGTGGCCATACACGCATCTAGGTTACCTGCAACTGTGACTGAGAGATTATCGGTTGTGTTCCCAATCCTCATTTGGATGAACTGATCATATTCCTCCTGAATCATATCTATAGTTCTCTCAGAAGAAGTGGAAGGAGTATCATAGTCGGCCACTGCATTGGCTACAAAAGATGTAGAACGCTCATGTAGCTTAAAACATGAGCTCTGTAAATGTCCCTTCTCTCCACAATAGTAGCAGGACCTACTGTCGCGTACACCTCTACCTCTACCTCTGCCTCGTCCTCCATCACGGCCTCTATCTCCTCGGCTCCCATCACGACCTTTACCACGAAAACCATCTCTACCTCCTCCACGAAATACACCTAGGGCCGTATGATCACCCTGGTCAGTAGCAGTAACACAAGGTTCTTCTTTACTAATTGCTCTGCTCATCCTCCGAAAGACCTCATATAGGGATGAAATGTCGGACCCAGCCAGAATGACAAAATCTGAGAACATGCTCAGTCAAGTTGCTGATTCACCCCAGCTAAGAAGCAAACTACTAGAAACTACATCCTCTGCTCTCTGAAAATCTCGTATCAATTGGTAAAAGGTACCAACCGATCATACTCATTTGCTAACACCTTGAACTCTGCGAAGTAATTTGAGAAAGGCCACTCTCCTTGCTGTATCTTGAAAATACTCCGTATTACATCATATAACCGGGACAAGTCATTCGTCAAAACAACTGTCTCCTCGAGTATAGTCCACACCCCTCGAACAGTTGTGGCGTTAGCCACCAAAACTTAAACAGAAGACTCCACTGAGTTCAACATCTTACTGTGCAATCTTGCATCATCCTTCTTCCACCTTCTGTATTCATCAGATCCCTTCTCAAGAGGATCGTCGAACAAATGATCCTTTTTTTCCATAACTTCAATCGTCAGCAATACCTTCTTCCATAACACATGTTTGTGGTTCAGTTAGTTTCGAATCCATTAACCGTGTGAATGACGAAAATACATCCGTGATTCCTTGCCTCTCAATACCCATTTGAGAATCACCAACCCTCGTCGAACTCTCCGTCGTCATCACAATCTATCAATCTCAAGGAACCACTGAAAACCACCCTAACAAATAATAAATCATAACCACAACCTTAAACAATCATAACTGGACCACTAAACATACCTCTACATCGTCTCCATAGATCACGACCACTGTTGCAGCCCCCTTACACCCTCAAATCAGCGGCTAGGGTCTTCCTTGGAGGCTGTCGGTACCGGCAAACTAAAAAAGGAAGTCACGGCAGCCCCTAGATCGTCAAAACAGCACCTATGATTCCTCTAGGGGTTGTCGGCAGGTGCTGCAGAGGAAAAGAGATGCTGTCGGAGGGAAGAAATAAGCTGTAAGGGCCTAGCGGGGCTGCGGGAGTGGCTGTCGGAGCCTGTCGGACAAAGAAAGGTTACGGCTAGGAGAAGACTGCTAGGGGTTCATGCTAGGGTTTCATTCAATGTTTTTTTGGTGGCTGATGGTGGCAAGAGGGTGCAGCGAAGGGGGCCCGGGGCTTCAGCTCAACGGGACTAGGGTTGCAGTGGCTGAAGGAAGGAGAGAGCAGACTAGGGTTGTGGCGACTGAAGAGAGTTTAGGATTTCATGATGGCTTTGATACCATGTTAGGAGAAAGAAAATAATGGGACGTTGTACTTTACTGGATAGGCAAGCACTTTTATTTATATTAAAATTAGGAAACACCATAATATCCATACACCCACACACACTTGATAATAACCATATATTAATAATAATAATGATGATAATAAAAAACTACTACTAACATGTAGCAGGTATGTCTTACAGTTTGGGCTTGTCCTATCTGGGGCTTCTACAAGGTTGCATAATCTAATTTATGCAACAATTGCTAATGTCTAGTCATTGCAGTGAAAAAAGGAAAAAAAGAAAAAACCAAACAACTTATGTTGGGGTGGTTAGTGCACTACTATCTGTTATGTTGACTCTTGACTTCGCCCCTCCACAAAAACAGATGCAGGGGGGGGGGGGGGGGGGG
>JAOTRH010000022.1:8511083-8533497 GCA_034768845.1 Heliamphora exappendiculata | reverse complement strand
TTCTCTTTCTCTCCACAAGTGATGGAATAAGTGAACTTGGGTCCTGTTTTCAAATGCTTGTCTTTCTTGGTTTCTTGCTAGATTTCTATTCAAATTCAAACATGGGTGGGTAGAAAGAAGGAAAAGCTATCAATGGCATCATCCGATTCTTTCTACTTCTATGCAACCTTTTGAGTTTGCTAATCAACTTTTTCAACAATTGGAATATAAGCAATGTTATGAATTCATAAACAAAATTTAAAAAATTATTCAGAAAGTGATTTAAATGGTTAAAATTTATATTTAATAGGATGTGAAACACATTTTAAATGTATCTTAACTATTTAAATCATTTTTTGAGTAATTTTTTAGATTTTATTTCTGAATTTATAGTACAGCTGTAGAAACATTGTTCCTTCCACGGTATGTCGCGACTGGCCTTGTCTCGTTTTTTTTTTTTTTCTATTAATTTTTAATTTGAGAAAAGCAACGTTATGTTACCGGGAAAGAGACAACAATAATTTGGAACATTAATCTCATCATTTTGTGACCTTTGTTTTGGAGTCCTAACGAAGTGTGGAATGTTTTGCCATATCCTCCTCCTCTCTCGAAAAATTAGTTTTAAGTTCTTAAAGTAACGTCGATTTTATTTTTCAACCATCATAAAAAAAAATTAACGCCCAAAGTCTAATTTTAATGCACGAGATCTAGTTGGACCTTAGAACATATAAATTTATTTATGTATTTTTAAAATATATATAAAGTACACATATAAATTTTTTCATCTTGCATTAATAAGTATACAGATAAATTTATTTGTATAAAGAATACTGTATCTTTTTAAAACACGTATAAAATACACAGATAAATTTATCTATTTTGCATAAATAAGTAAACAGATAAATTTATTTTTATAAAGAATACTGTATTTTTTCAAAACACGTATAAAGTACACAGATAAATTTATCTGTTTTGTATAAATAAGCAGATAGATAAATTTATTTATATAAAGAATACTGTATATTTTTAAAACACGTATAAAGTATACAGATAAATTTATCTATTTTGCATAAATAAGCAGACAGATAAATTTATCTGTCAAATTATGCTTGTTTTGCTAAACAGATAAATTTATCTGTCTAGTATTTATTAATGCTAAAAAGAAACAAATAAATTTATCTGTCTAATATTTGTCAATGTTAGAAAGAAAAAGATAAATTTAACTATTTAGTAAATTGTGATTTTGTTTCATAAAACAAATAAATTTATCTATTTAGCAAATTGTGATTTTGTTTCATAAAACAGATAAATTTATTTGTCTAGAACTTATATTTATTTGAAAAAACAGGTAAATTTATCTGTTTAGCACTTTTATTTATTTAATTTAACAAATAAATTTATCTGTATAGTATTTGTCAATATTAGAAAAGAACGACAGATAAATTTATCTATATACATTACATATAAATTTATCTATTTATATTGTAAACGATTAAATTTTGCATATTTAAATTTATTCTTTTCAACCTTTAGCTCCTTATTAAAAGCCAGTACGTTCAAATGTATCGTCCTCTATAAAATTTCAATTTTACCCTTTAAGTATTGTTTTCCAAAGCAGAACTTTAACCAAAGAAGAGGTACTCAATTTTATTATTGTCCACAATAAGTGAATAATAACATAATATATAAGAATTATAGATATATCTCATGTTTATGCACCGTACCATTTATTTTATAAAACTCATTATGAAGATTATTTATACAAAAAAATTAAATTAATTAATAATTAAATTAGTTAATAATTAAATATATGTATTTTAAATACAATAAATAGTCTATTTTTAAAATTACATATACGGTTAAAATAATATTATAAGATATAATATTTAGAGAGATAAAATCAATGACATTTTTTACAATAATAATATTCTCAATATTTTTTTTAAAATAAATAATTTAAATTATCTAAATGAATTTCAAGTAGACATATAAAAATTAAACTTATGGTTAAAAAAAACAAAATTTAACCCTGCTAAATAAAGTGCAATGCGTGTTCCCTCAAACCCTTCTGTCGCTTTCCCTCAAAATTCCCAATCTACCCTTGAAGAAACCCAAAATTCTCTGCGTTTGGATGCGGCCTTGGTTTTACGCCACTCAAGAAAAAACACTTTTTCCATCTACAATTTTTTTACCCTCTGAAATTGGAAGGGCTCCCAAATAAAGAATTGGGTGGCCGGTTTATCAAGGCCTCATTTGGATTTTTTTTTTATTTTTTGACTAATTATTTGAATTTTTTAGATAAGAAGAATTAGAAAATTGATTTTTTTTTATCAAAAGGTGAAAAAATTTATTATAGACGCAAATAAATAACATAAAATTTGACTTATTGACTTATTGACTTATTTTATTTTTTTATTATTTTTTTATTTTTTTTATATTTTAATCAAATTATTTGACTTTTTCATCTCGGCTCGATGAAAATAATTGAAAAAATATAGCATTTGATCAAAAGATAAAAAAAATTCATCAAAATCAAGAATAAACAATATAAAATTTGGTATATTGAATTAGTTTTGCTTCTGTTATTGTTTCTAAAATTTTTTTATATTTTGATTAATTTTTTTTTATTTTATCTCGATGAGAGTCGAAAAAATATAATATTTGGCCAAACAATTAAAGTTCACTAAAAATGTAAATAAAAATCAAATAAAATAAACAAATAAGCTATTATCTCATATCTTTTATTGGGCTAATAATGTGTTGGGTCTAAGTTGTTTTAGGTACTTTTTCTCGTATTTTTTGTTATTTTATTTATATTTTTTACTTTTTGATTTCCTATGATTAGAAAAAACTAAAAACATGTACAATCGGGCTAAAACTATAAAATTTTACTAATAGACAAAAAAATTACTAAATGGCTATGTTTGTTTTCCTCTTATCTAAATCTTTTTTTAATGTTTTTATCATTTTTTATTTTTTTATTTTATCATAATAAGAGATATTTTAAAAGTATATTCTCTTGAGTTACTATTTTTCATTAAAAGTAAAAAAAATAGATTAAATGCAAGTTAAGTTATATTTTTCTATAAAAAAAAATTATCATACACCTAAGGTATCGTTTTTGTCTCATTTATTAGTGTGTAATCTATTCCCTATAATATATAATTGCTTAGACTTATTTATTATAATTTTTATTTGAATTAGACTTCTCTAGAGTTCATGTTTATGTCATTTCGTAGAATCAGAATCATTTGTAATAAATTAAACTTATCTAACATCACTAATCATACTATTTTTTGACCCTTTTTTTGTATAACAAATGTAATTTTTAGAATATACATTTTTATTTTATTTTATTACATGTATTTAGATAATATGATTATGGATGTTCGATTAATCTATTTTTTTTAATGAATAATCTTCTCAATTAGTAATACATGACTAGCCGTTCATATTACCAAGATAGACTTCAAATAAGCCTATAATAATTAAACTTTATAATAAAACTTAAAATTCAAACTTTAAAGAATTCATAATTCCTTTTATTTTCCCTTATATTTTTTTTTCAATAGTTTAGCCACTAAAACAAGAAAAGTCAATAGTTTCTCAAAGAAATGTTTTCTTAAACAAAATATTTTTGTTAGAATTGCTGAGAACCAACCTTCCAATTTGCTTAATCATTTAAATTTATTTAAGTACTTAATCATTAATTATTTAATTAACAAGTTATGTGAATAAATATTTACTAAAGTTCAAATTATGATTAAAAAACTACTGAACATTTAAAAAAACTCATGAAGAATTAACTTCAAAGTAGTATTTTTCCATTGGAACAAATTAGTTAATACGACCAAATACTTCTAAATACATTCTAATGAAAAAAAAAACACAATTCCTTAAAATTTAAAAAATAACAATCAAATTGTTGGGGG
This sequence comes from Heliamphora exappendiculata, assembly GCA_034768845.1. NCBI lineage: Eukaryota > Viridiplantae > Streptophyta > Magnoliopsida > Ericales > Sarraceniaceae > Heliamphora > Heliamphora exappendiculata. The sequence goes on along the minus strand of JAOTRH010000022.1, from coordinate 8,529,586 downwards.
TAAATTGTCAAAATTTTAAGATAATGTCTATGATTTTAGTCAAAAAATAACTATACGGACAAACGCCAAAACTGCCTTCAAATTAAAACTTTTGATATCGAATAATTAAAATAAAACTCGGTATTACTCCCAAAATTAATTTTAGGATTACACATTTGGAAATCTGATTGGATAATTTCGATTGCTGCAACAATTTTAAGTTAACAATCCGTCATGATTTCTGACTTCTAGTCAAATTTCGACACAAACCGTCTGCTGTATTCCCAAATGCTAAATGCAAACAAAGTGTGAGCGTTCTTTAAAACCTGTCTTGATTAGATTTAAGATTTTTAAAGAATGTGAAAATCCAAACCACATAATCACTTACTAAATAATATCAATCTATACCTCAAGTTTTATATCAGCATATAAATAGACTAAGCAGGGACCTGTGGAATAAATATGACTTGGGCTCCCAATGTAATTATGAAAATCTACCTCAACCCAGAAATAATTTCATAAAAATATTAATTATAATTCATTCCACTAAATAATTATAATTGCACTCTCAGCCATATTCTCAAAATTGAATATTCGAGTTTCTGTAATTAAATGCTTAATTATTCTCCCTACGTTAAGATTTTTGATACCAACCGATTAAATTAAATTACTGACAATTATATTTAATAGGCTTCTTAAATAAATTTCATAAGACCTTCTGCTTAATTTATTTGACTGTCGGATAATTAAATCTACCAGTAGAATTTGGCTTGGTTAAAACTTATAAGATTCCTTAAGGGAGTATCGTCAATTTCAATCTTTCGAGACGTGAATTTTGTCAATAATTAATATTCATTATATAATCAATGTCGTTATCCAAATCATCGGGATTATAGACCCATAAAAGATCGCACTCTTTAATGAATCAAATTAACGAATATTAAATATACGTAAATAATTAATTATTTCAGAATTAAGAATATAAACACTCATAATTACCATGAAGTGTGAATTAATTTATATAGTCAGTATAAAATTAATTAGCTCAACGTGGTCTTGTTCAATAAACAAAGTGTACTAGCACAGCGAGTCAGAACAAGAGACGATACTATTATATATTTCCTGTAATTAAGACAAGTCTACTGAAACTCAGTGCTACAGTCGTATCGATGGTTTGCCTAATTTCATCTAGACAATGAATCAAAAACTTATATTCCACAAGAATCTTTAATTTGGTCTTTCGTGTGCAAATCGAACTCTACACACCAGATTAAATATTATGTAGAATAAAATACATCCATGCACGACATCAAATAAATAATGAAATGCATACATTGCTCATTAAAATTCTCATAAAAACACTAATTTTATTAAACATAAAATCAAAAATCATAATTTTTAGTATACAATCTTAACAATCTCTCACTTATACTTAAAATCATGCTGCCATACATCTGACTCACATGCCCTCTACATGACTGTTAAAAGTCTTAACCGGTAAACTTTTTATAAAATGGTTTGCAAGATTATCTCCTGATGTAATCTTGGTCAAACAGCATCACCCCTCTATACAATCTCTTGTATCATATGATATTTACGCTTGATGTGTTTTTTTTTCTTGTAGACCCTTGATTCCTTTAAGTTGGCAACCGCTCCGCTATTATCAAATAAAGTGTAATAGCCGACTATACTGAAGGCATCATATCTAAATCTAGCATGAAGTTTTTTAGCCAGACGGCCTCCTTGGTTGCTTTAGAAGCTGTCACCTACTCAGCCTCTATGGTAGAATCAGCAATATAGAACTGCTTGATACTCCTCCAACTTATGGCTTCACCTCCCAAGGTGAACACATATTCCGAGGTAAACTTTAAAAAATCCTTATCTGACTGAAAATTTGAGTTTGTGTACCCCAAAGGTACTAGACCATCTGTTTGGTAAATCAACATATAATCTCTAGTCTTTTTCAAGTACTTGATTATATGTTTTACCGCTGTCCAATGCTCCCGCCCCGGATTAGAGTGATATCTTCTAACTTTGCCAACGGAAAAACAGATGTCGGGTCTAATGTAAAACATAGCATACATGAGGCTTTCTACTGTCGAAGTATATGGAACCACTTTTGTCTTATCTATCTAATTAGGTGTCTTGGGACACTAATCATTGGATAAGGTGATTTCATGCCTGAAAGAGAGAAACCATTTCTTGAAATTCTGCATGCTAAAACGAGTAAGAACTGTATCGATATAAGTAGCTTGTGATAAGTTCAACATCCTCTGTTTCTAATTTCGCACAAGTTTGATCCTGAGGATGTGACTGGCTTCTCCCAAATCTTTCATATCAAACTGATCGAATAACTATATTTTCACCAAAGATAACACTCTCACATCATTATCGATGAACAAGATATCATCCACGTAAAGAACTACAAACACGACTACACTTCATCATGCTTCTTGTATACACAGGACTCATCAGGACTTTGATCAAAACTATAAGACTTAATACCCTGATAAAATTGAGTATTTCAAGACCTAGATGTTTGCTTAAGTTCATAAATGGATCTCTTAAACTTACACAATATGTGTTAAGTTCATAAATGGATCTCTTAAGCTTACACAATATGTGCTCCTGACCCTTTACAATGAAATCGTCTGGTTGTACCATATAGATACACTCGTCAAAACTTCTGTTAAGGAAAGCTATTTTAACGTCCATTTTCTAAATTTCATAATCGAAATGAGCTGCAATGGTTAAGAAAATCCAGATAGACTTAAATATAGCTATCGACGAAAAGGTCTCCTAATAATCGATTTCTTCTTTTTGAGTAAACCATTTTGCAACAAGCCTAATTTTGAAAGTTTTTACATTTTCGTCTACTCCTTTTTCTCTCTTATAGATCTACTTGCATCCGATAGGTTTTATCCCTTTGGATGGCTCTACAAGTTTTCAGACCTGATGAGAGTACATAAACTCTATCTTTTAATTCATAGTCGTTTGCCATAATTCTACATCTTTATCTTGGAGTGCTTCATTGTAATTATAGGGTTCAATATCCAGTTCTTTTGAAATCTTGTCAAAAGTCTCTCCCAAGAACATGTACCGATCAGGTTGACGAATAATCCTCCTATTACGACGAGGTACTACATGCGTCTGTGTACTAGGAATAGCACGCTGTGCTGATTTTGAACTCTGTGCACCATTACCCACATGCTTCTCTGGTTGTGAAACCAGCATGTTAATGGTAGTACCCTGATTTGGTTAGGATCCACATGTGTCCCGATAATTCTCCCACTATGATGAGGTAATGGGATACCGATAACACTTTTCCATTGCTCTTCTACCGTACTACTGGTATTTCTTTTCAGCTCATTTAGAACATATCTACTCTTGGGCTTGTGGTCAATTACATAATCATCTTTCAAGAATCGGGCATTGACACTGATAATGATATTCTAATCCTTAAGATTATAAAATAAACCACCCGTTGTTCCTCTAGGATATCCAACAAAGAAATAGACTTATGTTCTCGATTTCAACTTATCTGTGTTCCTTTTCAGTACGTGTGTCGGACACCCCAAAATCTAAATATGTCTCAGACTAAGCTTGTGCCCAGTCCATAATTATGTGAGAGTAGAAGGTACTAACTTAAAAAGTACCAAGTTTAGAATATAAGCTGCTGTCTCTTATGCAAATTTCCAAAATAAATTGGGTAAGTTCGAATAACTCATCATAGACTTTACCATCTCCATAAGAGTCCGATTCATTCTTTTTGATACACCATTCTGTTGTGGAGTGTCCGATGCAGTCAATTGGGATGTAATCTCCTCATTTTACAAATAATTCCTAAACTCTCCAAAGAGTTACTCGCTACCACGGTCGGACTGTAGTATCTTAATACATTTACCTAGACGCTTCTCTGCTCCTGCCTTAAATACTTTAAATTTTTCAAAATATTCAGACTTGTGGTGCATCAAATACATGTATTCATACCTTGAGTAATCATCAATAAAAATAACAAAATACTCAAAATCTTCTCTAGTCCGAATAATCATAGGTCCATATAAGTCAAAGTGAACCAATTCTAACGATTCTTTAGCTCTATAGCTTTTAGTCGAAAACGGCCCCCTGATTATCTTACCCTCCAAATAGGATTCACAAATTGGAAGTGCCTCCACTTCTAATGAACTCAAAATTCTATCTTCAACCAGTCTATTTATCCTTTTCAGATTAATATGATCTAGGCCTAAGTGCCAAAAATATGTTTGGTTCATTAAAGAGGTTCTTTTTCTCTTAAATTGTGAATTAGATATATTATTCAACTCATTCAGTTATAGTGTAGTAGAGATTAGAGTAATAACATAAAGATCATCCACCAATGTACCAGAACAGATAAACCGTTTATTATTCTTAATAACCACATAGTTAATAAAATAAACTAAATATCTTTTTTTTAACCAATTTAGAAACAGAAATTAAATTCCTTCTAATGGACGATACATAAAGACAATCTCTCGATATTAAAATCTAATCTCTACTAAAACTGAGAGTGACATCTCCCACTACGACTGCTGCCACCCTTGTATTATTGCCTATGCGTAGGTAAATTTTTCTATCACTAAGTTGTCGAGTTTCTTGGAACCCTTGCAATAAATTACAGACATGATTAGTAGCTCCCGTATCTACATACCAAAAACTTGTAGATAATACCGCTTAACATGTTTCCACAACTAGTGAACAAAAATTACCTTTATTATTTTGCTTGCCAAGATAAACTAAACATTACTTTTTTCAGAACCATGTCTGGTTCAATGAAAATATGTGTCTTTTAACTTTTTCACACCAATATGTGGCCCACTAACTGCCTTAGAAATCGTGTCAACTTATTTCTAAACCTTATTCTTCTTCTTCTTCTTGTCTTTCGATGTAGAGGAAAAAGCCTTTTCAGAAACGAACACATTTTCTAACATTCTAAGAACACTCTCTACAATTAAAGCTATATCTATATTTTATTTTCAATTAATATAATTAGGACTCGTAAGTTTGTTTTTTTTAGCATAGTCGTGAGTGAATTGAAAGTTATTTTAATTTTGAGAATTACATAATTAAAAATTATTAATTATGATGAGCAAAATTTTAAATTTTATTTTAAAACCAGTTCCCTTTACCATTTTTAAAAAGAATTCGCCAACAACCTGGTATACCGTGAATAGCATGCCTCGCTAGAAATGACGTCTACTATTCATCATTTGTCTAGACAGATCAATTCCTATTAATTTTACTATCTAGACAACAGATCGTACCAAGTAAAATTAAATAGCTGACGGAGTTTTAGTTCTATAAATAATAGCAGTGACTCAGATTGAGAGAATATTATTATTTACAGGTAAGTGTATACCATCACTTAATTCTGAATCAATCGTTTCGCAATGAACCCTTCAGATAGAGAAGTGATTCACACAAACAATTATTCAGAATTATCTTTAAAGAAGGTTCGTACCAGTGATTCCATAATTAATTTTGTCTGATGGGGAGTATGGCTCTAATACCAACACGTAAAATTAATTACATCACCTGCGAATTAGTGATGGAGATCGCGAAATTTATTTGTGAATAAATTTCCTCTCCAACTTAGTTTTAAAAAAAAATATTTTTTAGAGTTATAAAATATGTTTAACTAAAATAAATTTATAACTTTTGAATACCATACGTTGCAAAAGATTTCGATTTTTAAACTATCTTTACGTATTTTTATGTATAACAAATAAGATTATCAAATTTTATTTATTTAAAAACTTAATTTTAAATAAAAATTAAAAATTAAATTTTATTTTCCGTTACACATATTTTGAAAAAAATAATTTATTAAAATTAAACTTTTTTTAATTAATTGAAAAAATTCGAAATTAACCGTCACATTTTTTTTCCAAGATACCCAATTTAAAAAAATTATCTTAAACACGTTTTTTATGTAACAAAATAAGATTCTAACATTTTCTTTTAAAAAATATTTTTATTAAAGAAAATTTTATTTTATTTTATTTTTCTGTTACAAAAAATATTAATTTTGAATTAACCAGAATTAATTAAAACAAAATAGAATAAATAAATCAAAATAAAAGCATCCACACATTTAAATAAATAAATAAATAAATATATTAAATTTCAACTTTTATAGTCAATCTATAACTCTTTAGTTCAAGAGTTTCTGTTCATCCAGAAAACCAATAATTCTATCAGAATTAAAATTCTAATTTTTTGATTCTGTCACAATTTTATAGCAAATCAGAAATCTTATACAATTCAACTACTGCAAATCACAGTCTTACTAAAATACTGTTGTCGCCTGGTCACGCATCACCGTTGTTCCACCGTACTGCGCACCGTGACGCAATACGCTGCACGCCGCATGCTGCGCATCATGCACCGTGCGCAATGCCGCCGCAATAGTTGTTTTCGTTTAGCCGGACCGCAACTATATTCATAGCTTTATTCCAATTGTAAATCGCACTTGTGGAATTCTAAGCCATAAACAAAAAAAAACACGTTCTACCATGAATAATTATCCTATCATGGCACCGTTTGTTTCCAAAGAATCTATAATCATGGTGATCCACTTTTAAACTAGCTCCTAATTACATAGAGCTTTATATCCCAAAAGCTTTACATGATCCGAACATTGAGAATTATGATGAATCCCTAGTAGAGCACTTTAAGAATCCTAAAAGCTGACAATGAATTCCAAGCACAGAAACATTACTAATTCCATGGCTTTCTATGATCCACGTTAGTCATCCATCTTCAAAATGGTAATCATCCCTTCGTGCCGCGGCTTGCATATTGCATATTTTTTATTCACTTTTATTCATTATATACATTTACAGCTTATTAAAATTTTAATTAAACAATATATTCATATTGGGCACTAAGTAGCGGGCCTTGCGCGGTGCCTTTTTACTAGTACTTACATAGAAGTGTGGAATGTAGTATAAGAAGAAAAATATCTTAGTTGTTAAGATCATTCTCCATTGAGGAGTTGAATGGATATATGAGAAAGAGAGAGGCCTCATTTTTTGAAGACATGCTTGAAGAGTGAGCAAGCTCCAAAGACAAAAGTGGTAAGTGTGAGGTAGAGAACTTGTTAACACTTAGAGTGAGTTAACTTTGTAAAGACTTATACACAAATTTTATATAGTGAAAAGCTTCCTTAAGTGTTGTGTGCATTGTGTCAATGTGTGAGATGCCACTTTTAGGCTTGAATGAGTGTGATGCCAATATTCTAATACCTCGATAACGTTGCTCGAGTAAAAAATGGTGACTTAGGTGTTAGTATAATTGGCTATTTCTAATCCTCGACAAAACTGCCAAAGTCTGTACTCTTGTTTTGTTTTATGTTTGGTCGGGGGGTTTGTTTAGTGTCTCCGCTCTGCTTATCATCATACTTCTCACCAGTGAACTTGTTAGATTTCATTCGGCAACCCCAACAAGGTATATGGTCTCACTTGTGCACAACCATTGTATGTTTAGTATGTTTCTTGCATAAAAAGATTTTCTTGTTGCATGCATGATATCTAGGGTTGCTTGGGGCTCAAGCCTCACTGACGCTCGCTTGACGCTTGAACACCCATTTGGCCACCTTTCCAGTGTTGAGCGCCCTTAGGGCGCTCGCTAGGCGCTTGAGCGCCCTTGTTGTCCCTTGTTTTCTAAAGAGCAGTGCTCGCAAGGAGCTCGCTATGTGCTTAAGCGCTTCATGAGAGCGCGTGAAAACATTTGATCCCTTTTGGACGATAAGTCAATGCGCTTGCAGAACGCTCGCTTGGTGCTTGAGCGCCAATGCGCGCTCGCTAGGCGCTTGAGCGCCCAGACTCATTTCATCAATCAATCCTATTTGAGCCATCTTTGGTATATAAGCATAACAATTTCATCCATTAGATTTTAAAGAATGTTTTCTAAACATTTAAGGAGGCTCTCTTCTCTCTCTAAATGCATAGTATTTACTCCTTCATTTTCATTCTTTTTTGTAGCAACCTAAGTGTTTTTAAGTGCATTCAAGAATTTTTCAAACATTTTAAGTTGTGTATTCTCCATAAAATCACATTTTTCATATACACTCATCTTGTCATCATTCACACACTTACCCGGGTTAACTCAGAACCATCATCAAACGAAAATCAGATCGTTGAGCTCGTAATTGCTATGAAATCAAGAAAGTGTATGGAGAGCTAAATCAAAAGGCAGAATTAGATCTACATTAGAGTAATGGTTATAATCTCTTGTGTTTTTTGTAAATGTATTTATTTATTTATTTTTTTTATCTTTCATTAAAAGAACTAAAATTTTTATTTTAAAAAAATTATTTTTATTAGGCTATTTACCCCCTTCTAGGCTCCGACTTTTAGCTTTTTCATTAGGCATTCATAATGCATGTGTAGGTGCCACATAAAAAAAAGTCTGCTGGTAGAAATTCCTCAAGACGTATTACGATTTTTCACCGAGGGGTGGATCGAAGCAATTGCAGCTAAAAATTGATCCACAAGTGAGCAAAAGTGTTGTCCCATATCACTAAGCCCAAAAATGCCTCCAAAAATATTGAACAACGATTTCTAAAGCTTCTCCTCTCGTCACCATAACACAACTCAACCTTTTTCCCCATTGCAATTAGGAAAGAAAATAGAAAATCAAAATCTGAGCGTACAAAACTTTTTTAAGGATTTCCATCCATTATCCTCCTTGTTGTCTACAGATATTTCTTTTCATGACAATATGGTAATCTATGACAATCGAAAACAAACTGGAGATATCATTGCAAACTATTATAAGCTTCCCAAGTCCTCTTGCATTCACATAGTGCACTAAGTGGGTTCTCAAGGGGTGTTCTTTTCCGTTAGTTATTTGCATCAGGAATCGTGATCATATCAAAGATTTCTATTAGCCTTATGCATTGAAGATGTGCATATTTTGAAGAGCATTTTCCCGTAACTTATGGTTTGAAAGTCTTATAAGCCGAAAGGCAAATGGAACAGAGAATAAAAAAGCAAGAAATAGTATAATGCTCTTATACACGGTAACTACATAAAATTGTTCGATCATACAAGGTTCATGAGTTTTTTGTTCAACTGTTGTAGCCCATACAGGGCACAACATTTACATCGGTATACCCAAAATACAAAGCAAATACAATTTCTGTAAGAGGGTCAATGTATAACAGTTACTTTGTTCCACTCTCTTTACAAGTTAGCCATACGGTCTTAGCTTCGCGAAGTACATCCCTATTGTCATCAATTGCACAAAAATTACTGAGAACCAGACTCTTTGGAGACATGAATGGTTATTGTTCCTATCTGCATTGCCTATACAAGAATGCCATTTCACCAGCATGGTAGAATGCTACCTGTGAAACATGCCAAAAGAAAAGATCAGATGGAACACACAATCTATCACTATGGATGCATAATTTCCTCACCATTTTTAATAAGAAAATGATTCTTTGGATACATGAAGCATGCACGGAAGGAAGATGATAACCACAAGAAAAGATTATGGCGGTCTTTGTACAGCATTTAACTTTATGTACCTCAGTTTCATGGATTTTTACTTCATTAGAATGCCACAATGAAAAGTAGGGTTGAATATGCATTTTCTGCAACAACAATTCAGGTATGCACTTTACACTGTTCTTTTTTTTTTTTTTGGGTTGTGCTCGTTTCGGGTACGTGAAAAAGCTTAAGATACAATAGTTATGGTTTCCCTAGCATGGCAGAAGTTTGGTGGTTCAGTTTGAAAACCACAGAAACACCATTACCGACTTCTCTCAGATCCTAAAATATGAGCATAGTAACTCCAATGGAAATCACAAAGTAATTCTTTCATGCCTCAATATTAACATTCCAAGGTTCCTAGTTCACATGCTTAACATTTTGTTCCATAAAATTACAAAGTTGCAATTAATTCTCAAGATAATATGGAAATCCAAAGAAGTTCAGAACCAAAACTAGGGGTTTCCCTTGGGAGCTCATGGATATTAGCAAGTGTTGGAGACTAGCTTTGCTAGCATGTCCATTGGTCAACATGCCTTGACTTAGCTTTTGTGCATTCAAACCAGTCCAAAACAATTAGCAAGAACTCTCAAATGTGTCATTTTTTTGGTACATCTTAACAGAGATTCCATTCAGCAAACAATTAAAGCCACAAGATATTGACTCAAGGTCCAAGAGAAAAAGGTAATTTACCACGCTAAATTTGAAATGAAGTTTCCCTACACATAAATTCATTTGCATATTATGCCTTTGGTATGAAATAAAAGAAAAGGTGAAGCAATTCAGTTTAGCCGTTCTCTCTACAAATCCGTGTCTAAGATGTCAAAAGATTCAGCAAACAAAAAACAGAAATTTTCAGTGCTTGAAGAATCTCTCTCTTCTCTAGACAAGACTTTGAAACAAAGGTTAGGTTGTATCTGTATCAAATTATCAATACATAAGTATCTTCATATCTCATTATTTCCAAAAGGAATGAAACGGAAGCATACAATTGTCTGTATCCTGTATAAAAACTAGGCAGAAGCTGGACAAACTTGCCTATGAAACAAGTTAATTTAACAACAATGTCCAAAACAAACTTTCACATATTCAACAGCTCAGCAAATATCTAGAGGAATTTAACTACACCCACAATGAATTTTAGACAACACAGCATCATAACTATCCATCTGCTAGGGAAGCCATAAATGTGGACTTACCTAAGCATCAGAAATGTCAAATCCAGCATGCTATAAGGAATGAATTGAGAACTGCATATTGGAAACCAACGAATATTAGCAAAAAAAGAAAAGAAAATATTTTTTACAGAAAAAGGAAGAAAAACAAGCATAAAAAGAAAAAAAGACCAACAATTATTTAAATCATTACATAAAATTCAACTCTTAACAACTAGTTTGGATCACATAGTCAATGATATGGGGAAGTATTTATAGTTCAAATTTTCTCAAGTAGTCCGTTTAAATTTTCCAAATGTATGTCTTAGAAAGTGTTGTGGTTGACTCAAGTGGCAAGAGTCCCAACAACCCACACTTACCCCATGGTTCAGATCTTGGGATCCCCTGTCCTGTTTACATATCTAAAAAAATGTCTCATAGAAGTCAAGCAACTATAGTGTTGGGTCTTACATTTATCCTGTACAAATTTACGGCACAGAATTAAGCAAAAAACCATAAAAGAGGAAGATGTTTGAAGGACTGCTTTTATTAGCTAAGTTCTCAATAGTGAAGGAATTTAAAGAAAAAATGCAACAGAAAAGATGGAGTCGGATTATGGATGCAGTTGCAATGAGATCTAGTACGGCTCAAAAAGGAAAAAAAAACTCATGTCCCATAATCCAAGGATTACAAATATAACCTGAAGTAAAGTTAATTCAGAGGTTATAAAATCAGGTTACTAATAGTTAAGAACATAGGCCAATAAAGGGCACAGAATCACAGATTGAGAAACAGAAGGGTTATCTAGAAGTTCCGATTGTGGCAGGGTAGTCAGTAGTGTACTACCAAAATGGAATGCCAAAACTCGTAAGTTAATTACATAAAAGGAAATACTTACGGAGTTATAATTAGTAGTTCTGAAGGGAAGAAAGATCTCATCTTTTCATTATTTGAAGAAATAATGAAAGACAACCCATGCGGTTCTAGTAGAGTACCTATCTTAAAATATTAGCCTATTGAGTCTCACAGGCTTAATTAGCCAAGTCGAGCTCGTATTGGATTAAGTGAATGCAAAACAAGTTAAGTAGTGTACTATCAAAATGGAATGCCAAAACTCGTAAGTTAATCACATAAAAGGAAATACTTATGGAGTTATAATTAGTAGTTCTGCAGGGAAAAAAGATCTCATCTTTTCATTATTTGATGAAATAATGAAAGACAACTCAATGCGGTTCTAGTAGAGTACCTATCTTAAAATATTAGTCTATTGAGTCTCACAGGCTTAATTAGCCGAGTCGAGCTCGTATTGGATTAAGTGGATGCAAAACAAGTTAAGCAGGTTCACTTGTTTCATAAGTAAGAACAATCTTGCCCTAGGCCTTACCCATGTCGATCTCAAGCAGTTTTCTAGTGGCTTTCATTTACATTCCCAACCCAAAGTTATTAAGCCACGACTAAACAAAAAGGGTATAGACATGGTATCGGCCTTGATAGTGATTCATTAACACATAACCGAAGCAAAGGACACCAGAGATTAGCAACATATGCAGAGAGTCAATTTCAAATATAGGATTGTTGTTAGTTGAACTAGCCATGCCAAACACTTGACAGCGCTTCCAAGATAGGTTCGAATGCAAGTTTCCATTTACATCTGTAGCAATAAGCAACAATCAATCAAACATCTAATATTCGACGAACAATTAAACAACAATAATATCCCCGAGACACACACGATAGCTACAGGTAAAGAGAATGCATAAGATGTCAGAAAATACTGCAATTAAATATTATTGAGACGCCCCTACCTCATAAATCAAAGATTTGTTAACAACTTAACATAACTTCATAAGGGCATGGACATTATAAAAATTGCATCCATACAAAACAAACAAAAGAGTAGCACCTTCGCATGACAAATTTTTGTTATAGCCTCAACATGAAGGTTTTGAAGTTCTTCGAGAGTAGTCGTATCCAGACCAGATAGATCATCTCCCTGAAATGAAGAATATTTCCTTGGTAAGTACTGCTTAGTGCTTACATTGTAAGAATTTTTTAACTACTTGGGCACACCGAGGAAACAGTAGGAACTCGGAAATAATAAGAAAATTTAAAGGTGTAGGTATAATTTTGGTTAAGTTCAAATAGTCTACATGCATATAAACTCTAAAAAACTTCAAACAGGTCATGTCATTAGATAAAAATGCTAAAACTGGTGTAGTATATATTCTAAATAATTTTCAAAAGGAGGTTGTGTCATATATGATATATATAGTCACAAATAAAAAGAATGCTGAACTTGTAGGGAAAAAAAAGTAAACATGGAATAATGTACCTTCAATCTCGAGACCAAGCTTTCCAGTTCTTTGCACCTTCTCCTTTCTCTATGATAACTAGCTTTTAATTCTTCAAATGTATTCTTCTCATCCATGTTTCCACATGCTTTTCTTGAAAGACCATTGGATGAAGAAAATCCATTTATGACTATAGTTTGCAAAACGTCAGATGCATCATCTCCTAGGGGAGAGATGTCCTCAAAACTAATGCCAGACTTCCTCATCTTTGCAACTAGCACCCACATATTCGCTAGTTCATTTTCCAGATCCTCTTCATGTCGCTTCGCCTCATCAAGTCTTTTTCGCAGCTCATCTTCTATTTTATCTCTCTCAGATAATGCAGTTAGCAAAGAAGCTTCTCTTTGGTATCTTGAGTTAAGTTCTTGATGCAATTCCTCCATTGATACATTGTCCTCAGGTTTTCTTATGCATGCATAAGGTCGAGCACCATTACCACTATTTTGCTTGAAATCAAATGAAGCAGCCCTTTGACAGCAGTTAGATCTACAGGAAGCCTCCTTTGCAGCAGCCAACTCAGCAGTCAGTTTGGCATTTTGGTAAGTAAGTGTTGTCACTTCTTCAGCCAAGTTCCGCAGCTCAACTGCTGCATCTGCAGCAAGTTCTTTCGCGTAGGAAGCTTCCTCACTCAGTTTTTGGCTATGAATTTCAAGCCTATCCTTTTGTTCAGTTATTTCCACCTTTTCTTGCTTCAGTGTATCTATCTCAGCAGCCTAAGTCAAAAGGAATGAAAAGCAAACTCATCTTTAAACAAAGCATCAAATCAATGTAGTCTCCACTATAATTAGCATAAATATAAGAAAAGGCTCAGGAGAATAATGAGTAACAACCATCAATAACAGAAATGGAGAAACAAAGAACTCAAAGGAGAAACAACCTGCATAAGAAGCTGGGAATGCAAAGTATTGCTATTGAACTCCTTGGATTCCTCTTGGGATAATATTCTATTCAAGCTCATAACACTTGTAGGTGTACTTTCATCAATAATAGTTTCATCATACGCAAGATTCCCACCGTCCCCATCATATCTCCTCTTCAAAGACTCCTCAGCACAAGTCTTTTGTCTGATAGGCCCAATGTCTGGGGGCGGTTGTGGAGCGCTATATGTTTTCTCTGATAATAAAGAATCAAGCTGTCGCCTCAGGAGAAGAATTGTTTCTTGCATCTCAGCGTTCTCCGATATCTTATCAAATGGATTGAACTTTGTCAGAACATGAAAAATATAAGCATTGAAGAGCATTTCATGCACCATAACAGTTTACCTTCAATTGTAGTTGCTCTTGGAGTATCCTGTTGTCAGCTGACTTAATCTTAATTACTCATCCCACAACAAAATAACCAAGTTAGTACATAAATTTACCATTTGATGGCAAGATATTTACATCAAATGAGTTCATTGATTAAACAAACCTCGAGTTCGAAGGTTTTTTCATTTAGCTGAGTAGCAAGTTTAGACAAAGCCTACATTAGAATGAATTGAGCTTCTTTGATTCAGTAATAGAAATAACCACGAAGTAGATATAGTATTCATTTAGCTGAGTAGCAAGTTTGGACAAAGCCCACATTAGAATGAATTGAGCTTATTTGATTCAGTAGTAGAAATAACCACGAAGTAGAGAGAGAGAGAGAGAGAGAGAGAGAGAGAAACTAAAAGGAAGATGATGCAAAATGAGCTTCACCGTCTTTGATGTCAAATCCTATGCTATTCTTGAAGTAGGACAGTCAGGTGGTCTAAGCAGCTTAGCTCATGGAAAATTTCGGTTTCAACAAGTCAGGCCCTCAGTTGTGGTCATCGCCCATTGAGGGTGACGTATCAGCTTTGGAACCACAATCCCGTGGTCCAAAGGAATAATCATGTTGGAACCGTGCTCCCATCAAGATAGAATGACAGTTCAAATTGGAATGGTAGCACTCAATCATATGATTTCCAAAAAAAAAACTACTAAAGCAAAAAAAAAATCTGTTGAAGGCATCAAGCATCAACGTATAGAATTCTACTAACTTGAGGAAAGTATGAGATAAAAAAGAGTAGCAAACTTCAGAAAAAAAATAATTATTTAGATTTATTCTAGTACTCATGTTAACGCAATGTTATTTACATAAACATAAAAAATAGACAACAAAATTTGCAATGGCACCAATCTTCAATATTTAGTCATAGTTTGACATATATTACAACAATGCAATATATCGCACAATATATATATATACATATATATATATATATATATTAACAATGCTGGTATTTTCAAGTTTCCATTGGTTAACACGTAGTGACTTTCTTCAGAGTTTCACATTAATCTATGTTCTTTTGGTAATGTGAAATCCAAACTTAGGCATGTGACTTCATGAGGCATCAATCCCTCCTACTTGAGTTAGCTATGAAGATTTGCTTTCTTTCATTAGCTCTGTCCAAAGCCATATCCTCAGTTAAACTTTAGGAAACCATGTTCTTTCTCACCACCTAACCTGTCTTTATTCCCCTTTTGACAGACTACAACAAATAACAAGAAATATACAAAACATACAAAAGAGAAGAGACAAGGTTTACTTGGTTCGACCATGATAGCCGGCAACTATGGGAGGAAATTAACAGCACTTTTTCCACACACACAAATAAAAACAAGATACAATCATCCAAATAGGACAATGAAGATGGAGGAAAGACCAATTGAATACTACTTATCTCTTAAGTCTATTCTAATATCCTAATCTCTAGGGATGGAAAAAGAATATTTTGGATCAATGGCTCTTACAACCCATTTGCGGATCAACTATGGGAGGAAATTAATAGCACTTTCTCCACACAAACTCAAATAAATACAAGATACAATCATCCGGACAGGACAATGAAGATTGTTGGCTTTATTATAATTATATTAGCTTTATTATTATTATTATCCGGTGTGGTTGGGCACACCATATCTTATTGTGTGTTCTCATTATTCTATAAATAAATCGTCGTGTACTCTATTAAGATTAATGCCTTCATTCAACCTAATCATGTCTGTTAACATGGTATCAGAGCCACCGGACCTTTGGTAACTTTAGCCGCCATCTAAACCCTAGCCGCCAGACCCAAGTCGACGCCGGAAACCACACACCAATAGCCTCCAGTCGCCAATGGTCCCAAACTCAAGCCGCCAGTCGTCAACGCACCACCCAAGACCCTCGACAACCACCCAACAACCCTCACCGACCACTTAAGACCCTCGGCAACCACTCAAAACCCTCGCCGACCACCCAACGACCCTTTCCAGACCACCCTAGCCCCTCACAGCTCATCGTCGCACACCCAGCGAGGATCGCTGTCCCTCGTCGCCCCTCCAACAAGGCTCCCAGCCTCTCGTCGCACCACTCCTGGTGCTGAAACCCATCAAAACCACCACCTCTAGCGCCGACACCCTCAAACCAGTCCACTGTAGTCGCTGACAGTCGCTGACAGTCACTGACGTCGCCGAACCCAATTGCTGCCACCCTACCAATCGCCGAAATCCACCAAAAACCTACTAAACAGTAACCGATCGTGCTTCGAAAACAGTCTCCGACCATTTAAATAGTCACCAGAAACCTAGCCAAGTCGTCGGAACAGTCGCACCAGTCTCAGCAATTCTGTGTTTTCGTCTCCCTCACTGCGTTCCTTCATCCATCCGTACAATGGCCTGCTTTTCATTCACCTCCAAGTTCTGTGTTGTCCAATTTTTGTTGATGCAATGAGGGTTGTCTGCTTGTGGATTCTCTGGTAGTTAAACAAGAATGTTATCGGAGGGCGATAGGTCTGCTACCCGGACTTCTGGGACTGCTAAGTCTCTGACGGATACCGGGCGACTAATGAGAACTGAGATGCTCTCTTCTTCTACTCGGCTTGTCAATGAGAAGCTTGACGGTGCTTCTACTTATCCCTTATGGCGGAAGAATGTGTTGAAATCTTTGCAAGGTATGGAATTAGAATCCCACTTATTTGACGATGCACATGATCCTAGTTCTCCTATTTATCGTACCTAGATACGAGACGATACTCGTTTCTTCAATCAGATTATGAATTCCATAGACCGTAGTGTCAAGCTTTTGGTTGCAAGTGCCGATACGGTAAAAGAAATCTGGGGGCCTCTAGAAGATATTTATGCTTCCACAAATGACTTATCGCGCCTTTATGATGTGATGCGAGGCTTTTTTCGCTCGCAACAAGCTAATCGTCCTCTTCAGGAACACTTTATGGGATTTAAAGTGCTTGCCGACGAGTTTGATCGGCTTTTTCCATTCACCAGTTCTATCAACAAGTTTCAGGAACAGGGAATGCATATTCTCGTCATGTGTTTCTTAGCCAGTTTGGATCCTGAATATGACACGCCTCGTTCCCAGATTCTTGCTGGGACAGATATTCCTACATTATTTGAGATTTTCCGTCGGGTGAGTCGTTCGATGCGCCGTGACGACACCTGGCCTTCCTCTAATGCTAATGATCAGTCTGCCCTTATTGCTTCTCGAGGAGGTAATGGAACTCGTGGCCGTAGCCGTGGACGTGGTAGGGGCCGTGATGGAGGTCGAACAGGTGAGGGGGCTCGTGAGACTCGTTCTTGCCACTATTGTGGGATCTAGGGCCATATTCGCAGTCAGTGTTATAAACTACATGGAAGACCGTTCCCCATGGCTAATGCTATTGTCGAGTACCCCCAGGTACACTTGTCTTCCTCTTCTCATAAGCAACTCGTAGAGATGACCCCAGCTGAATATGAGCAGTATGTTCAGTCTCAAATTACTAGCCCTAGTCCTTCTGCTCCTGCTGCCGCTACCTTCACAGGTAATCCAAGTACATGTCTGGCGACTACTCCATCTGCCTGGGTGATTGATTCAGGTGCCTCCTATCATATGACTGGCTCGGCAAGTATATTATCTGACTATCAGGTGACTCATAGCCATCATAGTGTTCTTGTAGCTAATAGAACTTCCTTACCGGTTAAGGGACGTGGAGTCGCTACTCCCACAACCTCCTTAACCCTACCTAATGTCTTACATACTCCTGAAAATCGATTTAACTTAATATCTGTCAGTCAGTTCACTAATGATCTCAACTGCTGTGTGATTTTTTATCTTGATGGCTATGATTTTCAGGATCTTACGACGAGAAACATTATTAGTAGAGGTCGAGTTTCTAGTGGGCTTTACTTGGTAGAGGAGGTGGCTGCTACGGCCTGCTCAGTAGTTCCCTCTCCTAGTTTTGAGGCTCATTGCCGTTTGAGGCATCCATCTATATCCAGTTTACATAATCTGTGTCCTAATTTTTGCTTTATTTCTCATATAGAGTGTGAGTCGTGTCAGTTGGCAAAGCACCTGCGTGTGCCTTTTTTATCTCGAGTCAATAAACGAGCTTCGGCTCCTTTTTCTTTGGTTCATTCAGATGTCTGGGAACCGTGTCCAGTAGAGTCTGTTTCTGGTTTTCGTTATTATGTCATATTTGTGGATGATTATTCTCGTGTGACTTTCTT
>JAOTRH010000022.1:8500617-8510983 GCA_034768845.1 Heliamphora exappendiculata | reverse complement strand
GTGTTCCTTCCCCTGCTCGTGATACTCCTATTGCTATTCGAAAATCTTATCGCACTTGTAGGGATCATCCTCTCTATACTACCTCCTACAAGGGTCTTTCAATCTCCTTACAGACTTGTATCGCCACTCTCGATCAGGCCACTATTCATCGTACTGTTCCTGAGGCCTTAGCTGACCCTGGCTGGCGGGGTGTTATGTTGGAGGAAATGCACGCTCTTGAATCCACTTCTACCTAGTCCCTCGTTTTTCTTCCGGAAGGCATGCACGCTCTTGAATCCACTTCTACCTAGTCCCTCGTTTCTCTTTCGGAAGGCAAGCACGCTCTTAAATGGGTCTTTACGGTCAAGGTTAATCCTAATGGTTCTCTTGACTATTTTGAGACTTTCTCTCCCGTCGCCAAGATGGCATCTGTCCGCCTGCTTATGTCACTGGCTGCCACTCGCAATTGGCCTCCGTATCAGCCTGACGTGAAAAATGCATTTCTTCATGGCGATTTGCAAGTAGTTTATATGGAGCAACCTCCCAATTTTGTTGCTCATGAGGGGTCGTAGCTGGTCTGTCGTCTCCATCGATCTCTTTATGGCTTGAAGTAGTCTCTACGTGCATGGTTTGGTCGCTTTAGTATGGTTATGCACCAATTTGGTCTTCTACAGTCTGGCAAAGATCATACGGTGTTCTATAGACGCTCACTTTCTATTGATTGTTTACGTTGATGATATTGTTATCACCGGTGATGATGCATTGGGCATTTCTGCGTTAAAGCAATTTTTAAAATCTCAGTTCCAAACTAAAGAGTTGGGAGAATTGAAATACTTTCTTGGAGTCGAGGTGGCACGAAGTAAGAAGAGTATCTTTATCTCCCAAAGGAAGTATGTACTGGATATTCTTGCTGGCGCATGGCTGTTGCACGCAAGGAGGTCGAATCACCTATGGACCCGAGTGTTAAACTTCTCCCTGATGAAGGTGAGATTTTTTCTCATCCCGACAGATATAAGAGAATGGTTGAAAAGTTGAATTATCTGACAACAATGACAAGACTAGACATAACCTTTCCTGTGAGTGTGGTGAGCCAATTCATGGCGGCACCTCGGGTCCCATATTGGAATGCCGTGGTTAGAACTCTACGCTATATTCACAGTAATCCCGGTAAGGGGTTGCATTTTAGTGATCACGGCCACTCTATGATGGAAAGGTATTCTGATGTTGACTGGGCAGGATGCCCCATTGATCGGCGGTACACTTTTGAATTCTCTATATTTATCGGTGGCAATCTTATCTCATGGAAGAGCAAGAAGCAAGACATGGTTTCGAGGTCAAGTGCAGAAGCAGAATACCGAGCCATGGCCTTGGCCACATCTGAGATTTTGTGGCTTTGCCAATTGCTTAGTGAGTTGAACGATCCCTGTAATGGCCCAACGAAACTTTGGTGTAATAATAAATCTGCAGCGTATATTGCCACAAATCTGGTGTTCCACGAGCATACTAAACATATCGAGGTGGACTGCCATTTTATTCGGCATGGATATCAGAATGTTGTGATCGTGTTCGGTGCGGTTCGTACTGGAGAGCAGTTGGCAGATATCTTTACTATGTCTGTTTCAGGTCCTCGGGTTCGATACATATGTAACAAGCTGGGCATGTTAAATATATATGCACCAACTTGAGGGGGGTGTTAGCTTTATTATTATTATTATCCGGTGTAGTTGGGCACACCATATCTTATTGTGTGGTCTCGTTGTTCTATAAATAAACCGTTGCGTACCCTATTAGGGTTAACGCCTTCATTCAACCTAATCATATTTGTTAACAAAGATAGAGGAAAGACCAATTGAATACTACTTATCTCTCAAGTCTATTCTAATATCCTAATCTCTAGGGAAGGAAAAAGAATATTTTGGATCAATGGCTCTTACAACCCATTTGCGGATCAACAAAGATACATGTTAAAAATACATCCCACACCTTCGTGATACGCTTCCACAAACCCACCCCGTAAGGCCTATAAACTAAATCGATGGTCCAATTACCCCAATCACTCCTATATTTGCCTTCCATTACTCTTCTACCAAAGCTCTATTGCCCTTGAAAGCAAATCTCCTATACCACTTGCCTAACACTTTTACTAAAAACAACCAATTTGCGGACTCCCAAATCTTCGTGATGAATAGGATAGCATATAGTATCTCAATCAACCAAATGATGATACTTGAATTGCTCCCAAAGACTTCCCCAAAGAAGAGCTATGTCCAATTTCTCTAATATCCTGACTAGTGGCCAAGGAATACAAAAGATAGATGTTCTTACAATGAAAATCCCACTAAATTGAATTGTGCCCATGAATCTAAGAAACAATGACAATTCTCGATCTCTCACAATCTCTCCCTCTCTCACTTCTTGATGTTCTTAATCATTGTAATCTAAGCTCTATGTTATGTGGACTCTTCCAAATACATTAAGTATCCAGGTTGAACACTTGGCACCGGAATCCATAGAACACAACTTTTGATAAGTATAATCTCTTCCATGTTGCAAGCCTCCTCTCGTACTGCTCCATAATCTCATCCCATGCTGTTTAAGCTTTAAAGGAAGACCAAATAAGCATTCCCCAAATACGACGTGGGCAAAGCATCAAATCGACACCCCAAATACCAACAAAGAACTTAATGTTCTCCGGGTCTCCTACTATGGTAAGAGCACTTTTTACAAAGCTAATGACCAAACCAAACACCGCCTCGATTCATAACAACACATAATGCAGCCACTTTAGCTCTATATCACAAACAAACCGAACACCTCCTTTTGCATTACAGATAAGGCCCATTTGTCAAGAACTCCTGGTAATGAAATAAAATGTTCCCCAAAGTGACTCAAGATCTTGCTAAAATGCAAAGGAAAGTTGAAGAGGCTGATAAAAGGATAAAGATGGCTATGCCGAAAAAAGTTCCTTCGGTACTCATCAATTGTTGTCCCTATTGTATCATATCATCTTTCACTCATGTTAGTATCATCCCCTTAAAGGTCGACAAATTACCCCAGCTATGGCCCACCACTGCCACTACCCCAATTTTCTGCGCCCCCACCCCGTTGCCATTCCTAGTTAAGATAGTCTCCTATGAATGCTTCTCTTGCATGTTAGATTGTTAACCATCAACTCACCTAAAAGTTTAAGTTGTTAATATCCTCAACACCTAGCATGACAAGACTGATAGAAAACAAAGTTAATAATACTATTATTGCATGTGAAGCCAAAAAGGCTTGATTTACAATGAAATGATATATTAAATTTATAAGCTATAGAACTCCTAATAATGGTAATAGACTAATTAAGAAACTAAATCATAATAATATTTATAATAATGATAGTATATTTAAACAATCTTGATAATAAAAAAATATCCCAACCATATATTCTTACACCCCCCTCCCCTCAAACTCATGATGCGAGCTGGGTGAGCAAAGAGAGTTTATCAAGCAGGAATAAAAAACAAGCCGAGGTGTAAGTCTTGGTGAAGAAATCGACAAGCTATAATGACAAGGAGACGAAAATGAGATCAATAGTACCAAGTTGAAGATGCTGACGAACAAAGTGACAATCAATCTCTATATGCTTCGTACCTTCATGAAAGATAGAGTTATGAGCTATCTGGATCGCACTCTTATTATCACAGTAGAGAGAAGTAGGAGAAGAGAGAGAGACACCCAAATCAGTGTTAAAATATGAGACAGAATAATGGAAATGTGTAATCCCTTGTGAGGCACACGTTATTTTATATTAAAACTTGAGATACTACAGTAGATACTATGGGCATACCCACAAAATAATATAGTTAATACATAATATGTTAGCAACCCCCTCAAGTTAGAGCAAAGATATCAATCATGTCCAGCTTGTTCCAGATGCATTGAACGCGGGACCTAGGAAAAGCTTTAGTGAACAAATCAGCAAGCGGCACACCAGATTGAACAAAACCAAAATCGATAGTACCTTTCTTGTACTCGTGCCTGATGAAATGACAGTCAATCTCAATATGTTTTGTTCGCTCATCAAACACTGGATTGGTAGCAATATAGACAGCAGACTTATTATCACACCACAACTTGGTAGGGCCCTTAGGTGGTTCTTCTAACTCAGTGAGAATCTGTCGAATCCACATAATTTCTGGCATTGCCAATGCCATGAATCTATACACTACCTCAACACTTGACCTCGACACCACATCTTACTTCTTGCTTTTTCACAATACCAGGTTCCCACCAACAAAAACTGAGAATCCTGATGTGGACCTCCTATCAATTGGACATCCTGCACAGTCTGCATTCAAATAGCCCTCGATTCGGAAGTGACCCCGATCACAAAACTATAAGCTCTTCCTAGAATTAGAATGGAGGTACCGTAAGATACGAACCACTGCATTCCAATGTGAGACTCGAGAATCTGTCATGAACTGACTCACTACACTTACTGGATACGCAATATCTAGTCTAATCATCATGGTCAGATAATTGAGTTTACCAACCATCCGAGGATATCTCTTGGGGTGAGAAAACACATTACCGTCCCCTGAAAGAAACTTCACACTCGGATCCATTGGGAACTCCCCACTCCTTACATTTAGAAGACCCACGTCCCGCAAAATGTCCATATTTTCATTGAGAAATAAATATCCCACGCTTTCCTCTAGCCACCTCGATCCCCAAAAAGTACCGCAAGCACCCAAGATCTTTAGTTTGGAACTTCATCTGCAGAAAGGCCTTCAGATCACTAATACAAGTTCTGTCATCGCCAGTGATAACAATATCGTCAACATAGACAACCAGAAGAATGCACCCTGAAGAGGCCTGACGAGAGAACACTGTGTGATCTTTTCCTGACTGCCGCAGTCCAAACTATTGCACCACTAGGCTAAATCGGCCAAACCAGACCCAGAAAGACTATCTCAAGCCATATAGAGAACGGCGGAAGCGACAGACAATATCAGATCCCCCATGAGCAACGAAACCGAGAGGTTGCTCCATATAAACTTCTTCCTGAAGATCACCATGGAGAAAAATATTCTTGACATCCAACTGATGAAGCGGCCAGTCCCGGGCCGCGGCGAGAGAAAGAAAAAGACGAATAGAAGTTATCTTGGAGACCGGAGAGAAGGTCTCAAAATAGTCGACTTCATAGATTTGGACATACCATTTGGCAACAAGCCGAGCCTTCAGGCAAGCCAAAGAATCATTAGGATTAACCTTAACTGTGTAAACCCACTTGCAACCAACTGCTTTCTTCCCCGATAGAAGAGGAACAAGATCCCAAGTAGCTTTATTATCAAGGGCAGCCATTTCTTCCAACATAGCACCGCGCCAACCTGGATGGGAGAGAGCCTCTGAAACACTATGAGGCACATCAGTAGTATCAACAGTGGAAATAACAGCACGTAACAACCCAGAAAAGACCTTATAGGAGTTAACATAAAGCGGGTGATCTCGACAACTGCAATGGGGTCGACGAACAGCGATAGGAGGCTCACTTACTGGTGGGGCAGAAGGATCAACTAACGGGAGAACTGACCCAACAGGAGTCGGATCAGGCGAGGGTGGTGCTGCAGAAGGCGGCACTGGGAGTGGCGAAGGAGGGACAACAGGAACTTCAGTAGAGACACGATAGACAAGAAGGTCATCAGACGATGGAGAGTGCGGGGACTCACGACCTGGAGAAGAAACAGGAGGGGACGCATAGTAAAAGGGAGTGAACTCAAGGAAGGTAACGTCCCGAGACACAATAAATCGACATAACTCTGGACAGTAGCATCAATATCCCTTCTGGGAGTGGGGATAACCAAGAAAGATACATTTCAAGGCACGTGCATCGAGCTTGGTCACCTGCGATCGGGTGTCATGCACATTGACACACGCAACCAAAGACTTGATTTACAATGAAAGAATACATCAAATTTATAGGCTATAAAACTCTAAATAATGGTAATAGACTAACTAGGAAACTAAATCATAATAATATTAATAATAATGATAGTATATTTAGACAATCTTGATTATGAAAAAATATCCCAACCATATATTCTTACACACCTAAAAATATTCGACCTCTGATCATTCTCCATTTCATGGGAAAATAGCGTTGAGGTCTTTCTTTAATATAGATCACTCTAGATTTCTATTTCCAACACACTTCCTGATAGAACATCAATGTAGCCCACCTTAGCTTTCTTCTTGCCCCTAGCCAACCTCTCCTCCTCCAAACCCCCTCACCCTTGATAGGTGCCTAAATGGGAACCTTTAGGCCCCTTAAAATACACTAGTTAATCCACTTACCTATTTTACTTATAATTTTAAGTGTATTTAATAATTTCATGCACTTGGAAACCATAGGGACAAAAAAGAGGTAATATGAAAGAAAATGAGCAACCTGCCTCCATATTCCAGCAGCTAGTGTGCTCTAGCATTCCAGTAACTATTGTGCTCTAGTACACATCTAGCCAAAGCCAATTCCAATAGTTGTTCATGGGTATTGTTCACCAGCCTTTCCAATTTCTGTTTTTTGACCTCAAACAATGGTGGAAACTTTCTTACTTTAGAGGACATGAATTTTCTTTAGTTAATGAGCCTGATTATGGAGCAAAATCCATAATTGGCAAAGCATTTAATGAAGAAGCAAGAAAGTTCAAAAAAGGGGCTGAAATGGCAGCATGATAAAGACCAAAGCAAGCAGCCAAATCTGGAATCTCAAGCTCAGAATTCTTAAGATAAGAAAGCATTAATGATGATTTGTCCTTTTGGGAGGGAAGATAATTATAAAAGAGGAGGTAAGATTTTGGAGAGTGAGAATTGCTTTGAGTAAGTTTTCTCTGCAGAAAATATAGGTTCTTGGAGTAAGAATAAGGGAATGAAGAGCTGGTGCTAGCCAAGTGAGGAGAGTTGGTTCTAGAAGTTCTTTGGCTCTACAAAGATTGGGAGTTTAAGTTCTTTTATGGTGTTTTTCTTTTCATCTTTTAGCATATACCTTCTTCTATAAGTAGCTAAGTTACTTTCTCTTAGGGTGTAGATGAAGTTCTAATCAAGTAGCTTTGATTTCGTGTATTGTATTTTGGGATGTTATTTGAATCTATTGTTGTATAATATTAAGGTTTTGGTTTTAATCCATAGTTTGATGTCATCCTTAACTTCAGTTTCTCCCCCCAGCAGAATGGACTGCCACTCCAAGTCTCATACAATGTCTATTCCAGCACCCTTTCAACAGATCCACGAAATCAGATTCTCCCAACACAAGACCTTGAGAAAAAAGCAAGTGTAACCCCACCTGAGGCTCCCACTATCAAGAAGCATCGGAAGATGGTCAGACACTATCTGTGGTAAGCAAGATTACACAACTCTAGGAAAGTGGTCCTCCTGGTCAGCAGATGAATGAAATCCATCAATCCTATACATGGAACGAAATTCCCTAGGTTTGCACTAAGTAATCATGCCCCCTTCCAAGGGTAAATCAACTCCTCAGCTGCAATAAAATGAGAAATCCAAAGTTGAAATCACCCCAGCCTTTCCCCTGGAAAATGATAACATTTAAATCACCCCTATGCAGTATGCACCCCAGGAAAATCTAAGCAGCTTTCACAGCCAGACCACCTATTTCTTTGATCTTTGTCACCCTGCGGACCATAAAAGACGTAAAAAAAAAAAACACTTTAAAACTTTCCTGGACATTCTTCACCAGACAAGAAATAAAAATTAACCGGTGATTACAGCCAGCTTAACTAGCACCCTGGTATCCAACAAAACAAGAATTCCACCAGAATTCCTGCAGCTCCAGGGACATCCAATCCACCTATCTACTTCCCCAAATGCTCTTCAACACTTCAAGTCGATGACCCCCAAGTCTCCATCTGTCCCGTGAAAGCAAACAACTGCAGCATTCCATCTAGGAACAGAAGGCTTCATGACTGCCCTTTTTTTCAAAATCACTAAGACCCCGTACATTCCAAGATACTAATCTGAGCTGCATAGCAGCAAATCATCCTATGCAATAATCTCTTAATCTCTTCATCCTTTCCTGCTTTGTACTTTGCACTTTTTGATGTACTCCACTTGGTCAAATCTTCCATTGTCCATCCTAGCAAATATTATATTTTCGCACTATACATCCAAAATTACATGAGCATTTAACTTGGCCTCACTTCTCTGCATGCCACCTTTTGCCCACCCTAATAATGCACGCATCCAAGAAACATCACACCATGCATTATATAAAAAATAGTAAGTAAATAAACAATAATTGAAAAAATATGAGTACTCCGAAAAGAGGAAACTTCTATCTGACCAACTTCTTGGAAGATCATAGATATAAATTGGTGGTAACTCCAAATTGTCAGAAAAATTAGTGTGAAAAATATTTATTTATATCTTCTCATAGATTTATATGACATATATGGCAAAAAGAACTCTTTCTTGTATATTTTGTGCATCCACAGATATTTTAGAACTCTTTCTATAAGTCTTGCGTAAAAATACCTGAGACATTTCGATACTATTTGAAGTATGCCGAGTCATCTCTACTGATCCAACCATACGTTGCTCTAGCACTCGTATTTGAAGTTTTTTTTCTTTAATTTCATCCTTAAGTTTCTGCATTTGTTCCTATACAATGAACACAACCACTAAGAGGCGATTATTAATAACAATCACAGTTACACATCTTAAGAGTGGAGAACTATTAAAAAGGTGACTAACCAGAATTTGTGAGTCGTCAGGGTTGCTAGCTGCTTGTTCTGACAATCTTTTCAGAGAACTAGTACACAGTGCAACCTCCCCAGCTAACATTTTTACCTGCTCACGGAGAAGATCCATTTGATCGATAATAGTGGTCCCAGTCTGCAAATGTGCCGTTCAGAATTCAAGTCAAACTATAGCTTGAAGCAAACACAGTTAAGCAGTAATAAGTAATAACTTCACATAATTACTCCTCCAAATTCAACTTCTTTCAAATGAATAACTTGGATAGCAGGGGGGAAGAGAGAATGTTACCAATGCAGAATATGCAAGTTCTATAGCATTACTAGTTTGAATGGCACTTGATCACTTCTGCCATTGTTCTAAATTTCAAACTTTTACAGACTTTGAACTCAAATCACAATAGGATGACAAATCCATCCCAAAGCAACTTTTAACATTAATATACCAAGGATTCCCAATTAGTTTAAAGTGAAAAAACAAAACATCACGGCCCCATTTGGTAACGTTTACAGCTTTTTGTTTTTCATTTACAATAAACAAAAAACATGTTTTAGTTTATTTTTATAACAAAACAAAAACAAAAACATGTTTGGTACATAAATATTTGAAAAGTGGTCGTTAGAGGTTGTGGATGAATGCAGTGGTTGAATGTGATCAGAGGTGGTAACCGGAGGTGGTAGCCGGTGATGATGGCAAGAGATAGCAATGGTGATCTGGATTTATGGTCAGAGGTGGTGGCCATACGAGGTGGTTAGAGGTGATAGCCGGAGGCAGTGGTCGGAGAGGGTGGCCAGAGTAATGATTGGATATGATGGTCAGAGAGAGTGGCCGAAAGTAGTGGAGGAAGAAAAATATATAAAAAATTTGCTTAAAAAACAAGTGAAAACACATTTTTTTTGTTTACAAAAATTTAGTAAATTTTGAAAACCATTTATATGTTTTTGAAAATAAAAACAATTATCAAACATGTTTTTGTTTACAGTTTACAAAAAAATAAAAATAAAATATGAAAACAGACATACCAAATGGGACCCACAATTTCCTTGCAAACTCAAAAGTTTACAAAATCCCCCTCCCTATTCTAGAAATGATGACAATTTGTTGATACTTGTCCCCTCCGAATAAGGTTACAATGATAAGAATTTTCCGATGCAACCAACCAAAAAGAACTACCTTTGAATGAGCTCTCACCTTCCAAACAACTTCTCCATGGAATGCAAACCCTTCTACCCCCTAACAGACACCTGTAGAAAGATATAACACTAAACTTCCCACTGTGGTCCCCTCTCTATTTCATTGAATCCACCCCATCTCCCGAACCTCTATGGTCATACAACACCCCTAACAGCATCGAGAGTTGATCCAACTCCCAATCATGCACCTCCATTCTCATCTCAATATCCCGAGATCAATAGTCGTCTAAGCATAACCGCAACAAGAGCATCTCTATACTTAGCCACACAAACAATGGCAAAGAACGCTGTGAATAAGGCCAAATCTCCAAACCATGCGTCAAACCAGAGCCTAACCTAATTCATGTTCCCAATGTCTAAAAAGATAGGATTCGAAACTCATCCCAAATTTTACTTATACCTTTTCATAAACACCTGCCATAAGAAACATATACTTAAGGGGT
>JAOTRH010000022.1:8488791-8500517 GCA_034768845.1 Heliamphora exappendiculata | reverse complement strand
AGGATTCGAAACTCATCCCAAATTTTACTTATACCTTTTCATAAACACCTGCCATAAGAAACATATACTTAAGGGGTACCCTAGTCACCTTTAAGAACCGGTACTTAAACTAAATAACTTTTAACCGGTAACTATCCCTCTCAGTGAATCTCCATAGTCACTTCCCCAAAAGGGATCTATTAAGGGTAGTTAATCTCCTGATACTGAGACCCCCTTCCTTCACTAGAAACATACCTAATCTAAGTCTACCAAATGGTACCTAAAGCTGTCTCCAGCCCTTCCCCATCAAAAGTCCTACTTTTCTCTAATTTTAACTATAAGCTACAAGTTTTTATGTATTAAGGGTATTTTTATCATTGTGTCATATATTCATTTAATATAAATAGATGTCAGGGAGAAGGGACTATTTATGTTCTTAATACCCTAATTTTTTCTCCTTGTCTTCTCTCATCTTTCTCTAAAACTCTAAAGGTTAATGTCTTTACACTTTAACTTCATATCAGAGTATCGATCCAACCCTAAAACTATCATATCATTTTGAAACGTATCGAGAGATAGAAACGGCGTGCTGGCGTTATCTTTTGTAAGATGAAGTCAGCATGACACCGTCGATTGTACGGACACCGATGGTCGGCGAATACATGGAGGGCTTCATCTCATGCTTCTGGAAATTATGGAGATTTTTACATAAATTTGTGATGTTGTTTGATGTGCTCTTTGAGCCCCTTAATCATCTCGTTGAAGTTCTTGTCCCATCAGAAACCCTAGGTCTCTGATATGTTTATTGTGCCTTTGTTGTTAGTTTTTTATGGTTCAAATCCCATCTATAGGTGCCAAAAATTCTGGTAGGGATCGTAATAGGAGTTGATTTGGTGTTCTACGGCTGTTGGTCCTTCGATTTATCAAAAAGGAGTCGACGACTGTTTTCGCGTGACTGTGGCCCAAATCTCTTCTATTGGTGTTGACAATATTGGTAGGGATCATAATGGGGGTTGATTTGGTGTTCTGATACTGTTTGACTCTTCGATTTATTAAAAAAAAAATACTCTAACATAAAGGAATCCCCAAATTAAATAAAGCTATGTGAATGGCTTTCTGTGTATTCATCCCTAAAGGTAAAATGAACTTAATGCAATATAATGGACCGCGCAACTGTGAACAAAGTCCACATGAAAAAAGGCAGTCTATTATGAAGTAAAAGTACAGAAATAACCTGCACAGGGACTTTAAAACGTAACAGTAAAAGCGGGTTAAAAAAAGAAAAAAATGCTTTCTGGTTGTCTTCCTTAACCATGAATTTGTTTCTCACCGATGGTAGATGACGACCTCCAACAGTGGCACTAAACAAGTCACCTGCTTGGGTTCTTTCTGGAAAAGAGTCAACTGGAGGCTCATCCCCACGCCTACTGATTGATTTTCTCCTTATATCTTGAGTATCACTAAATACAACTCTATTTTTCAACGGCTTTGAATAGGACGCAGGTGACCCACTTCCAGAACACTCACTCCCACCAGCTGGTGATAGGCCAGCCAGATTGTCAGGCTTCTGCAAAAGAGAGTGATCAATTTAAATTTTGACACATCTCAATGAGTGATGCTTAGCAAGTGACTTACATCAAGATCCTTTACTTCAAATCCTAAATTTGTTTGGTGCAAATGAAGAACAAGCAATTGTTTATAAATGACAGGCATAAGTTTCACAAGATTTGAATCCTTTGCTCCATAAAAAATAAAAATAAAAATAAAAATAAAAAACAACTTTTGGGCTGTGAACATATTAACTTCTGCATAGATTATTTATCATTAACCTTCTGCTAAGCTAACAAATCAAAGGTCAGCTACATCTTCCAGGGAGAATTAAAGAGCTCATAAAGCCAATTTGGTTAAGTAACACCTAAATTTGGCAGAGATTTTCTTAACAAATAGGAATTTAATTAAGCAAAATCCATGAAAATGATTTACTTAAATTTGAAGGTTTCTTATATTCAAACTAATAATGTAAAACCACATCCTACCTTATGGTGCCTTTATATCCTTTCTCCTACCGAAATTTCGTGCTTTTAAAACTCTTAATTCATTACAGTAGATTTTTCCTCATTTGGAAAACACAAAGGGAAATAATTACGAAAAAATGGATGGATTGCTTTGGGCTGCTAAATTTGGTAATCTGAATTTGATAATCTAAAACAACTGCAAACCGTTTTATTAAGTTGTGTGGAACTTGATAAGTATTGTACACCAAACCACACGGTCAGGGATCCAACTCTGATTGGATGAACCATTTTGATGGTACTTTGGTATTTTCCACGAACTTGTAACCCTAACTATATACATTGTAGCTTAGGACAACTCAGATGTAACCTATTCATATTTTCATCATAGTGAAACACTGCAGTCACCGTGAACGATTTAAACCACAAGCATAATAGACTATGCTAGTGTTTTTCCTGCTTTCCTAATAAATCATTTAAAATCATTTCGATTTTAAATGATTTTCGTTATTTATTTTTTTTTCTACTTTTGTCTTTCCATTGATCCTATGTAGGGTTTGCTATAACCCTAACATGGCAAACCATTTATCCCAAAATCAAAATCGACAATGCATAGGTGGCAATTATTAGAAAGTTAATGTGCCACTAGGATGATCTAGCATTTAAAAACCACAAGCATAGTCTATTATGCAGAAAAAAACATGATTGCAAGATGAGTAAATTCTTCAGCCAGATTAAAATGTGGCTTTGAACAGTTCCTTGAGAAAAATCTCTCTTTTCCACCAAAATTCCCCATTCCGAATTTTATTCTTTTTCCTAGTTATGCTATTTGTGCCAGCTCAATCCTCTTAAACACGGTTAACGAGTATAGTTCTTAGCAAGTTGTTAATCACAGCTCAAACCTACGAAATCAAGGATACTATATATCAGTTGAGTTCAAGGATGAGGCAATTTTCCATTCATGATCATGTAAACCATTAACTTCTGCAAGTTTGGATTCTGAAATGGCTTGTAGAAGGAAATGCCGCTCTCAGCAAGTTGGATTTATTAGGAAAGCAGGAAAAACACCTTAAAAGGGTCTGGACTCTGGAAGCTATTATGAGAATCCATAGATCAGCTAATAGATCCATGATTCCTACTACATTCTTTTTAACCAACCTAAAATTAACAGTTGCCCTAATTGCAAAATGAAAATAAGTGGAAAGTGGCAAAAGTAAGTAAAGGGAGAAATGAAACAGAATTTACTTTTAGTTTAAACCAGCCGAGCATTCCCTGCCTCCTATTCCTTTTGTAATCTTTAACCAACTCATCTACATTAGCAACAGCATCGCTTCGTCCATCTGCTGAAATTTCAGAAACGTAACTTCCAGCATCATCATCAATCATATATTCTCGTTTTCTATCAGGCAAATACGCTAGCTGCATCAACAAAAGGATGCGAGTGGTTAACACTTCAAACTTCAGAAAGATCCATATTAGGTATTAGCTACTTAATAAAATTACAGATCCATGTATTGCACACTGTATTGTCTTGCAGACCATCAATAATCTTCTGTCAGCCTAAACTGAGTTTATATCAATATAGATACCTCATCTTCCGCGAAAGAATGCCTGCGTCTATGGCCAGCTTTTTCAGGAATATTTGATGTAATTGTATTTTTTGTAGAAACTAAGATCAGTTTAGTTAGTCTGTGAATTCTTCCCATCAAAGCTGCTTTAGCTTGTTCCTCCTCTTCTAATCTTGACTGTAACTTGACCTGCCCAGCTTCTAACTGTGACACAATAAAGCAATACATTAGAAGGATCCTAGCAGAAAATGAATGAATTATAATTAACTATTTCAATGAACAAAAGATGCAGAGCAAAAAAGAAAATATTTTTATTTGGCATAAGGATTTACAGAGTAGGTATGGAATGGGGAATAGACCATTTCTATATTCAAAGTGAAGTAGTAAGCATATTCTGACAAATCAAGTAATAAGACAAATATCATGGGAAAAAATGGTGTCAATTCAGCGCAATGAATGATCTTGACAAGATGCAATTAGTTGGGAAGCCACGAAAAATAAAGTATGTTTCCAACATTCTGGTGGAAATAATTTCATATACATAAATATGGAGGTCTAAATGTTAAAGCAACACCATGCAAGTAATTTAAATCAACAATAACCATTCTATGACCCTCTAAGGAAAAATAGGACAAAATTGCTTATCTATAACCTTTTTAGATTAGTTTTGGAGTTTGGCAATAAGCTTATACTCAAATTCTCGTAAGGCAGCATTGCATGTTTATAGATTATACTGCATTAAGTTTGGTCTGCCCCAACCTCAGACCTAACAACAAACCATCTCAATTCAAAGGATTGAGGCCAAGTTGTCCTATTTCCAGAAAACATTTTTTGAATAGTTTTGGACATTAGTACTGAACATAGAGTGTCAAATCCTAGCATTTTGGAATAGTTTTGGACATTAGTACTGAGCACAGAGTGTCAAATCCAAGCAGGGCACAAGCTCAGTCCTTGGCTTCTTGGCCAGCATTCATTCAGACCAAATAGTTGCTGCCAATTGTATGCAGCAACAGCACGAACTTCAAAAACTCACCCAGAGATATTGCAACTTTTAGTTGCCATGTACACGTCTCCCAAGCAAATTGTAATGTTGATGATGTAAGACAAACGTATGGTCTGGGAAAATAAAGGCACTTGACTAAAATCAAGAGTCAACAGAGGTGGAAGGAGGTGAAAGCTAGCAACCTCAAAGTAAGACGGGGATGGCAGCAATGACCAAAAAGTAATTGTATTAATTGAGTTGTTGGTGTTTGTAATAAATGAGAAGTGGTCTTTACATAGGCTGAATCGGGAAAAATAGACAGCTTGCATGTACCACGTGACTCATCTTATTTGGTTCAACTTCTCCACATTCTGACATCTTTGTCTCCTAGCAACCTTCGTACTTGTATCATGAGTTGGCTGCAATACGTCAACATCCTGAGGTGGTCAAGGTGCCAGAGTGACAGAACGGTCAAGCCGAAATAGTTAGGCCCCTTTCTGTCCCGAGGTGATCAAAGTGGGGGGTAACTTCATGGTTCGACCAAGTAACCTTGGCAATCCTAACTCTAGCCTCCAATCCACTTATCCTCCTAGTGGTCCTGAGGTGATTCGGGTCCTGCTTCCAATCTCAAATTAAGGTTTATTAGCGCGTGTACCTTTGACGCATTGGAGCTTGTACCTTGAGATGTATTGGAGCTTGTAGCTTTAGCGCATTGGTGGAGTGAGGTTGGTGGTACGACCGTTCTTGAATGGGTTAGCCACATTTAGAAGAAAACAAAATAGTATAACGTGCTTACAAGAAACCAAATGAGTAGAGGAGAAATCAAAAGAATTAGATAGTATAGGGTATAAAATCTATTATACTAAAAAAAAGAGACAGAAATAAAGTAAAAATAATAGTAGCTAAACACCTTCAAAAGAATGTAGTAACAGTCATGCGAAATGAAGATAGAATAATTTTACTTAAACTTGTGATTGGAAAAACCATAGTTAATGTGATTAGTGCTTACGCATCTCAGGTAGGATTGGATGACCATACTAAAGAACAATGTTGGGATCAAATGGATGAAATGGTTTAAGAAATACTAGTAGGAGAGAAAATAATTATAGATAGAGATTTCAATGCGCACGTAGGAAACAAGAGACAAATATATGCGAAGGTTCATGGGGGATTTGGTTTTGGTGATCGAAATGAGGCAAGAGAAAGAATCCTATATTTTGCAGTAGCGATCTTATGTTAATCAACACTTTCTTTAAAAAGATAGAACACTAAATACCCTTTAATAGTAGGTTTCATAAAAGTCAAATCAATTATTTCCTTACTAGGAACATAGACCGCCTAATATGTAAATATTGCAAAGTCATTCCTGGAGAAAGTTTAACATAACAACATAGACTTATGTTTCTAGATATTCACATTAAGGGGCAATATAAAGCGAGAAAAGATAGTAGAATCCCACCAACTAGATGGTTGAATCTTAAAGACGAGAAATTGAAAATTTTTAAGGACAAAATGTGTAGGTGGAATTTATAATACTGTGTAGAGTACAATGGCAGAATATATTAACATGAGATATCGAAAGAAGTTCCTCGAGAGTCAAAAGAAAAATGCCTTGTAACTAAGGGAACTTGGTGGTGGAATGATGAGATCCAAGCTATAGTAAAAGTAAAAAATGAATGTTTTAAAAGGTGGTAAAATGATAGAAATGAGGATAATTTTAGCAGTTATAAACAAACTTGTAAGAACGTTAAGAGAACCATTAAAGATGCAAAATTGAAAGTTTATGATGATTTTTATACTAGAGTAGATAGTAAAGAGGGAGAAAATGACATCAATAAACTCGCTAAGTGAAGAGAAAGGAAAACAAGAGATCGTACTTAAGTTAAAAGCGGGGTTTCAAAGGTGTTAGGAAAGGATGAGGAGATTTAGGAAAGATAGAAAACCTATTTTGAGAAATTATTAAACAAAAAACGTGTAGAAAGATCCGGATAAGAATCATCTAATAACTTGAATGAAATTAGAGAATATAAATTCTATCACAAAATAAGAAAGTTTGAAATGAAAACTGTAATGAATATAATAAAATCAGGTAAGATTTTAGGACCAGATGGTATCCCTATGGAGAGTTGAAAATGCCTAGGCGAATTGGAAGCATATTGGTTAGCAAAATTATTTAATAAAATCGTAATGAGTAAGAAAATGCCTAAGAAGTGGAGAAAAAGTATTCCAGTGCCTATATATAAAAATAAATGAGATATTCAAAATTAAAGAAACTATAATGAAGTTATAAGAAAGAGTTATTCAACATCGTTTAAGACTAACAACATCAATGTCACAGAATTGGTTTGGTTTGATGCTTGTTAGATCAACTAGGGGAGTAATGCGCCGATTAAGGAGATTAATAGAGAAGTATAGAGACAAAAAAAATATATCTTCATATAGTTTTTAAAGACTTAAAAAAGGCATATAATAGAGTACCTAGAGATATCATATAGT
Organism: Heliamphora exappendiculata; assembly: GCA_034768845.1. NCBI lineage: Eukaryota > Viridiplantae > Streptophyta > Magnoliopsida > Ericales > Sarraceniaceae > Heliamphora > Heliamphora exappendiculata. Next base: position 8,493,480 of record JAOTRH010000022.1, on the reverse strand, counting down.
GGGCGTTTGAGAGAAAGAGAGTAACAAAGGAGTACATCGATGTGATAAGAGATATATATGATGGAGCCGCCATAACAATTAGATTACCTGCAGGAGAAACAAGTAAATTCCCAATTACAGTAGGATTACACTAACTCACCAAAGATCAATTTCAAGTTCTTATCTCTTTACCTTAGTTACAGATGAATTGACTACACATATTCAGAATGATATTCCATGGTATATATTGTTTACGAACGATATTGTCTTAGTGGATGAGACTATAAGTGAAATTAACGCTACGCTAGATATGTACAGGAAAACTTTGGAATCAAAAAGTTCCGAGTAAGTAGGAACAAAACTGAATGAATGGAATATAATTTTAGCAACAATAGGAGTATTAATTGTGAAAAATAAAGATTCAAAATCAAGAGATACTTGAGAGTGACTATTTTCGTTATTTAAGTTTGATTATTAACAAAGATGAAAAAGTTGCAAAAAATGTAATCCATAGAATCAAAATTGGTTGGTTCAAGTAGAGGAATGCTTTCATGGTTTTATATAATCAACGAATACCTATAAGATTAAAAAAAAAAATTTTAAGGCAACTATTAGACCAGTGATTTTATATGCGACAAAATGTTGGGCTATTAAGAAAAATCACATAAATAAGATTAGTATTGTAGAAATGAAAATGTTAAGGTGGAGGTGTGGTAAGACTAAAAAAGATAAAATTATGAATGAATAAATTCGTGGAATGGTAGGGGTCATACCAATTAAGGACAAGTTAAGAAAAAATAGATTAAGGTGATTTGAACGCATACAACGTAAACTAGTTGATGCGACAATAATAGAAGAAAAAACCACACAATCATGAGTAATGAAAACATTAAGAGGAGTAATTAAAAATATGGCCCTTAACAAATCAGAATGGCGTAAATGATTCATGTAAACAACCCCAATTGATTGGAACAAAGGCTTAATTCGGTTTGGTTTGGTTTGATTTGTGATTGGAGAAACCATGATTAATGTAATTAGTGCCTAAGCACCTTAGGTAGGATTAGATGACCACACTAAAAGAAAATTTTAGGATCAAATTGATAAAAATAAAATAATCCAAGAAATACCAGTTGGAGATAAGATAATTATAGATGGCAAATTGGACACATAGGAAATAAGAGACAAGGATATGAGAAAGTTTACAAGGGATTTGATTTTGGTGGTCGAAATGAAGCCGGAGAGGAGATCCCAGATCAGAAAACAACACTTACTAAACTTTAAGAGTGGCTTTCATAAAATTCAAATATATTATTTTTCTTATTAAAAACGTAGACCGCCTAACATGTAAAGATTGCAAAGTCATTCCTAGAAAGAGCTTAACATCACAACATAAATTTATAATACTACATATTTACATCAAGGAACAACATAAAGCGAGAAGAGATATCAAGATCCCACGAACTAGATGGTGGAAACTTAAAGGTGGAAAATTAGAGATTTTTAAGGACAAAATGTGTAAAGAGTAAAGTGCGAATTTGATGAAAATACTAATACCATGTGAAGTGCCATGGTGGAATACATTAAAAAGATATCGAAGGAAGTTTTTGGAAAGTCTAGAGTAAAATGCCCTGTAACTAAGGAAACTTGGTGTTAGAGTAACAAAATCCAAGCCATAATAAAAGTAAAAAATGAATGTTTTCAAAGGTGGCAAAATAAAATAAATGAGGACAATTTTAGGAGTAATAAATAAACTTATAAGAACGTTAAGTGAACCGTTAGAGATGTTAAGTTAAAAGCTTGTGATGATTTTTATACTAAATCAAATAGTAAAGAAGGCGAAAAGAACATCTATAAACTCGCTAAGTAAAGACAAATGACAACAAGAGACATTACTCAAGTTAAATCTATAAAAAAAACGAAGATTCAAGTGTATTAATGAATGATAAGGAGCTTAAAGAAAGATGATAAACCTATTTTGAGAAATTATTAAACAAAAAAACATGTAAAAAGATCTAAATGAGAGAAATCTGATAACTCGAATGAAACTAGAGAATATAAGTTCTATGGCAGAATAAGAAAATTCGAAGTGAAAACTGCAAGGACGAGAATTAAATCAGGTAAGGCTTTAGGACCAAATGGTATCTCTGTGGAGGTGTGAAAATGCCTAGGCAAAGTGAAAGTATATTGATTAACAAAGTTATTTAATAAAATCATAATGACTAGAAAATACGCGAAGAGTGAAAAAGTAGTACTCTAATACCTATATATAAAAATAAATGATATATTTAAAATTGTAACAACTATAGAGGTTTTAAGTTGATGAGTTATACGATAAAGATATGAAAAAGAATAATTGAACATCGTCTAAGACTTTAAGGTTCATAAGAACAGTATCACAGAATCAGTTTGATAATATACCTGGAAGATTAATTATGAAAACAATCCATCTACTGAAGAGATTAAATAGAGAAGTACAAAGAAAAGAAGAGAAATTTTCATATGATTTTTATAGACTTATAAAAGACCAATGCCTAGATATATCATATAGTGGGCGTTGGAGAGAAAGGAATGACAAAGGGGTCCATTGATGCGATAAGATATATGTATGATGGAGCTGCCACGACAATTAGATCACCGACAGGAAAAACAAGTGAATTTTCGATTACAGTAAGATTACCCAATGATCAGCTTTGAATCCTTATCTTTTTGCCTTAATTATAAATGAATTAACTAGATATATTCAGAATGATGTTTCATAGTGTATATTGTTCGCTGATGATATTATCTTTGTGGATGAGATTAGCAGTGGAGTTAAGCTAAGTTTAAAATATAGAGAAAAGTTTTAGAGTCAAAAGAGTTTCAAGTAAATGAGAACAAAACTAAATATGTAGAATATAATTTAAGCAGTAATAAGAGTATTAATAGTGAAAAATAAATATTCAAAACCAAAAGATACCTAAAAGTAAATATTTTCGTTATCTAGATTCGATTATTAATAAACACAGAAAGATTACAAATGATGTAACCTATAAAATCAAAGTTAATTGGTTCAATTGGCAGGGCGCTTCCGGCGTTCTATGTGATTAACAATACCTACAAAATTAAAAGAAAAATTTTATAGGACAGCCATTAGACCAGTAATTCTATATGAGACAGACTATTGGGCTGCTAAAAAGGATCACTAAATAAGATAAGTGTTGCTGAAATGAGAATATTAAGGTAAATATATAGTAAGACTAAAATAAGATAAAATAAAAAATAAAAAGATTCGTAGAATAGCAAAATTAAGGATAAGTTGAGAGAAAATAGAATAAAGTAGCTTCTGGCATTCTATGTAATTGACATATACTTGTAAGATTAAAAGAAAAATTTTATAGGAATATCATTAGACCAGCAATTCTATATGAGACAAACTATTGGGTTGTTAAGAAAGATCTGTAGGGACCCAGCCCCTTGTAATTCCAAAAGATTAATTAAAACTAGTTATGATGTGTTCGGTGGGACGTTTAATTTTGGAAAAGAATTTAAAATTTGATCATGGTTTGATTATTAATAATAATTATGTACTTGTTTATGCATAAGATTAATTATCGTGAGTGGTTTGAACGAGTTTCGAGACGTTGGAATAAAATTTGGAATCTATGTACTTTTTCTTTCCTTAGTGTGCCTTCTGGCGGACCGATCGATCGGTCTGTAACAGAGAGCGACATTAAGTTCGGGTTTTGAGTTTTTCCTTTCATCCCAACCTTCTCCTTCTCTCTCTAGAACGAAAAGAAACCCTTAGGGTTGGGCCTGGTGGCCTCCTAGAGCATTTATAGCTCCTCAAGAGTGGATTTCTTACCTTTCTCTCGAGTGAGCACCCTTTTGAGAGTGAAGGCACGTGTTGGAGGCTCCACCATTGTCACTTGGTTGGAGATTCGGTGGATTGGAGCTTGCTCAGGTTGTTTCCTCATAGCTTGAGCATCAAAAGGTAGGATCTATGACTATCTATGAAGATTTGTTTAATATGCGTTTTATATTTTGAGTTTATACATAGGTAGGATTTCTTACCTTTCTCTCGAGTGACTATATTTTGGAAACCCTAAGTTACAATTTGGCGTTAAAGCATGTTAAATCTTGTGATTTTGGGTAACTAGGCATGTTTTGATCTTGATAATATCATGTGAGAACCTTTAATTTGTATTTTGAAAAGTTAGGGTTTGGTGGTTATCTAAAATCATGAAGAGTTGAGAATTTTAGGGTTGTTGAACCCGAATGGTGAAATTAGTTGGATTTTTGACAAATTGAAACTTGTATTATCATTTTGTTATGTAAATTCCATGAATCTTGGGAATAAATGAAAATGAAGTAGTGTTGGGTTGAAAATTTCGAATAAATTTCATAAATTGGGGAACAATGGCATGTGATGGGGGAATTGGATGTATCTTCTTGTGTTGATTCAAGTATGAAATTGAAAATGATATTTGAATTGTTGATAATGGTGTTAGATTTGGCAAGAGGAACCGGGTTGACGGTTGGACTCGCGTTGGTTTAATTGTAAATGAATTAATTGAAGTACCGTATGAATGGATTGGATAATTAAGTTTAAGCATGAGTTGCTCCTCAGTGAAAGACTGAAAACTTGCACAATGTAAGTGTTAAGTTAAGGGTATTATTGTACTTTTAGTGTTTTATTGATCGTATTATAAATAACAAGGAATAGGGTAGAAA
>JAOTRH010000022.1:8446694-8488691 GCA_034768845.1 Heliamphora exappendiculata | reverse complement strand
AGTATATTCTTGACCTTCTAGATGAAGCTGGTATGATGGGTTGTCGACCTGCAGATTCACCTATTGAGGCTAATCATTGTCTCCATAGTGGTGATGGAGAACCTGTCGACGAGGGCCAATTTCAGCGGCTTGTGGGAAGATTAATATACATGTCTCACACCAGACCTGATATTGCATATGCTGTGAGGGTTGTCAGTCAGTTCATGCATGATCCTCGTATTGTACATCTTGACGCTGCTTATCATATTCTGCGATATCTTAAGTCTGCCCCTGGCAAAGGACTTTTATTCTCTCATCACAGCCATTTGACATTAGAAGCTTTCACAGATGCAGATTGGGTTGGTTCGGTTGATGATAGACGATCTACATCTGGGTATTGCACATTTGTAGAGGGTAACCTGGTTACGTGGCGTAGCAAAAAGTAAACAATGGTAACTCGATCAAGTGCAGAAGCTGAGTATAGAGCTACGGCACATGGCATTTGCGAACTCATTTGGCTCAAAGTCCTATTAAAGGATTTGGGTATTGAGTGCGACAAACCAATGAAATTGTACTGTGACAATAAGGCTGCCATTAATATTACTCATAACACTGTCCAGCATGACAGAACGAAGCATATAGAGATTAATCGACACTTCATCAAAGAATAAGTGGGTCAGGGATTAATATGTATGCCCTTTGTGAAATCTGCAGATCAATTAGCAGATATTTTTACTAAAAGGCTTGGTAGTAAAATGTTTCAACCCATTGTATGGAAGTTGGGCATGAGAAATATCTATGCATCAACTTGAGGGGGAGTGTTAAATTAAAGGTATTATTGTACATTTAGTGTTTTATTGATCGTATTATAAATAACAAGGAATAGGGTGGAAACCCTAAGTTTCGTACTCTCATTCATTGTTCTTCTCAATCTCTCTCTCTTCCTCCTTTTCTCTTCCACACTTTTCAATAATTCTAACAGTAAGGTAGGCCCTTCCTTCGGGTTAGTCCCCGTAAAATCGTGCTCTTGGACAGCCCACCCATCAATATTTCCGCGAGAAACCGAAAATGTGTGCTTTCCGTGTCGGGCTGTAGAATGGGCATTTATTCATTAGGCCTCGCGTGGTCTAATGGTGGTAAATACGCCTGAGTCTATAGGCGCCATCTGGCCTTGGTATTTAATTAACTCAACAAATGAAACCAAGTTGGTGAACCATATAACAAAAATGATAAATGGAAGATTTTGGGAGGAAATAAATTGAATGGGAAGTCATGGTAACCGGGTGGGTTTGAGATGATGGGATTAAAGAGCTTATTAATATTTGTTGGTTTTGAGTATATAAAAGAAAACCAGTTATGTGAATGAAAATTTATTAAAAAGATGGATTTGGTTTCTGGCTTAAATGTGTCGTGCATGCACATGATCATCCTCGCATGTCATGCATTTATTCACGTTTAGTCTATTTCTTACAAGTCTCGGCTCATGTTATTTTATAACCTTTCAGGTGATAATGGAAAGATGGTGATTGATTGAGGAGTTAGACCTCAAGGCCGTATTTTGAGCTTCTTAGATGGAATTACATTCTTAGAGAAAGATCTTTTGAGAAATGTATATTTTATAGATGTAATTCTTTGATACAAAGCTTAGCCACTTGAATTGGTTGATAACCATTTTGTAAGGCCTTAAGGCCACACTTACTCAAAAATTGCATGCATATGAGGCAATCGGGCATTGTGTTGGGTTTATTATCTTCTATTTATAAGGTTCTATGTATGAGATTGTTGAGTTTTCGATGTTTGGAGATGATTAGAAATGTTTTCTCTATCTTTTCTTTGGTGGTTTGGTATGAGGATCCCTAGGGAAAGCTTGTTTGGAGGTGTGGTTGAAGTATGGGACATTGGTGTTAAAAAAAATTTGATGAGAAAAAGGGTCCAGTGTTGGACCGATCGATCGGCCTATCGATCGGTCTAACACTATTCTCGGTATTTTGTTGTCTACAGAAGACCGATAGATCGGTCTTAAGACGAATCGATCGGTCAGTCTGCTAAAGTGTTGTTTTTGACCTTTCTAGTTCACTAAACCTTTTCTATGAGGTTTAATTTCTTTTTTTCTAAATCGTTTCTTTAAAGAGTTTTGCGAAGTTTTAAATATTGAAATCCCTTGTTTTTCCTAAAAAGATCTTTAGGGTTGGTTCGATGGGTTTGGTTCTTGGGCCTCGGAGTTGGAGTGTGACATGATCACTAAATAAGATAAATGTTGCTGAAATGAGAATATTAAGGTGGATATGTGGTAAGATTAGAAAAGATAAAATTAGAAATGAAAATATTCATAAAATAGTAGAATTGAGGATAAGTTGAGAGAAAATAGAATAAAGTAGTTTGCACACAACAACGTAGACCAGCTGATGCAGTAGTAAGAAAAGTGACAAGATCATGGGTAACGGAAACACTAGGGGGTAGACCTAAATTAACATGGAATGCCGTATTAAGAAAAGATATGAACTTATTGAAACTAAATGAAGATATGGCCTTAACTGAGCATAATAACGTAAAATAATTCACGAAGCCGATCCCAATTGATTGGAACAAAAGTTTAGTTTTGTTTGATTTGGTTTGATAAGTATAGGTTTTTTGCATGTATCACCTTTTATTTTAAAAATGATTACTTACCTTTATTTTAACTTCTGATTCATCTGTATCAGCATATGCATCAATTGCGAAATTATTCATCATGATATATGATATAGCATCAGCACTACATAACAAATAAAATATGAATCACTGGAGAAGTGTGTATGATGTTTCTAGTCGTAACTGTCTCAATTGTGTTTAAAAGGCAGAGCTCCGCAACGACTATTATGCATCGCTCGGTGCACATATAGATACAAAAAGTTAAGTAGCAATAAGCATAAAGTTAATCATTTTACCACCAAGAAGCAAAAAAAAAATTAATAAATAAAAGATTATATCTAAACAAATGTAACACCACAAACCTGAAGCTTCAAATTAACTAAATCTTCCTGGTTAGATGCCATCATGTATGGATTCTCCATCATGCCACGCTTCAATTGCTGAAGCTCCTGTTTTAAACAGGAAATTTCCCTCTGGTACTTTTTGATGAGAGATTTATCATCCATAATCTAATAGAGAAAATATTAGAGGCATTGAATGTATTAGTGGAACCTAAAATTTCAAGTCGTTGGTAAATATTTAACATAAAATGTAATTACAAAGCACCTTATTTTGAGACGCCTTGATTTCCACATATTTGCTCCGATGGGCAAACTTCAGTGTATTGTGTGTTTCTTCGCCGTTGCTAGAAGCAGGTGTCACAGTGCAAATAAGCTACAGGGTTCAAATGAGAACTCAGATTTTAAAGCAATGCATCATAAAGAAATTCCAGAAATACAAATCAGCAAATAAATACGTCGGGAATAAAGTGCAAAATTACCAGTGCTAAATTATTATTTAAAGAAGACCATCTAAAAAAATTTATGCTTTTAGTCCCCAGCAGAACTTACAGAAATCCGTCCATGGCCACTGAGGGATGACTGCAATAAACGAGTGAGTTTTGAATCTCGATAAGGAATATGAGTAGCCTTTCCATCTGTTAGTTTAGATATCACCTGAAATCAGATACAGTATATCACGAACAAGAAGCTTTTGCTAATCAGCAATTATAGGAAGTTAAGAAAACTAGAATTCTACATTCATGTAACAGCACTTTGCACAAAGCTACAACCAGATAAGATAGTCAACAGCCTGATGCTATGAAAAGGATCACAAGTTCAACATCGTTTAGTAATAAATATTACATTGCCTTTTCCATGGCAGTTAAGTATTTGGCAACTAAATCAGCAATTATGGGAAGTTAAGAAAACTAGAAGTCTGGGTTTATGTATCAGCACTTTCCACAAAGTTACACCCAGATGGGTCAACAGCCTGATGCTATGAAAAGGATCACAAGTTCAACACCGTTTAGTAATAAATATTACATTGCCTAAAGCTTGTAAAGATATGTAAACAAGTTCAAACAGCGAAGTGCAATTCACCTATAGTTTGAATCTAATATCTCAATCTATAAATTTTTTGAAAGATCTTGAGATGCAATGCCAAACAAAAACAGAAAAACCAAGCGCTGCAGTGCAGCACAAAATTCAACGACAAGAGAGGGGTGGGGGGACGAAACACCAATATCTTACAGTGCCAAGAGTAAGCAAGCTTTTATTAATGTATGAACCCTCTTTTCTTCGCAAGCCCGTTGTCTCGGTTTTTGAACTTTCAGATCCAGCCAAATCAATCAAATTCTGAAAAGGAAAGTTTCATATAAACATGCCTAAACAGGATATTCAAATTAACATGATGCTTTGAGGACATCAAAAATGTAAATATAATGTCAAAAACACTGAAATCCTCTGGGTGACACAACAACAACAACAATAAATTAATATTAATAAGGATGAGAAAATTTTACCAACTGTGACAAGGTCGCATCATCCCCTTGATTTTCACCACGTGGACTACTTTCAATTGTCTGCAGATATATATACTTGTTAGACCAGACTAAAGTTATGGACTGGATATATACAGGGATCACGGCCATTCAAGACAGGTTCATTGGCCTTAGCACGTACATCATAATGGCTTGATAAGCTAATTGGCATATTTTAAAGGTAAGTGCTCAACAGATGACAAAATTTATTTATCCATACTTAAAAGTATTTTATATTAAAAGAACTTTGGATAGAGAGAGGAGCAGAGAGAGAAAAAGAATGAAGGAAGCATTAGGCATCCTTCCAAACTACATGGAGACCGTACAAATGGCAAGCAGAAGAAAGGAAAATTAGTGGGACATCCTCTCAGGTGCGATCACAGATTGCAATATCTTCTAAAATGGATAAAGCGGCACCATAAACTTGCCAAGAAGTATATGGTGCATCATGGGTAGGAGGGACTAGGAATCTCTAGATCACTTATTCTTGCATTGTCTCCGAGTTCTTGTGCACAAATGATTTTGATAGATTTTGGAAATTTGGGGGCAACAAGAAAGTCAAGGTGCTTGGGAGGTGTGCAACATTTGTTCTTTTCTGGGTGATCTGTTTCGAACAGAATGCTGAGGTTTTTAAAGATAAATGTGAAGATGTTGAATCGTGATTACAAGACAAAGTGTGTTATTTGTAGTCGGTTTGAGTCCCTATTTCTCCCTAATTCAAGGAAATTCATCTTTTTTTAATCTCTAGGGATTAGAAAGCAATTTTTGATTTGTAGTGTGTACTTTGTACTCTTTTAAATTTCTTCTTAGTGGACAACTCGTCCTCCCCTTGTTGTACATTTTACCTATATTTAGTAGGGAGATTTGGTGAGGGGTTTTATTTTGAGTACTTGTTTAGGGATAAGTCATGTCTACTTTTTTATTATTCCAAAAATTTCTATTTTTAAAAGTTATTAGTATTTTGAACAGTTTTAACCCTAATTAATGTTTCTCTCTGTATTTATACACACACACACACACATTTTCTATTTGTTAAAGTTTTTTTTGACTTTTCTTTATTGCAGTATGTTTTCATGTGATTGTATATTTCTATTTTAAACAAGTACGTTACTTTTTAAGTGGTGATATACTAATTAAAGTAAACACACACACACACACACAAGTACAAACTGTTATATTTTTATTATTTCAACATTCATAATTGAAACTTGATTTGTATTAATGCTAATTAAGTGTAAATTTTATTTTTTATTCCCGCACTTTTTGGTCTTTATTTAATAATATCATCACTTGTTTCGTCATAAATTTTTAATGATAACTTATTGTAGAAAACGAGAATGTTTGTTTTTTACATGAAAAAATAAAAAAATAATATTTTCTAAATGCTAAGCTTCTTATTATTTATACAATATTAGTACATTGTACACAATTTCTCATTTTCAACCAATGAAAAATTTCTAAGTTTATATCATATTTATACATTTAACACTGATTTTAAGTTTTAAATGTTAATTGAGAAAGTTCTTATGTTCTACAATTTCTCATTTTTAGTTATATATTGCAAATTTCTCATTTTCAAGAAAATTCTCATTTTTGTGAAAATGAGAAATTTCTCATTTTTATTTTTGTTAAAAATTTATATATTCCATATGGATCTTATTTTATAGTTTACGATGAATAAGTTCTAAAAATATAATTTTTTTTAGAACGGGTGTATATAACAAAAATTAGGATATTTTAAAATTTGAAACAAAAATTAAATATCAATGCCATATCACCAAGATTTAATTTATCACTCCCTTTAATTACTCAATGCACCTTTATGGGAAAATGTAAAATTGTATGTCATTAATAACTTAAAGATTAGGATCTTTTAAAATGGTTAAAAAATAAATAGGACCTTTTAAAATGGTTAAAAAATAAATAGGACTTATCTCAAAGCAAGTTCAAAAAATGAGACCCTCCGGTAATGAACTCTATTTAGTATTATGATCCTTTTTTTGTTGTCGAACCAGAAAAAAAATCTTGCCAAGAAGTTTGCCTCTAGGATTGGATTAACAATCCGATGGACCCATAACTACTTTGTTTGTTTGACAAGGGGATTGGGATTACTAATCTATTTGGAATTGATAGTGAGTCAAACAGGTAGAATTATTAATACCATGGGAGTATGATATTAGATTTTAGCACGCTAGTATCAAGGCCTACATTATATTTCTACCCCTTTTATATATAAAATACTTTTATTTTGAAGGATAAATACGTAATTTAAAAAATAATCTTAGCATTAGTCTACTACTTTAGTGCAAAACAAAAATATTATTATATATTTATATATTTCACTCTCAAAAACAAACAAATCGTATGAGATTCACTATTCACTAATTCCAAGTATAATCTCACCTCATGACTAATCCAACTAATACTAATCCAACTAACCCTATACTGGTAATCAAACATGGCCTTAAGGTTCAAACCATCCAATTATGGGCTTTCCTCTTAAGTCTAACTTCACAAAGTAGATGATAATCTGACACACAGCAGTAATTTTGAGAGCACTACAGCCTCCTAAGAAAACCAACTTACTGTTGGAGTCGGCCAATGCTATGTTGTAAACCTTGGTGCATTTCAAATTTTTTATTCTGACTCTTGAACAAGGATTTTGTTTGCTGCTTCGGTAATTAGTTTGAGGGTTAATCCTTTAAATAGGAGCCACTTCAATTCATTATTCCAAAAGTCACATTTGATACCATCCTTGACACCATCCACCCCTGAAATTATGAAAACCTCTATCAATAGGTCTAGAAACGGAAAAGATGGTATTAACATCAAAATTTATCATAATACTCCTACCCAAGTTGGCCAGGATTGCTAAGAGGGAAACCAATAAACTTTCATGCAAATCTATGATCCGTAGTTGTTAAAGGCACGCCTAGGCGCGCACCTACGCTCAAGGCGCAGTTCCTGCGCCTCAGGTATAGTAAGACGAGGCGAGTTTAATGAAGCGTCGCCTAAGCACGCCTCAAAGAGAGGTTTAAGGCGCACACATTTTGTGCCTCAATGCCTCATACTTCTGATTTTTCTCAATGCGATATAAGTCGTCTAATATATAAAATTTGTTCAATATCAAAAGTTAAGGCACACCAATTAAAAACCCAAAACTCAAAAACAAAACCCTATCTTATTACCAAAGAGGATATGAAAAAACAAACCCTTTTACAACATGCGACGTTGTTGAGTCCTGAACTCCAATTTAGTTTCATATTTCTCTTCCTCCTCTTGTTCTTGTGCAAATTATGATTTATACCCCTTCTCACTCTTTTTGATTTGCACTTGTACCATGCTCTTCTCTCCTCTAACTTCTCATTAGTAGGCTCTATCTGTATCTGGCTGGAAGCAAGCTGTGGATGGAAAAATGAGTTCCCTTCATCAGAATCACACTTGGAAGCTTACTCTTCTTCCTCCGAGCAAACAAACTGTTGGTTGTCGTTGGGTATATACCATCAAATATTTTCCTGATGGGTCTATCGAAAGTCATAAGGCTCGTCTCGTGGCTAAAGACTACACTCAAACCTATAAAGTTGATTATTTGATAACACTTTTACTGGTAGCTCGCTTTAATTCTGTTTGCATTCCCCTCTCCAATGCGGTTAGTTGTTCTTGGCCTTTATAACAACTTGATATTAAGAACGCATTTCTTCATAGTAATCTACAAGAAGTCTATATGGTTCACCATCTGGTTTTGTTGTGCCTTGCAGTGAGCATCTTGTTTGTCGCTTACGCAAGGCTCTCTATGGTCTGAAGCAATCTCTTCGTGCCTGATTTAATTGCTTCAGTTCTGTAGTCCTTGAATATGGTTTTTGGCGTTCCTCATCCGATCACTCCGTATTTGTTCATCATTCTTTGACTGGTACTATTGTGTTAATCGTTTATGTTGACGACATTATTATTGCAGCGATGACTCAGCTGATATTACTGCTTTGAAACAGTATTTTGCTCAACAATTTCATACCAAGAACTTGGGCCTACTTCATTACTTTCTTGGGATTGAGATTGCTCGTTCTTCTCGCGGCATCTTTTTATCCCAATGCAAGTCTGTCCTTGACCTTCTTTCTGAGACTGGCTTCTTTGGTGCTTGTCTAGTTGATACTCCCATGGATTCAACTGTCAAGCTTGATGTTGAGTCTAGCGCTCTCTTTTCTAATATAAGTCGTTATTGTCGCTTGGTTGATAAACTCATTTATCTCATGGTTACTTGCCCCGACATTACGTATGCTGCTGGGTTGGTTAGTCAATTTATGCATTCTCCTCGCCAGCCTCATTACGATGTTTGTCGTATCTTGCAGTATTTGAAGAGTTCTCCTGGTCGCGGCTTATTATATCAGCCCGCAGCAACTTCGTCTATTGCTAGCTTCAATGATACTGATTGAGTTGACAGTCGTTCTGATCGACAAGCAACATCGGGATACTGTACTTTTGTTGGTGGAAATCATGTCACCTGGCGGAGTAACAAGCAATTTGTGGTAGCTCGCTCGAGTGTTGAGGCTGAGTATCGTGCTATGGCCCATACTGCCTCCGAGATGTTGTGGGTTTACTCTCTTTTGCTTGATTTTTGCTTGATTTTGGACTTTACTCTTGCCTTAATGCAAATGTTTTGTGACAACCAGGCCACGATTTTTATTGCAAATAATCTAATCTTTCACGAACAAACCAAACATATTGAGGTTAATTGTAACTTCATCTGGAACTTGTTGCTGCAAAAATAGATTATCACTCCCTACATTCATTCGAGAGATCAGATTGACAATATTTTCACCAAATCCTTGTCTCGTTCGTCTTTTCTTCACTTGTCTTTCAAGTTGGGCTTATTTGACCTCTATGCTCCAGTTTGAGGAGTGTTAGAATCTTTCTTTTCTATATTAAGGGTATTTTTGTCATTGTGCTGTATATTCATTTAATATAAATAGATGTTAAGAATAGGGGACTGATTATGTCCCTAAACCCTAATTTCTTCTCCTTGTCTTCTCTTTTTTGTCTCCAAAACACTAAAGGTTAATTTTTTTACACTTTAACTACTTTAATGCCCTATACCCAACATCACAAAACATATACATGTACACGTCTTATCATTGATACAAACTAATTATGTTCAAAGGAAAACAAGTTTTGAACATGGGAATCTCAACAATAGTAATATTAAAATATGTTGTATAGAAAACAAAGACTATGCCAGAAGTTTGTAAAGTTGGGCTTTTAACATCAACAGGTTACAGAGTAAGACAAACTAGTATCCAAGACATTTTGAAACAATATCACAAGAAAATCATACATATTTGAAAATTAATAATAGGAAACAGAAATTTTACCAAGGTGAATATGGTGTGGCTCCGACTACTAAGTAAATTGAAATTATTAGAACCGACATGCCTATGCTCTGCAACAAGACAACACAGAAATGACGTGTTAAATGATAAGCAATGAGCTCGGGACAAATATACAGACTATTGGATGGGGACCAGAAGGAAACCAAACAAAAATGAGCATCAAAGCTGAAAGAAACTGAAAGACCTGAAACTCACTTGATGCTTTTGAACTTAATGTACTGAATTCAATTTTGCTGTTTGATAAGCACTTAAAAACATAAAAACATTGACAACACAATCTCTCCTTGCATATGTGGTTTCATTATTTTTTACTACACGAGTATATTGAATACATAGACCAGTAATCCCCGGGTCAGGGGAGGAGGGAATGGTGGTCAAGGGATGCAATTGCCACCCCTGGACTTTCACAACCATAAATATATATATATATATATATATAAAAGATACATTTCAAACTTTCTTAACAATCCTTAAATTTTTATATAGTTTCTTATTAAACTTAAAACATATTAGTTTTCTATAATCTTTCTATCTACTTCAATAGGTTACTTATACACAATCATTAATATATACCAACATTTATGTGTACTGTAACAAAGCATATAATGTCTGCATTTAATAAGCACTAAAAACAATCCAAAAAGGGAAAATAAAGTCAAAAGAACAGAGAAGGGAACTAAGCTTCTGGGTCAATCTCAAAG
Source organism: Heliamphora exappendiculata (assembly GCA_034768845.1). NCBI lineage: Eukaryota > Viridiplantae > Streptophyta > Magnoliopsida > Ericales > Sarraceniaceae > Heliamphora > Heliamphora exappendiculata. The sequence continues at coordinate 8,478,135 of JAOTRH010000022.1, read as the reverse complement.
AAGGAGAAAATTGACAATTATTTTTTTTCTTTTTTGATAACTAAGAGTGTTAGTATAATAATTCAGAAGGCGCAAGAAGGGGCGCAACCTTGTACAAAAGCCATATCAATCCAAAATCATGACTCAACGACTAAGTTGAGCTCACCAGAGAAATCTAGAAAAAGAAAGGGGGATTAAAAAAAAAACTCATTGACAGTAAAAATAAAAAGCGTTTAAAAGGGCCATCTTCAATTTCTGAATAGCCGAATCAGACCCAACAAAAATGTGCCTATTCCTTTCTCTCCAAAGACACCACCAAATGCACAAAGGTGGTATCCTCTAATCACTCAAACAATTATGAACAAAAGTCAGCATCACCCACGGGAAGCCAAAGAAATTCAGGATCACATTCCAAAAGACTCGCCACCTCACAATGGAGAAGCAAATGGTTCGCCGCCTCTTCCTCCTTGCAGCACAGTCCACATCTGTTACCCATCCTAATCTCCTCTAGATCAAATTCACATTAGTAAGGATTGAACCAAAAGCAGCAGTCCAAACAAAAAATGCTACTTTAGAGGGGCCACCTGACTTCCAAATGCTCTTCAAAGGAAAAAATATAATGCTTGTAGCACCAACAATAATAGAAGAAAAGGATTTGATCAAGAATACTCGAGTCCCATGAGTCATTTCCATTCCCTGGAGTCGCAATTCTATAAAGGAGGGCAATAAAATCACCAATTGACTCCAATTCCCAATCCTGTACCAATCTACAGAAAAGTGGCTCCCTAACTTGCCTATTCCCGAAGCATTTTTGTTAACCACAATGTTATACAGATCCGAAAAGGCAACTGAAAAGGGAATATCCATACACCATAAATCATGCAAAAAATAGATTCAATCACCATCCCTTATAGCTCGAACCTCACATTTTTTCCAAACTCCAATCAACCTTTTCAAATAGCCTTCCAAACGCCCACACTATGAGGCTCCCTTCCCTTCTTTGAAACCTAATCACCCCTCTCAACTCCGTACTTCCAATCTATCACCCTTCTCCATAAGTGACCTCTCTCCTCTGCATACCTCCACAATCACTTTCCCAACACAGCTTGATTGAAATGTCGGAATCGCCAAATACCCAAACCTCCTTCCTTAAACATCCTACACACCTTCTTCCATCCTACAAGATGAAACATGAAATCTTCCCATAAACCACCCCATAAAAGATTTTTCTGCAACCTGTCCAGTATCTCCTTTACTGATGCCGGAATGAGAAACAAAAACATGAAATTAGTAGAAAGATTTGCCAAAGTACTCTTCATAAGATTAACCTTGCCTCCCTTAAATAAATACCAACACTTTCATCCTGCTACCCTCTTTTCAAACCACCCCAACACTCCATCCCACACAGTCAACTTGAAGTCAACTTGAAAGGGGGCCCACTCTAAACCCCAAATACTTTGCTAACTCATGTATGTTGATCACTTTTCACATAGGAATTAGCTTACTCTTACCCAATGTTGATCTTCAGCCCGGACACAGCTTCAAGAAAAATCAAAACACGTTTCAAGTAACTGAGTTGCTCAACATCCGCTTCACAAAACACAATGGAACATCAGCAAATAGCATATGGGAATTTTCCACCACACCCTCTAACCCAAAACTCTCTAATCTCACCTTGAATAGCCATGTTGATCAATCTAGGCTTACATCACCATAATAAACAAAATCGTGGAGAGATAATCTCTCTGCCTCAATCCTCCGGTACTAGGAAAGCAACTCGGTGGAAATCCACTCACCAATACAAAAAATGTGATTGTTGCCAAACGAGCGATTTCATACACCTCGAACCAAACCCCATTCTTTCCAACAAATAAATGAGAAACTCCCAATATCAATGGCCATGGCTCTTTCTAATATCTAACTTACAAATCACGCCACAAGCCTTCTCCTATAATCTAAAGTCTACTACCTCATTGGCTACGAAGACAACATCCAAAATTTGCCTACCACCCACAAAAAGCGTTTTGGGTTTCGAAAATCACACTACTAACAACTCTCTTCAATTATAAAGCTAACACCTTGGCAAGCAACTTACAGATGCTCTCCACTTATCTAATTGGCCTAAGTTCCCACAAAAACACAAGCTCCCCTTTTATTGGGAATAAGAGCAATCAAAGAAGTATTCAGGTTTCTTTCTAAAGAACGCTTCTTTCTAAAGAATTGTGATTGGGAAATTGATGAAACAAAGCCATAATGTTCCCCCTTAACAAACTCCATGCTGCCAACAAGAAAGCTATAGAGAAACCATCTGGCCCTAAAGCTTTATCACCATTACATTCTTTAAGAACAGCCACCACTTCGTCATCAGTGAAAGGTTCTTCCAAACTCTCTCTCTCCTCCACTGAAATCGTGCCAAAATCTAAGCCACCAAACCTCAGGCTGCTAAAACAAATCTCAATGAAAAGATCCTCATAAAATTGTACCACCCCCTGCGAATATCTTCCTCGTTCCTTGTTTCCACCACATCTACTGCCAATAAAATTATGCCTCTTATGCAAACTGGCCAATCTGTGAAAAGACTTAGCATTCTGATCCCCTTCCTTAGAGCAAAAGGACCCTTGCTTTTTTGCCTCCAACTAGTCTCCCCCGTAAGAATGAATCTATCCAACTCTACCTTGGCCTCCTTGCTGGACAAGATTTTTGCTTTAGGTAATCCAGACCTTCCTTCTTTCTTGTCCCACCCTAAATAAGATCTAAGACCCTGACATATGCAACTTCACATCCCCGAAAACCTCCTTGTTCCACTCTTTAACATCCGATGTCAAAAGCTTCAATTTCATCACTATCATGCGTCCCAAAAAATCCTTCTCCTTGAGCCCTATATTTTCAAAGCGAAAAGGGCTCTTCTCCAAGCCAATCCCTCCAAATTAAGAAGGATTGAAAGATGATCTGACATTGGTCTAGACACAGCAACCTGGCTTACATTAAATTTCTAGGAAGCCATTAAAAATCTAGCCTCCCAATATGACAAAACCAAGAATCTGTCATTTTGTGAAAGAGAAGGAACACTTTCATTACTACACCAAATAAAATTACCTCCCACCAACGGCAAGTCCAACTCACTTGTTGCGAGAATTCCAACATATAAAATATCAACGGTTACATCTCTTTCTCTCGACCGGGATCTAACCACATTGAAATCTTCTCCAATGCACCACGGTTTCTCCCACTTATCCTTGGTAGGGGCCCCATAAATATCTTCGATCAAGTCTTGAATTATGACCATACACCCGAGAGAATAACCATTCAAACATATCATCCACACTAGTAAACAAACACGACAAGGAATAATTCCCTGCCTAACAAACCAGGCTTCAAACAATTTCATTAGATTTCCTCTCAATTTTTGATTCCTGCATGAAAACTACATTGGCCTCCCAACCACAAACCAAGAGTCTTTCACCACTGTCTTTTTATCCGGGTAATTTAGTCGTCAGACATTCCAAGACAATATTTTCAACTTCATTCAGAACCCAACAAGAATAACATCCTCCTATCAATACTTTCCCTGCCTCTCACAGAGCCTCCAGTCATAATTCTAAAAGTGATCATTGCCTTTATGTAACGTCATTATGTAATGATTTCAATGGCCTCTGATACCAATTATGGTCGATTTTTCAATGTGGCAGAAATTTCCTCATGTAAAGAGCTGAAACGGGTGTAACTGTGAGAATATATTATTGGGATATATTACTGGAATATTATTGGGATATTTTCCCATTATTAGGATTATCATAATATACTATCATGATTATTGATATTTTCCCATTATTATGATTTTGTTTTCTAGTTAGTCTATTAACATTATTAGGGTTTCTATAGCTTATATATTTGATGTATTCTTTCATTGTAATTCAAGCCCTTTTATATCATTACGCAATAATATATTTTCTTCCCTTTGTTTTCATGGTATCAGAGCAGGGTTCCAAACCCTAACACGCCGACGCCGCCAACCTCCATTCTCTTTGACGCCGTCGACCTCCCTTCCCTCCAGCGTCTTGTCGTCTTCTTCTCCCTCCGGCATCGTTGTCGTCTTCTTCTCCTCTCCTCTGCAAAAACCCTCACCAACCTTCAAGATTTCAGAACCCTAGCCACCAACCTTTGAACAACCTCTGAAAACCCTAACCATTGCAACCTATAGCGCCGACCACCGCACCCCTTTGCCTCGCCGACCTCCAACGACCTTCTTTAGTACGTGGGCGACCTCTAAAACCCCAAAAACCCTCGCTACCGATCTTTGAAACCCCTAAAAAACCCTAGCCACCGCAACCTACAGCACCGACCACAGCACCCCTCTGCCTCATCGACCTCCAACGACCTTCTTCAGTACAGCAGGGACCTCTGGCAACCTCGCCGGAACCACTCTTTGCCTTGAAGTAGATCGGTGACCTTCGTTGCAATCACTAAACCATTCTCTGTCTTGCCATTGGGGTCTGTTTAGCTCTACTTGATTCTTTGGGTTCTGTTTGGCCTTCTTGTTTGGCTTTGTTTTCAAAAAAAAAATTGGTTCTGTTTGGCTCTTGTTTTAGCTATAGTCGACGAGAAATTACAAGCTATCAATATTCGCCTCAATGGGTTCAACTATTCTTATTGGTACAATGTTATGAACAACTTTCTTCTCGTAAAAGGGCGATGGGAATATGTCACAGGTTCTACCATTCTACCTTCAGATCCAAAGGTTGAAGGTTATGATACATCTATTGCAACATGGGATATGGAGAATACACAAGTTCTCACCTAGTTTCACAATTCTGTGGAACCAAGTACCGGAATGAATTTCTCAAAATATACAACTGCCAAGCATGTATGAGATTATCTTTAGAATATGTATCTTACTTCTAATTTTGCCAAGCAATATGAGTTGGAAATGACCATTCGAAGCGCTAAACAAAATGACAAGTGAATCAAAGAATTTTACAATAAAATGACAACTTACGGGGATCAATTGGCTCTTATGGAACCCCCTAACTTGCAATTGATTACCAATTATTTCCAGTATCGTGAAAGCAAAGGCTCGTACAGTTTCTAATGGCCCTCCATGATCAGTTTAAGCCCCTTCGTGGTGCTCTCCTTTATCACTCTCCATTGCCTTTTGTCGATGGAGCTATTCGCGAACTCATTGCAGAAGAAACAAGATTTAAAGTTGCTCAAATGACTGTATCTTCTCCGTCAGTCTTTGCCACTCATTCGTCAGTTGGTGCCACCTCTCGTCCTCCGCTGCTAGCCACTCCCTCTTCTCATTTGATTCAAGTCATGGGGAAACCTAAGTCCCGAGTTGCTATGGATGAATGCAATTTTTCTCACCGGAAAAGCCATTGGAAGTCTGCTTGTCCTAAGTTAGTACAAAAGGGCCACTCTTCAACCCCCTCTCGTACTCCGGCATCATCTTATCGCCCTCCTGCTGCTCTTGTCACACCTGTATCACATGGCACCACATCTCCCATGTCTCAGTCGCTGTTAAATCAATTTCATCAATTTCATACTATGCTCGCTTCTTCTGGGACTCTATCACATGCTTCATGACTACCTCTCATTTAGGTTCGCAAAATTCTTACTTCTCAGGTATATCACCCTCAATATGGATTTTTGACTCTGGCTCTTCCCATCATATGATTTTTTATTTGTCCAGTCTTAGTCATTGTGTATCTCCCTCTTCCCATATTACTGTTCACACCGCAAATGGTACCCTTATGCAAGTTATCTCCATTGGTTTGGTTGTTCCATCATCTTCATCTTCGTTGTCTATTCCTAATGTGTTTTATTTACCACAATTGTCCGTTAGTCTCTAGACTATAAGTTAGCTTTCTGATTCTGGCTTTGATGTTCTTTTTCCTTCTAATGGTTGTGTTGTACAAGAATGGACGTCCAAGAAGCAGATTAGGATCGGGCATAGAGCTGGTGACCTATATATTTTGAAGTCTACACCTTCCGACGACTTCCCTGTTGCCACATCGTCCTTTTCTCTAGATCAGCATTCTTCCCCTTTTTTCATTTGGCATTCCTATCTGGGCCATTTATTTAGTGAGCGTTTAAAAGTTTTGGTTCAGTCTGGTAGATTAGGCAAAGTGTCAGTTAGTGATATTTCTGAATGCAGTGGATATAAACTTGCTAAAATGTCAGCTCTTCCTTTTACTAAAAGCAATTCTATTTCTACTCCTTTTTTCTGTAATTCATACTGATGTGTAGGGTCCTTCACCCATTGCCACCAAGGGTGGCTCTCTCTACTATGTATCCTTCATTGACGATTATAGTCGATTCTGCTGGGTCTATCTTATATCTCACAAATCTGATTTATTTTGTATATACCACAATTTTCACTCTATGGTTCAAACAAGTTTTCTACTACTATCAAAATTCTTCGTTCGAATTTGGGTGGGGAATACTTTTCAACTGAATTTACTGATTTCCTTGCTTCTTCTGGTATCATTCATCAGTCCTCTTATTCTGATACCCCGGCCCAAAATGGTAGGGCGGAAAGAAAGCATTAACATATTCTCGATACAGCTGGGTCTCTCTTCTCTTCCTCCATCCCCGCCATTTTCTAGGGAGAAATTGCTCTTACGGCTGTGTATCTCCTCAATCGTACGCCTTCTCCTCTTCTCTCTGGTATCTCTCCTTATGAAAAACTTTTCGGTCAACCTCCTAATATTCTTTGCTTCGGGTTTTGGTTTTGTCTATTTTGTCCTTCTTCCAAAACGTGAGCGGACTAAACTCAATGCTTGTTCTACCCTCTGTATCTTCTTAGGGTATATAGCCTTCAGCAGAAAGAGTATCAGTGTTATGATCCTGTTTTCAAACGTCTGCATGTCTCACGTCATATCGTGTTTCTCGAGCGTCTCTTCTATTTTAATCTTCCTCCCAAGTATGCCCCTGTCTCCAAGGACGATTTGATTTTTCTAGATCCTTTTCCTCTCGATGTGCCTTCTGACGAGTTTATATCAACTCTTGATGTTACTCATCTACCTCCCTCCTCTCGCCCTTCGCTGCCTTCCTCTTTCCCCTTAGTCTACTATTGCCAAATGGTTACCTCTTCTCCCTCGTTACCCACCAACTCTGATCCTGCTCCTACTACTCCTTCGGCGTCCGATCCTCCTAAAAGACATTATCCTTTGCGCGCATGTACACCACTGGTAAGACTTGGTTTTTCACATGTCTGTTTCTCTCCATCCTATCGTGCTTTTCTATAGCCTATTCATACCTGTTTAGAGCCTCAATCGGTCAATCTTATAAGGAAGCATGTACTGATCCCAACTGGGTGGATGCCAAGTCTGAAGAATTGACTACTCTTCAAAAAACTGGTACTTAGGAACTTGTTCCGTTGCCTACCGGTAAAAATCTCATTGGGTGTAAGTAAGTGTACAAAGTTAAAACTCACTCCGATGGCTCTTTAGAGCGTTACAAAGCTTGTTTGCTTGCCAAAGGTTTCTCTGAAGAATATGGTGTGAATTATGAGGAGACATTTGCTCCTGTGGCTAAAAGGACCACCGTTTGTACCCTTATCTCCATCACTACAGTATGTCACTAGCCTCTATTTCAACTAGATGTAAAGAATGCATTTCTCAATGGAAATCTCAATGAAGAGGTTTATATGCGACCCCCTTTGAGTCTTTCTCATCCCCCAGGCTTGGTTTGTCGCCTTAATCGTGCCCTCTATGGTCTCAAGCAATCTCCTCGAGCATGGTATGATCGTTTTCAGTCTAGTGTTTCCATTTTTTGTTTTCATCCCAGCGCACATGATTCGGCCATGTTTATCTGTCTTACCTCTGCTGATATTGTGATCCTGCTCTTATATGTTGATGGCATGATCATTACTGGTTCTGACACTGCCAGTATCTTTGCCTTCAAGCAACATCTTTTTCGGGAATTTGAGATAAAAGACTTGGGTCCTCTTTGGTATTTTCTTGATATTGAGGTGGCTACTTCTCCAAAGGGCTATCTCCTCTCTCAAACTAAATATGCCCATGAGGTTGTTCACCGTGCGCACCTCACTGATGACAAAGTTGTTGACACTCACATTGAACTGCATGCTAACTTTTCTTCCACCGATGGTGTGCCCCTTGAGGACCCTTCTCTTTATCGAGAACTAGTTGGGTGCTTGGTTTATCTCACCGTGGCACGCCCTGATATCGCTTATGTTATTCATGTCATTAGTTAGCTTATCTCGGCTCCACGCTCTACCCAGTGGGCAGCTTTACTTTGTATCATTCGTTATGTTCGACACACTATCTTTCAAAGTTTGTTATTATCATCCACCTCCTCGTTGACTCTTCAGGCATATGCAGATGCTGATTGAGCTGGTGATATCTCCGATAGGAAATCCACCACTGGTTTTTGTGTTTTTCTCAGTGATTCTCTTATTTCCTGAAAAAGCAAGAAACAATCTGTGATAGCATATTCCATTGCCGAGGCTGAATATCGAGCAATGGCTCATGCTACTGCTGAAATTATCAAGCTTCGGTGGCTTCTCTCTGATCTTGGTGTACCTTCTACGTCTCCTACCTCCTTATACTGTGACAATAAGAGTGTCATCCAAATTGCTCATAATTATGTGTTTCATGAGTGTTTCATGAGTGTACCAAACATATTGGGATTGATTGCCACTTTGTCCGTCACCATCTTCAGTTGGACACTAACTCTATACCATTTGTTTCGTCCACCTAGCAGCGTACCGATTTCCTCACTAAGACTCACACTGCGGCTCATTTTCGTTTTCTGCTGACAAACTCTCGTTGCTCTCTAGACTCACATCATAAGTTTGAGAAGGAGGTGTAAGAATATATTATTTGGATATTTTTTCATTATTAGGATTGTCATAATATACTATCATTATTATTGATATTTTTTCATTATTAGTCTATTATCATTATTAGGATTTTTATAACCTATATATTTGACGTATTGTTTCATTGTAATTCAAACCTTTTTATATCATTATGCAATAATATAGTTTCTTCCCTTTGTTTTCAGTAACGGCCCATAATGTCCCTATTACAGTCTTTACGACGACCGTAACAGCTCTTTGGTCTACGAATGCTTTGAAATTATTTTTCTCCCTATTTTTTCCACTTCTTTCCTAAAAAGGTATCATATGAAGCCGAAAATCACATACCCACATGAGGAAGGTTGATTTGTGATATTTGCCTCAACAATTTTCAGATCTGTAACATTTTCGACACTCTCATAATAACAGTAACAATTCTGATTGCTTCTACTTTCTATTATTTTTTATTATTGTTGAAAACATATGCTAACTAAGAGTAGCAAATGATGAATCTACGTGAATAAAGATTGATTTGCAACATTTGACTCACAAATTTTTAATTTTTTTCAAGTTTTTTAAAAATATTTGTTGAAAATCTATACTAAGTTCAGAATTTTTAGATCATGTTGTTTTAGGTTAAATTTGTATATTTAATGTTGCATTACTTGTTATTTTTTAAAATTCAAAAAAATTAGTTTTTTCTTGGCATTGAGCTATTAATGATTTAGCATGTGCTTCAATATATATACAGTTCGCTCTAACTATTAATAAAGAATTAAATGAATTTAAGTTGTGCATTATAAATTTATAACACAAATTCATTAATTATTAAATAAAAATATGTAAACCCAGTTAAAATCTTTTAAAAGTAGGACTTATGTTGGATCATGTCTAAAAAGTAAACAAAATTTACCAAAACCATTTTAAAATTAAATAAAATGATTTTGGACCAAAAATGTAACGGTTAGATTTTACTAAGAGGTGGGAAAAAGTTTTTTAAAAAAATAGGGTTTTGGTTGTCACTATTGTTACACTATAGTTATTACTATTACTGTTACAGTGACTGTTGTCGCTTTTTAAAATCTCCTTCCTTGTCTTTTTCCCTCATAGTCACTGAACATGGCAACTTACAACTTTAATACGTTATCCCTATTCATCTGTGTTGGACTGGGTTTGGACCAGCATCCTGCCGTGGCGGAGACCCGGGTTTTGGCCGAGTCACAGTCGACTTGTGGCGCTTGGCGTTGTACCCTTTAAGGAAATAAAATTGTGCCTTCACCACCACCTGCGGATTTTGGTGAAATGGTAAGCGCTTGATCCACAATTGTTATCAGAGCGAGGTCTCAAGTTCGATTCCCCATCGTGGAAGGCCCTGTGTCTTGCAGGTTGTGCGGCAGGTGCTGGGGGGGATTGTTGGCCTGGGTTTGGGCCAGCATCCTGCGTGGTGGAGGCTTGGGTTTGGGCCGAGTCACAATCAACTTGTGGCGCTTGGCGCTGTACCCTTTAAGGAAATAAAGTTGCGCCTTCACCACCACCTGCAGGTTTTTGTGAGATGGTAAGCACTTGATCCACAATCTGAATCAAGTAGGACTTCATCCTAGACTCCTTGTGCCCATGTTTACCCCATTTGCTTTCAATAGCTTTCGGCAACTCAAAACACTGGGTACATAAAACCTTCAAAAGATATCCCTAAAAGGGAACTGAAATTGCTGAGCTTTTTGCTTAGCCAATTAGAGCCTTGAGAAGTAGTCATCCCATGTTAAGACCGGACATCCCAGTATTTGCCCATCCCCTAGATTGAACCCAGCTAAAGGCAGGCAATCCTCTGAAGATAAACATTCAAGCTCTTCCTCCGTCATCAGACCCCTCCCAATCCACAACCAGAAGTTGCACCCAATCCATAATCACTAAAACTAGGTTCAACCCCATCAATATCTGAGAAAGGCCACCATCTGTGTTTCCCTACCCCACCCTCATTGTCCCCCTTACTCCCCAACAGCCCCAGACGATCGAGGCACTTTCTTATTTTTTCGAAGTATTCCTGCACCAATATTTCCGCCGTACCCCATGCCACCTGATGCTTCTCAATAATCAAGAGTTATAAAAGGAAAAAGAAGAATCAAAGGAAGAAGTAGAAATGGGCTGAAAACTAAGCCCGCCATTTGCCTTAGAGTCAAAAAGAGAGGCCCAAACCTATTAGATAAGCTCAATCCAGAATTGGGCCGTTGCACCGATCTGTCCCAATTGCTGGCATGCCCACATCTAGAGCCTCTCCACCCTTCAAAGCCCATTTCCCTTTTTCAACCCAACTAGACTTGGGCCTACCCTCTTCACCCTTCCTAGAATTCAAGCCCAATCTTTTCTGACCCAAATTGAGCCCATACTCTGGCCCAATGTTTGTTGGGGCAAAATGCCAAAATCCTAAGATTATGTCTATGATTTTAGTTAAAAAATATCCGAACGGGCAAACGCCGAAACTGACTCCAGATTAAAAAATTTGATATCGAACTTTTGATATCGAACAATCATAATAAAACCCAGTAATGCTCCCAAAGTTAGTTTTAGGATTATACCTTTCGAAATCTGGTTGGATAATTTCAGTTGCTGCAACAATTTCAAGTCAACAATTCGCCGCGGTTTTTTGACTTCTAGTCAAATCTCCAACACAAGCCTTCCGCTGTATCCCCAAATGCTAAAACATGAATACAGTGTGGGTTGCAATTTATCATAATCTTTAAAACATGTCTAGTCACATGTTCTTTGGATTCACAAGACGTAGAAACCCTAGAACGTTATGAATGAAAACTGACAGCTAGGTTTTATAACAGTATATAAATAGACTACAGCAGAGACCTATAAAGTAAATAAGACATGGGCTTCCAATGCAATTATGAAATCATGCCGCAACTCAAAAGCAATTTCATAAAAACATAAATTATAATTCATTCCACCAAAAAATTATATTTTCACTCCCAGCCTAATTCTCAAAACCGTAGTATTTGAACTCCTGTTATTAAATGCTTATTTATTCTGCCCACATTAAAATTACAGATATCCACTGATTAAATTAAATTACTCACAATTATATTTAACCGACTTCTTCGAAAATTCATTAAACCCTTCGACTTAATTTATTTGACTGCTGGATTATAAAATCCACCTGCAGAATTTGACTCGGTCAAAACTTATAAACTTCCTTAAGGGGTATCATCAATCCAAATTTTTCGGGACGTGGATTCTATCAATAATTAATATTCACCATATAATTAATATCGTTATCCAACTCACCAGGATTATAGAGCCATACAAGATCGCATCCTCTAATGAATCAAAATAACGAATATTAAATATACGCAAATAATAATTATTTCAAAATTAAGAACATAACACTCATAATAACCATGGGTGTAAATTAATTTATAAAGTCGGTATAAAATTAATTACCCCAACTTGGTCATATTCAATACACACAAAGTGTATTAGCTCAATGAGTCAGAACAATTATCAAAATAATCATCATTCCTCGTAATCAAGACAGATCTACTAAAATAATGTGTTACAGCCGTACTTATGGTATGTTCAATTCCATCTAAACTATGAACCAAAAACTTATATTCTACAAGAATCGATAATCTGGTCTTCTGTGTGTAAGCAGAACTCTACACACCAGATTAAATACTATGTGGAATAAAAGACACACATGCACATCATTAAATAAATAATGAAACGCATACATTGCTCATTAAGATTCTCATAAAATGGAAAAACTAATTTTATTAAAGAATAAAATTAAATACTAAAACCAAAACCATAGTTTTTAGTATACAACCCTAACAATCTCCTTCGATTCTTATTAATGAAACCAGTGGTACCCCACTGATTGTTTAAAATAGAGATAGCACCAGATCCAAGCCCACGTCACCATCTCATCTCTTTCATCACCACGTGCCTAAATTGATTGTTCTACGTGTGCTATCATATTTAATCTTCTCTCTTCTCTACAACCCTAACTCCTCACTTCGGTCACTCCTAAGCTCAACATGAGGACTTGTTTTCTAGCACACTGACACCGTGTATTGACAGCGACCCCATATTAGCTTCATTGTAGTCAAATGCTGCCTTTATTCCCACTCACCATCAATCGGGCCATTTGAAATGTGTTCTCATTGTCGTCTCCTTATCCAGCTAGACAAAACCTCCGGAACAGAAGATTGCATCATTTCACAAATGGGCTAGCAATCCTACTACACACACCCAAACCAAGTTCAATTTCATCAAAGATCTGTACGACTGAAACAAACCCCCACTAGAGACCACAATCCAACAACAAGCCATGTCCTCCAAACCTCTGTTTGTTCTGCAAAAACCCTCTTAGCTTTTTCCTTGGACGGGAAAACAAAATAATACAAGGGCCCGCTATCGTTGAAAACTTTCACCCCTGTTGCCACTAACAAATATCGATCGATCTAAGGCCTTAAATCTTTTGCCTCAAGAATAGGGTTTTTCAACCCCTCCAATTTACCTACCAAACACTTCTCCAAAAACCCAATCACCCCTATTGCAAATGATTCAACCACATCCTTGGTACCAACTAGCGGATTCCTACTTCAGTCCACCTACAAAGAGTTAATGGGGCAAGAGGGTATTGCCTCCATTTGCACATGCAACATCCTTTTCCGAGGCTTCAAAGACTCCCTCCAATATTGAACTCCATTAGAATCCTCCCCAAACCCCTTCAACCATCCCCAAACTCAGATTGAAGGAGCATCTCTTCGCTCTGAACTCCAGAAACTCTAACTTTCATAAAGCAGCCCCCTATATTGTCGAATCACTAGCACTCAATTTCCTTGAGCCCCCTTTCGAAGAACCTAGAAACCCCACCTTCATTCTTAAAGAGCACTCCTCCAAAATTTCCCACCAAGCCATGGTATTTCAAAACCCAGAAGAAGTAGACAATGGTGCACGCCCATTCCTCGCTCGATGATCAGCAGCTTTCTTTGCTCAACGTCTTTGACCACGATGTGGGAAGTCTTCCTTCCAACCTGAATAATCTTTCTCTAGCGATGCAAAAGCATGGCAACTATCTATATCACAATTGACAAATAAAATATAAAAAACATGGGTACCTACGCATATATAAGTGCTTAAACATATAAAGATGGGTACCTATGCATATATGTGTCACATAAATACACATACAGTGACATTATAATATTCCCATGTTGATGTTGGATCAAAGAAAAAGAAAGGCTTTGAAATAAATAAATAGAATGATAAAAAGGGCGGGGCGGGGGGAGATTTCCATGAAACAAGCATCACAACTAGGTCACTCAATCTGATACTGAGGCCTAAAGGACATCAGAGAGAATGGAAGATGTTGCCGAGAGAGAGACGATGAAGAGAGTGAAGAGTTTCTCATGAGTCGTGAAAAGATAACAAAGTATCAGTAGTTTGGATAAAAAATAAGTTTTTACTCCACTGATCATTAGCGCTTACTGTTCAAAGACCGATTAGCTTATTTCACCTAAAGTTTAGCTTTTCCAAATGTACTTAATTATAAACTTACTGAATATGTACAGTTTTAAGTGCTTGCTTGTGTTATCCAAAAGACCCTAGCACACAACAACTTTTTAATGAGCTACACAAACACAGGCAGAAGGAAGTTCACATTAAATTTATAATGGAGGAACAAACAAGTAAGGCAAGAACGGCCACTGAATGTAAACATGATTAACTTCTAAAAAATTCTTCAAATAGAAAATGGGATAGTACAAGTTCTTATACCTTCACCAGATGCTATCAAAGAAAGAGCATGAGCAGGAGACAAAACAACTTCCTCTTTGATTCCCTCTACATAAGTGCCCTGCCAAGTGCCAGCATTACATTCCACATGCTAGAAAACAAGAATTCAAGAACTTGGCAATCCTAGAATTATTTCCTCCTTCATGAAGATTGTCTTAAAAGGGAGGTATAGCCTTCGTTAGCCAAAAAAAAAACTTTTTATTTATGGGGATGGGACCAATTAAATAGGGCCACAAATTTTAAGCATAAAAAAAAAAAAACTGGCAACATTTTCTTTCAGGGATACAAAAACAAGAACAGATGTTACATCTGAAGGAAACATGTTCAGTAGCATTAAATTAGAGCGGATTAACATAAAGAATGAAATAAATAACAATAACTCGAAACAAGACCGTAAATTCGCTAATTGAAGACCAAAGAAAAGAATTCTACCAGACATCGGAACCAAAACCAGTCAAACACAAAGCAAGCCTCTCAGAATGATAATGATCTTTTTTTTCCCCCAATAAACAGCATCCAGAACTTTTTTTTTTTTGATAGGTAAGAGGAAAGAGGAACCCAAGATTTGAACCCTAGTCATGAGTGCAGGTATGATGCCTCTTGCCATTAAGACACCTTTACACTCAACAGCATCAAGAACTATATTCTTGACAAATTTTTAAAGTCAGGCTGAACCAATATTACCAGGAAGGGAGAACATTCCTGTACACAGAATGAGGACAGAAACTCAGTATGCTACAGATTTTACAATGTGGTAACTAGGGTTGTGCCAAAAAAATGCCAAATCCGTCAATCAACCGTAAGTCCGTCCAATCCACCAGTTTTAGAGTGTGGATAGTTCAGTGGCGGATTGAAAATTTTCCATACCACCAAGGTTGGTTTTGCTTATGGATTTTTCCCCAAACAATTCTGCGCATACCCCTAATCATTACATGCAGCAGACTCCAACTTCCCATCAATATCCTACGAACTAGATAGGAAAAGCGACAAACAAAATTTTAAGCACTGGCATACAACTCAGCAGCGCAGGGAAGCATCACCATAACTTACACTAGTTAATTTACCATACTTGTCTCCTTATAAAAGAATATAATTGAAGGGATGAACAAGTTGAAAAAATATATTCCTAGAACAAGCAACAACGCTTTCCATAAAAGTGACGGAGGGTAGAGAAAATTGAAATCTGGAATGATGATATTCAACACCACAGCATCAAAAAATGAACCTGAGCATCCTCTCGTATTCGTAGATTCTGCCCTGTGGGGTCAAGCAAGTCATTAATGACCTAAAGAAAAGAAAAAATATATTAAGCTTAGCACAAAACATCAGATGGAAATTATGCAGGCAATAGAATTTGACTAATACAATTACTCTTTAGTATAAATTCCACCAATGTCATAGATTAAACCAGTCATAAATTTGGCTGAAAATATTTTAGGGGCAGGGGGTAGTACTTACCAGGAAAACTAGCCCTATATTATCAGAATGAAAAACGGAATCAAAATAATTGAAAACAAGCATAAAATATTCCCAAAAGATTTTCTTTGAAAAAAAAGCATAAAGTCATGTCTATCAATGTCAATATGAAGCAAACCTCATTATAGATTTCTAGATAAGATACACGAAGGAGAAACTCTCGCCCTGGAGTCTGCGACATTGAAACTACGTTATTCAAAAAACCAAACAAACTAATCAAAACATTTTCAAGTATCTATGAAATGTAGTCGGTTACCTCCTGTATAATTCCAAATACATCCTTCACTGCTAATGGAATAATTCCAGGTGACTTTTGCTCCCCCTAAAGAAAGAGCAATATTAAGTTGCTAGTTTCTAAATGACAAAAATTATGAGAAATATCACACCTACTACAAGAATCTCCTCCCAGGTCCTGGGCAGCAAAAACTTCTAAAGGTGGAACTAATGCTACAAGCAAAAATTAAGTATAGACTCAACTCACAAAAACCTTAATCCAAAAATCCCAACTGTTTCGGTTGGAAATTTACAAATGTGCATGCCACATAAAAAAAAAAAAAAAATCCAGGACAAACATACAAACAAAAGAAATATAACATATGAACCAAACAAGGGGGGAAAACATACAGCACAAATTATAGAAATAGAGCATATACAAGCAGATATGTCAACATGTGGGCTCAATTTTATGACTAGAATAGGAAAATTGGAAACAAGAGTGCACTAGAACCAATTTTTTATGAAGAATTGCTTTGCCAACAACTAAAATGATTGTTTTATTATTTCGTGGAGAAGTTAAAAGGGTTCACTAAAAGCACCAAAAAAGGGTGGATGCACCTATGTACATGACAAGTATAAAAGAGACAGGCAATATATCTGCTGATGTCCATAATTTAAAAGTAGATAACAACTTTAAAATACACAACAAGATACAATTTACCAAAAATGATTTATAATGGGTAAATGAGTGTGCCTACATTCTTGTAACTTCTTCATTTTTTGTGATTCTTGGTTTTGCCCTCATACCAAAGTACATTATATTGTGCACAGTGAAGCTTGGGATGAAGTAGAAGAAAGTTTCCCACAAAAAAAAAAGATAGTTTTAATTAGATAAAGTGTTCTAATTCAAAGTTCCAATGACAACAGAAAATACTTGCATGTGAAATGCCCTTACTCATAGAGCTTAACATCAAACAACTCATTATACTTTGGGTTACACTGATTACAAATTATTATGAGCAATGCTTCCCGAAGCTAACGGTGATTAGCAACAAATTAGGAGCATTGTTTAATGGGGTTAACAGTGCTCATCATTGTCAAGTTATTGATCACTAACTTATCTAAAAGCTTAAGCTACTAGACAGAAGGGTATCTTTATATTTATATTCTCAACAAGCACAAAAGTAGGATCATGGATTTTTAGGTTAGGGTGCAGGTCGCACAACCCATACATGGAACCATGAGAGGATCTCTGTATCTTCAGTTGGTATTTCTATATTCTGTCTCACAACCAATTCCATATTGTTTTCAGGCTTACACTGATAGCTTCAATAGTTCACTGAAATTTTTTGCAGTTTTTTTGGTATTTCACCATTTACTAATCTAGTATACGTATAGTAGGCCTCCTTCACCACTCCACTAGTGGCTCGGCTTGGTTTTGCTCCCTTCGCCCACTTATGGAGACTTTTAGTTCAAAATAATAATGCATCATTGCTCTGTAAAAGCAAATAAATTGGTCTTCACTACAACCACCTAAATATCTTGGCCAGCTACTTTTTAAATTGGCACCATCTGTAGCTTATTATCAATGCATTTGTCTTACTTGATATTATCACTGATTCGTTATATCATCCTCATATCAATTACATTTTTTTTGTTGACAGGTATTCCACTTATCAATTACAATCATTTTCATTTATTGAAGTGCCTGAACATTCTGTATTATAAAGCATTTGTTTTAATTTTATCTCGATGGATAATTTAACAATCCCAACATGGCATTTTCTCTAGTCCTTTGTATTCAAGGTCACCTTAAGTCATTGAACCAATAACCATCTTTCGGCAAACCTAGCATCTTCCGTCCCACGGGACCAGGGGGTAGTACAAGAATATTCACCTATTGTCCATCGATTACGCCTTTCAGACCGATTCATTAGTAAAAAACCTTCTCCAACTTTTGAATTGTGGAAGCAAGAACTTTATGTATGAGTCAAAGCTCCAAAAGAATAATTGGGAATTTTTCTTGTCAGAGATCAAAATATTTTTCTTTCTTTTCTTTACTTCATTAACCTTGACCTAATATATTGGAAACATATATCTCAATCTACTATCCCTTTTTAATAATCAACCTATGGCAACAAAAATTATTGGTTCGAATCATCTCATGCCCAACACGTATGACTGGCTTAAAGTATTTTCACAAGATATATACAAAATAACAAAAGGAGATAGAAGAACATTTCAAATAAAACCCATCTCTAACAAATGTATTGTGCAACACATAAAATACAAAAAAATCCTTAAATAAAATATTCATGGACTCCAATCAACTCAAGGGCTTAAATATACTTAAAAGAGGACAATATAGCTATTTTGTTTAACAATTACTTAGAAACCAAGAAATTATGAAAGACAAAATTAGGATATTAATAAACCCTAATACGCATCATTAACATATATAGTGAGATAACTAACATCACAAATACTATAATACCCTCAACTAATAAATGTGTCCTCAAATAACCCCCAACACTCCCCCTCAAACTAAGAAATATATGTCACATAGGGCCTGTTTGTTAAGTAGCAATTCCAACCACAGTTTGCACAAAAGTTTAGTGAGAATATTAGTAAGCTGCATAGCTGTAGACACAAATGGAATAACTATCACACCATTTTTCACTTTTTCTCAAACTAGATGACAAACTAACTCATTATGGATAGTTCTCTTATGAAATACTGGATTAAAAGCAATATAAATCGCAGCATGATATCGCAGCACATATTCATGGACAACTTCACGTCAACTATTCTTTCAAAATAGTGTTTAAGGCTTTAAGCTTACATAAGATCACATGAAGCAGAGCCCCTAGCTCTATACTTTGCTTCTAGACTAGAGTCACTAGACCTTGCAACAATTGTCCACATCTTACTTCTTCAAGTGACTAGATTGTCGCAAAAATGCATAATATCTCATGGTGAATCTCCTGTATGATAGCCCCTGCCAAATTTGAATTTGTAAAGGCATCGATGTGA
This sequence comes from Heliamphora exappendiculata, assembly GCA_034768845.1. Taxonomy (NCBI): domain Eukaryota; kingdom Viridiplantae; phylum Streptophyta; class Magnoliopsida; order Ericales; family Sarraceniaceae; genus Heliamphora; species Heliamphora exappendiculata. The sequence goes on along the minus strand of JAOTRH010000022.1, from coordinate 8,458,808 downwards.
GAAGTATTCTATTTACAAGTTTTATGCTTTTCTCTTGAGGATAATTTAGTCTTTTTGGTTTATAGGTTAGCATTTATGACCTGCTCTTAGCCTTCTATTTGTTTAATTAAACTGGTAATACATCTTAGCTTTTGTTTCTCTAAAATTTCTAATATTATATCAAAACAAGGTTTGAAATCCTAACCATGCATTAGCAATTGTCGAACCCTAGGGGTCGTGAATCAAGAAATCATCATATTCGACCCAACCCTTGTTGAAGAACAAAGTCGCCTTTGCACCATATTCGAATCACCATTGTGTCGCCATCATACAGCCCTCGCCAACCTCGCACAATGTCGACAACTACTCTTCGGTCAACGATGATACCGTCAACATTTCTCATCCGACGGTTCTTTTTTTCGTTTAACCTTTGTGGATCGCAACCCGATCCGACTTTCCTCTTTTCCTCTTGCTCTAACAATCTTGTCAGACCTCTGCTCTTTTCCCAACGACCTTTAGTTTGAACTCTGATAGTTCTTTTGTCGGTATCTTGCTTCAGTGGATCTTTTTGACCGACTGCTAGATTCTAGTAATCTGCTTGTCCTCTAGGGTTTTTGTTGCTACGAGGATTCTCCATTTGATTCATCTATTGGGATTGGTAATCTATGATTCTTTACTCTTTTTCATTTGAACCATGCCTGAGAATGAATTGAAAGCCATTCGCATCAGATTGATAGGAGATAGCTACTCTTATTGATCGAATGTCATAAAAAGATTTATTGTAGGCAAGGGAATGTGGGGTTATCTAACTGGTTCAATTGCACAGTCTTCTGATTCCAAAACAACATATATAAAATTATAGCTATTACATGGGATAAAGAAAATACACAGATTCTTGTTTTATTGTATTTTGAATATTCAAAATATGATACAGCAAAGGAAGTATGGAATTATTTAAGGAACATATATCTTAAATCAAAATGAAGGAGAGCCTTGGCGCAACGGTAGAGTTATCGTCGTGTGACCTAGAGGTCACGAGTTCGAAGCGTAGAAACAATCTCTTGCGAATACAAGGTAAGACTACGTACTATAGATTCATCGTGGTCTGCCCCATCCTTGGACCCCGCATACGCGGGAGATTCGTGCACCAGACTGTCCCTTTATATCTTAAATCAAATTTTGCTAAACAATATGAACTTGAAATGTCCATTTGGAGTGCTACTCAAAAAGACAAATCTATCCTGGGATTTTACAAGGAGATGGCAAATTATTAGGATAAACTAGCTCTTATGGAACCTCCTGATTTACAGTTACTTAATAGTTATGAAAAATATAGAGAAAAATAATGACTAGTTTAGTTTCTCATGAGATCAGTTAAGCCTATGCATTGAGCAACTCTACATTGATTTATGTTGGAAATAATATATTTTAAAAAATTAGGAACTCGTTAATTATGGTTTGATTACTAAAATCAACATATTAGAAAGTTAAGATTTTATTGATCGTGATTTGATTTGCAAATTATTTTCTTCCTTTTCTGTAATCCTTCATTATTATTATAAATAGATAACTATATCTCTTTAAAAATAAGCTAAAATTATTGAATTTTGTTACTCTACTTGGTATCAAATCCAAAATAAGAAGAAAAAAAGAAAAAAAAACTGTCCAAAAACCCTAGCCGTCGTCACTATTTTCCCTTACCTTTGTCATCGGTATTCCTTCACCGGTATCGTGAATCTGTCACTCGTATACCGTCATTATCGAAGTCTCTGCCACCGTCATTGGTTTTCCCTCACCACCACCACTACCGCTGGTTTTTGTTCACCTCCACTGATCTTTTTTTTTTTTCTTTTACTCACAGCCGTCGTTGTTCCTTCCTTCCCTGCCGTTGTGGGTTACGAGTTTCAGGTCACTGTGCTTCCTTGGTATAAGTGTATCATTAAAGTCTCAATATATTATATTGTTGGCTTTGACAGTGCACTTTTTGGAGAATTATTACTCTTTTGTTCTTATTCTTGGTTTTGAGAGCCACCGATGTTATTCTAGTAGCATTGTTCTTGTTTTAGGGGGCTATGATGTTATGGTAATATTGTTTTTACTTTTTGGGACTACCGATATTGTCCCGGTAGTATTGTTCTTATTTTTTATGATTACTAATGTTCCGATAGCATTGTTCTTATTTTGGGGGACTATCAATGTTGTTCCGATAGTATTGTTCTTGTGTTTTGTGACTACCGTTATTCCGGTAGCATTGTTTTATTTTTAGGGGCTACTGATGTTCTAGTAGCATTGTTCTTGTTTTTAGCGACTACTGTTGTTCCAGTAGCGTTGTTCTAAAATCTAATTGGTTTTTGAAAACTGAGAAGCCACGTCCGGAGACTGATCCCAAGAATGTCCAGTAGAACCATCTCTGCTCAAGTCTTCAATTGTCAAGGTGAGTTTGATTGATATCTTTGTCCCACTTTGAGGAGTGTTGAAAATAATATATTTTTAGAAATTAGAATCTCATTAATTATGGTTTGATTACTGGAATTAACATATTAAGAAATTATAATTTTATTGATAGTGATTTGATTTACAAGTTATTTTCTTCTTTTTCTATAATCGTTCTTTATTATTATAAATAGATAGCTATACATCTTTGAAGATAACCCAAAATTATTGAATTTTGTTATTCTACTATCTCCCTTACCCTCGATTGATGGTGTTGTTCGTGAACTTATTGATAAGAAAACTCGACTCGGGACTCATGTTGCACCCCATTCGCATCTATTTATGCCACTCCATCCACTTCATCTAGTCTATATTTGTTACCTCTCTTACTTACTCCAGCATCACATTTGATTCAGATTCCGACAAGCCTAAACCTCTTGTTGCTATGGATGAGTGTAGCTTCTGCCACCAAAAAGAACATTGGAAGAATGGGCGTCCTAATTTTCTATAACCCAAGGGCAACACTCCTAATTCATTCACTATGTCATCATCTTGACCACAACAGTAGTTATCTCGCCCCCTGTGGCTCTTGCAACACCTATCTCTCACAACGTTCAGCCTTCATACATGCAGTCTATGTTTGAGCAGTTTCTGTCCTTCATGGCAGGCTACCCAAGAAATTCAGCCACAAGCTTCCATTGCAACCGAAAGCCTATTAGACTTCTATATACGCTGCTGGTTTTCCCTCATTCTCTTAAATATAATCTCCACCATTGCTAGATCAATGGACACTCGTGTTTAGCATTCTTGGGAATACAAGAATAAAAGTCTTCATAAACCTAAATTAAACTGTACCAGCAGCATACTAATAAAAACAGGCATGTTAAACTCTCAAATTCAACCTAAAAAAATTGACTAGACAAGGTCCAAATTGTTCCCCGTACTTTCTTGGTATATATCCCCATCAGTCAATGAAGCAATCTCTTCCATCTTGCCTTTATGCAGCTTTGTGTACAAAGGCATTTGTTTGGAAAACCCATAATTTAGAAAAGGGGTCCTTTTCTATATTTAATTGCAAAAATCATTCTCCTTTTTCCAACTAATTGACAGTGCACAGAACCTTGTTACATCAAGCACAGCATCCCTCAAGGACAATAAAGATAATTTGCACACAGCAAATACAAACCACAAGAGAAAACAGGTCACAGATGATATCCTCTTGCATTTTCATAAAAGCATAAAGAACCCTCAATTGAGTCATAATAATCAAATTGTTGAAAACAAATTTCGGATTACTGATCTTGCTAAAACTCACATTAAATATATTCTTCCGCTAACAGATGTGTAACACGTACTTTATCAGGTGGCTTTTATAAATGCTCACCCCCGCATTTGGATAAACATCAAAAAGGCTTCTTATTAATATTATAATTTGAAAGGGATATATTGATTTTTCTCCTTAATTGTTTTGTGAATACTACAGTTTTGGGTAAGGGAAAAAAGTAGTACAGCAACTTACATGCATTGTATGAGTCTTCCCGCTACTAGTAACACCATAAGCAAACACCGTACCTGCATAATAAGTTAACGACAATTAGAAAAAATCCAGATATACAACAGATGAAGGCTGACATTTCAAAAGACAGGTCATCTATATATTTATATTTATATTTGTCAAGGTTATAATAGCGTCATTATGTGTATATATAAACATAGACACACACAAACACTAATTAACATGAGCAATTAACTTTCTCATTCATCACAATGTATACTGTTGAATTGTGGGCCATTAACTCATATAAAAGTTTAAGTTGTTAGAAAATGTAAAATCTTAATTATTTATATCCTCAACACACCCCTCATGGTGAGGACAACCTCCCCAGCATGAGCAACCAAACACATGCAATTACTATAATTTAGATAGGAGATGGCATTTGATAAGAGGACCTTCTCTACTCTTGTGCCATGTTAAATTATTATCAATTATTTCATCTTAAAACATAAGTTACAAGGAAATGGACCCAATAGTATGTGTTAAGAGTGATTCTTTTCTATTTGTGTTATTTCCTTAAGAGCATTCTTGTACTTATTTTTTACCTAATAATATATAAGTATGTGTGGGTGAAGGAAGCTAATTAACTTCTCCTGAACTCTTCTATTAATCTCTTCTTCACTTTCCTATCATCTCTTCTTTCTTTCAAACCTTAAATCTATATTTTACAATTCAACTGCATGTATCAAGTTAGTTTGAGACGCCAGCCTCAAAGCCTCAAATGCAGAGACAAACACATTGAATTGCATAAGGTCCACAAACACAAACATTGTACTGGAGAAATACATGTAATAAGACTTTCACTTGAGAAGTATCGCAACCCAAAACCCATAACCAAGACCTCCTGAAGCTTCAGGATCAAGGGTGAAGGTACCATGTGAATGTCCCACGTTGCTGGGTGAAGTGTAGGAGTGTGAACTTTGAACCTTTGATGCATACCACATTTTAAAGCCATGTAGGCATAGTCCAAAATGGACATTATTGTATAACGTGGGTGAGTGTTACAAATGGTATTAGAGCTCATTCAAACTAGAATGTGGGGCGAGTACCATTGGGAGATGTGCTTGGACGGATCTTACAGGAAACATGTTTGGGTGGGTCTGACATGGGGACATGTTAGGACAGATCTTATATGCTGACATGTTTAGGTGGGTTTCACAAAGCGCAAGCTTAGGGAGCTTGACAAGCTTGAGCAGGACCCTTCATGGGTATGTGTGGCCCTTACAGAGTTGACTATGGTAACTGGTAACTAAGAGTCTAAGAACCAATGGCCAAGACTTTCTGAGACTTTAGGCCTAGTTGGATGATGAGGTAACGTAAAGGTACCAAGTCCATGTACTGGTCCCACATCACTTGGTGAAGCGCAAGTGAGGTGCCCTAGAAGTGTGAGCTGGACTTTGATTATACAATGTGTTTCAATCTTGCATACCTAACCCACAACAACCAATACTGTTTAATGCATGTCCTATGCGTTATACCAAGTCCTGCACTTCCATTAACTAATAATTATAAAGCGTGCACAACTTTGGCCTGCTCATGACAGGAGCCTATCCACAAGCGAGGGGAAATGTCAAGAATATAAACACTTTTAAGTTAAATTGTTTCAAACATTTAATCTTCAGAATTAATTTGATTAATAATTTAACATTGTATCAAAGCAGGCAAAGATCTTATATCCAAATTCCAAATCCCATGACCACCCTAATAATTAGAATACCAGATTTGATGAGGATATAAAATAATTAATTAAAATGCATCTATTGCCAAAAGTTTAGACTATGTTTGTGTTTTTTGGGGAAAAAAAAAAGAAATTTTTTTCCAAATAAATTTTGAGAAAAAAATCAAAAACTACATTCAATTTTTATTTGTAAAAACTCTTGGTTTCAGTTTTTTGGAATAGTTATTGAAATAATGATTATTTATAATCTAACGGACTTAAATGACCAAGGCCACATTATATGTCCTGAATATTTGTCAGCTAAAAAATAATCTAAACAAATCCACTCAAAAAACTTGCTCCAAAAAATAAACCGAACATACCCTTAAGCTTCCGGGACAATTACTTAACATGATTTAGATCCTAAGTTCAAGTCACGTGGAACATAGTCATTCTCTCGCTATGTTTGTGCACTCTATTATTTTTGTGTGTGTGCACCTTGTTGAATTCAATGAGGTTTCCTCTCCAGTCTCCAATATGAGACCCAATTGCAAGAGAGAGGGTATTAAATAGCTTGGTATGCATTGTTGGGCTTTTCCAATAGTTTAATATTTTATATGCATAGTTGTTAATACTTATCATATACCAATACAGTTAAAAAAGTGGCATGTTTTCCACCAGGCACAAAATTAAAAATAGAAAACCATGCAAATAATGAATGCTCTCAGAATAAAAAAAGAAGTAATGATAGTAGAAAATAGAAATGCTTATAACTGTGACGGGATATATTTTTTCAGATGTATTTCCAATCAAGGTATAGAAAGGTTAGCAATGCTGGAAAGAAAAGAAAGCTGTTATTTGGCAGCATGTGTGAAACCCAGCAAACTTTGTCATATTATCATCTCTTGTTCCACATGAAATCAAGTAATTCACGGAAGCAGCAAGCAGACATAAACCTCCAGGCTCCAACCCCCACACATCGGCAAGGGTTAATTGGCAATTTGCTATCAAGTGGAGGAACAGGTTACAGAGTTTACAAATCCAAGAAGATAGTTCAAAAAGTAAGCCATACATAAATACTGGGAATTAAAGAAAGAAATGAATGCAACGCATATGATTTTTAAAAAGAAAAAAGAAGGAAAAAGCATTCTGGAAACTTGCAACAAGGAAAGAAAAAAGTAGTTCATGGAAAAAAAAATTGCATGCACTAGTAGCAATAATTAAAGACAGTTAGCATGGATGCTAACTGAACAATGAATACATTGTTGACATTATGGCAAATTTTACTCGTATTTGGCATTTTCTCGTTGTCAGTTGAACTAGCATAACACATCATTATAAATTTATAGATCCACCAAGAAGAACTAGAAGAAAACATTGAGCATAACTTCAGAGAAATATGTGTGAAGTTACACAAGAAAGCACTAAAAGAAACTCTTTTCAACCGAAAATAAAAGCACTAACAAACATAAAAATCAATATGAGGTAGATGACCACACCAGCAGAGAGTATACTGTTAAGAAATGATATTATCATGGAAAGGAAAGAGAATAGAGGGGATTGGAGGAAGGATAAGAATGTATTTATAGGCAAGAGAAGAGAGTAACTGCAGCACATAGACCAGAAAGACATCCAAAACACAAGCATATTCTTGCAACAAAACCTACAAGTGGTGGATGTTAAAATCATAAGATGAGATGCTAAAAGTTGATGGGGATATGAGCTCGTATCCAAATATCCTCAACCTTTAATGGGGTGGGGGACTGGGGTTGGAGGAGCTGCTGAGGAAAAAGTTGTTTAAAACAACTGAAATGCAAAGATTTTGTGGTCATCCCTTGTAATGAATGATCACGAAACAAAGGCTATGCCTGATGCATGTTTGCGCCAGATGATATGATAACAATTGAGAAGGAAATGAAATTACCATTAATTCCTTGCATGGCACCACTTACAACATGCTGAGCAGCAGCATCGTAAACATGGATAGTAGGTGTTGCTGGACCAAACACTCTATCTGCAACCAAAATAAAAAAATATGATATCATTCATGGAAATCTAGTAAAACACCAGATCTAATTACTGACAGGAAGAAGGGAATAAATAGGGAAATACTCGGAGCATATTATCTTAGAACTTTAAAAACTCATTTCCACATAAGTAAAATGCTTGAAATCAAAAGGTTTTGACATGTAAGCACATTGTTCTTCTCAACCCAATAAGTACATAAATTAAGAACGGTTTCTATTATAATGTGGTAAGCAATGCACTAAGAAAGCAATCTGCAGAGGGCGTGTGATAACCTTCTTTGTAAGAAAAGAAATATGCATATGAAAGGGGAAGAAATAGACTAAGTAGCCTGTGGGCAACATCACTGAAGCTCAAAAAGATAACAAAGAAAGATGCATCAAACCGATAAAGCATTACGAGTCAATCAAATCTGAGGCATGCAATGAAATTTTAGGTACAAAAGATGGTGAAAAATGATATGATTTTGTAGTTGAAGAAGTGGAAACATGACGAGTACATCGTGAGTGAAAGGAAAATGAGATCAAAATTGACAGAGCTCATAATGGAGACCCAAGTTTTAGAGAACTTTTTCTTTTTTTTTGATAAGAGTTTTAGAGAACTTTGAAACCTAAGATAGACTACAACTACCTGGAATTACATGAGTTAATCCAAACTTCATCGACGATGAAAAAGCAGTGGTGTACCATTACTATGGGTCATGGATCAGAGCATTCAGGTCATGCTAAAATGTGCCTGGGCATCAGAATTGTCTGAACAAAAAAAACTAAGAACACAGGGCCGTTGCTAACATGTTAATCTAATTTATGTTTCCTCACTAATAATGGTTAAAGAAACCGTAGCTAAGCAACAATATATCCCATGGAATTAAAGCAAGATGGCTGAAGACCATGCTATGTAAGTCGGAAAATATAAAAATAAATCATACTATACCAAGTAAATACAACATTTCATAAGATGCCTAAAATGTCATCGCGGAAAATTGATGTATGGTTAAAAATTCTAGTAGGAGATATTCAAAGGTTGAAGTAGCCACATTAACGAAATGAACACAAGATGGGATGGATTCGGGTGAGATGGTTTAGTTGCACCCAACAAAGAAAGGTCATACAAAGCAAGTTAGCAAACAGTGACATGGTACAAACTAATAAATCGATAGGGCTAAACTAAACCAAATAGAATTGGACTACCGTAAATAGCAAAACTATTTATATCCCATGCAAACAAACATATACACCTATATAAGCAGAGGGGGCAAAGATAAGAAAACGGAGAAAAGGAATTTCAACTAACCAAAACCATAAGCAATGTTAGAATTGTACTCATTCCGAACTGTATGGTCTCCATCTGCATACCAAGCAATCTCGTCCCCTTTGTTAATCTCCCTAGCACTGATCAAAGAACAATTTCAAGCCATTATAAGCCAAGAAGCCAAAGAACTAAGCCTATTCACAGTCACCGGCGGCTAACAGTCGAATCGGTCCGCAGAGATGATCAAAGGAAGAAAATAGCTCACTTTAGAGGACGAAACCGCACTGTGACAGTCACATTCTCTTCGGCTTTTCTCGCATCCGGCCGGTCAAAGGTCGGCGACGACGGCCTCGCCGGAGAAATCGCCGGCTTTACCTGATGCTTATACGAAGACGTCGTGGAAGGAGTCGTAGGCCGAACTCCGCCTCCTTTCGCCGCCGCTGACCGTGGTGGTGCCGACGGGTGCTTAGCCGAAGGCGTTATGGAAGGATTCGGCGGGCGACCTCCGCCGCCTTTCGCCACCGATGACGGCGGCGGTGCCGGCGACTTCCTCGACCGGAACGGCGAGATGGACGATCGTAGAGAGCTCGACGTCGAAGACATTTCGGTGAAGAAGTCTAGAGAGAGAGAGAGAGAGAGAGAGAGAGAATCAGGTGGTGCTCACATGACTGCCATGGCTTTGCCGCCTTTGGTCCCTCCAAAAGGAGTTTCTATTTTCCATTGGTTCTTTGAAATTTTTTCCAAGGAACTTTCAAATACCCGTACGTTTTTACATTTTAATGTACTAAAATTATTAATAAGAGTATTTATTTCAAATAATTTAATTTTTTATTTTTATTTTTTAAAAATTATATTATGCTCCGTTTGGATAAATAGCTTATTAGTTTATTTAGCTTATAAATAACCAAATAAACAACGTCATTTGGCTTGCCAAATAAACAAGATTTAATCAAATTAATTAATTAATTAATTAACTAAATAAGCAAAAATAAACAAGAGTTTAACCAAATAAAGTAGCTTGTTTAAGCAAATAAGTAAAAATAAATCAATAATAAATTAAATAAACAAATAAACCAATTGGTAGCCAATTGAAATGGCTTATTTATGTTTTTGCTTATGTGCTTATTAGCAAATAAACATGTTACCCAAATAGGGCCTATGTCTCTAAAAATCTAAAACCCTAATCGGTAATCTTTAGTTTTTGGATTTTTTAGCTTTATGTCTAAACATGCTACAAAGTCAAAGTTATTCGTTTAACAAAAAAGTTAAAAAGTTAAAAAATTAAAAAATTAAAAAATTATATCAAAATACAAATTTTTAAAATATTCTATTCAAATTTCTCAACTTCTAAAATACAATAATACCATTTATTCATAACTTATTTACTATCACTACCAACTGTATATAAGTGGTGTTTGATATTACTGAAACTAGTAACTTATAAATTATAAATTATAACAAAAATTATAACTGTTCGGTAAAAATTATAATTTATAACTGAAATAAAAAAAATAGTTATAAGTTATGTCAGAAATTATTGGTATATAAAAAATTTATAACTCATAACTAAAATTAATAGCAAAAATTTAAAAGTTATTAGCAGTAGGTTTGTCAAACACTCCGATAATTGTTAATATCAAATATATAGAAAAATAAAATTGTTCATTTTAAATAATTAAATAAATAACAAAAAAATTAATTTTTTACCCAAATAACTAACTTTTAAAAAAATAGCTTAAAATTAAGTTATCAAACAATTTACTTTAAACCCAATTTAATTTTTTGGCTAAAAAAACTAATTTTTAAGCTAGTTGGATTGACATATAAGTTTATGTGTTCGTTTCGCTACCTAACTTTAAACTAACTTTTTTACTTTAAGTTACTGTAAGTTAAAAAGTTAAAAAGTTCGTTTTGTTAGAAAAATAAATTTTGCCAAGTCAAAAAACTAAAAAGTTAAAAAAATCAAAAGATAAAATTAAAAATTATTATCAAAAAATTCAAAAAACTAAAAAATAAATAGGCTAAATGTTGAAAGTTGAAAAATGAAAATTTTTTTACTGTAAACTTTAAGTCAAAAACTAAAAAACTAACTTTAAACCGATTTAAAATTATATGTTTTTCCGTGTTTCTTAAAAAAAAAAATCTATCCATTTGTACTTTTGAGATTTCATTTGAATTTTTAAATATTTAAAAAATTATTATTATTATTCTTAATTTAATGTATTTATTTGCTCAATACTTTATTTGTTTTAAAAATTTGTCATATACAAAATTAAACTAAATAATGACCTTAAATAAGAAACCCGCTTTTAACAATAAACCAACCGATAATTTTAAAACATCCTAAAGAGGCTCCCAATACAAATGTGTGTGCATTTAACAACTCTCATTTTAAATGATTTATTTATTGTTTTCAGAGTATTTTATCGCGATATATGTTAGTTATGCTGGTTTTACGGTAATTTTAAGGTCCCTGAAAAAGAAACTTGTACGGGAATGATCCGTAAATTGATATTTATTTGATGGGTTGAACCCAATTCGACCGCTCTTTTTCATGGATTGACACCTGTAAGGACCAACAAACATGAACTATTCGGCGATAGTTTTTCGAAAGCCGCTCAAATGATCAAGTTAGAAAGGGTTTTTGGAAGGGAAAACTCGTTTAAAATTGACAAATTAACACAAGTCTTATCTTACAAAAACTAGAAAAACTCCCATTTCCTCTGGGTCTGAGGCTCCTATTTTTATAAGGAGTCATCCGCTTTCTATCTCCCCTAACTTCACGATTAACCTGTCTGACACATAGCCATGCAGAGCAGCTTTGCCTTTGCCAACGTCGTGTCAGCTGCAGTGACTGACTGTCGACTCAGATCACGATCACCTCACCATTAAGACCAACACCTCGGCTCGTCCCTTGTGCTAAAACACTTGTATTAATCGCTCCCCCGAAGTGCAGCGCACTCGATGGGACAGATGCGTCCGGTCGAATCACATTGAATGCTGTACTTTCTCGGTCAAATCATATTAAATGTTGTCATAACTCGTACTTCTTGCTCTGGTACTCAGCTTCGGGTCCAGAATGGGCCAAACTCAGCATTAGGCCTATATTTGTCTCGTTGGACCTTGATATGCCCCTGGCTCTGGACCTCGGCCACAGCCGCGTGTCGAGTATGAGGCCCAATGCCTATCAGATGTGTACTACGGTCCAAAACCC
>JAOTRH010000022.1:8434654-8446594 GCA_034768845.1 Heliamphora exappendiculata | reverse complement strand
GCTCTGGACCTCGGCCACAGCCGCGTGTCGAGTATGAGGCCCAATGCCTATCAGATGTGTACTACGGTCCAAAACCCTTCATTAGCCCCTTAGTTCCCTTCATGCCCAGCCTAAGGGGGCTTGAGGGGAGCTAAACTGTTCCTCTACCCACATTTATTGTATCGCCGCCACCAGTTTTCAAATGTTCTTAAATGTCGTTTATTCCTTGCCACGTATTAGAACACGGTTGGTCCTATTGATGGCGTTTCGTACCTTCCCGATGATGGATGAACGCCCTTTGGTTTGCCCAAAGCGACCGTTGGTGCTTGGTTTGGAATGATCCTGTTTTATAAATGGGGGCTCCGCCCTCATTTCCTTCTTTCTGTTGACATCACCTTTTCCATAGCTTGTCGAAGTATTTTCTTCTCCCTACTGCTAAAACCTTAACATCTTACAGCCGGCGGCGAACAACATTGTTGCCATAAGACTCTCTCGGAGCTCTCATTCACACCAAACTAGCAGTCGTCGTTCTCCGTCGACACCCATCTTCTATCTAGTAAGTGGTTTTTTCTTTTTCGTTCTTTTCATTTTTCAAACCTTCCAGTCCTTTACCCTTGCCACTTCTAGTTAGAGTTTTTTCTTTTGCGTCACTGGTCTCTCTGTCCCTCTCCTTTTTCTTGTTTCTTTCTCCTTCCCCTTTGTCATGGCCAGAAAGGGGAAATTCGTTAAAGAGGTCAACACTCCCGCCGCCTTGGCTGCCTTTAGGGTAAGGTACCGCATTTCACCCTCTATCCAGTTCGCTACTGCAATCCTAACATCTCTAGGTCGCCCTTTCGCCCTAGAGGGAACGAGGTAGAGTTTCCCATTGCGTCAATAGTGGAGGCTGGGGTCCATTTCCCAGTCGATCCTCTGTTGAGGGAGATGTTGGCCACCTGCCACCTTACCCCTCGCCAAGTCTCCATAAATTTTATTGGGGTGGTCATGGGGGTGGCTGAGATTAACCTTCGTTACGGTTTGAATCTCGGCATTCCCAAGATATTTCACTGCTATACCATCGTCGGCAACGACAACTCGTGCTACCTCCACCAGAGAAGCGTCGCACAACAAATGGTATATGACCTCCCCGACTGGGACAAACACGACGATTACCTTGTGTTGATGGGAGAAGACTTCGAGTTATAGGGCAACCGTGCTGGACTTAATGGCCGTTCTATCCTGAGGGTACCAGAGAGTCCAGGTCGGTTCGGCTTCCCTCTTCCCCTTTATCTCTATTCCTTTTGTCATTTATTTATATGCTCTGCTGTTCTTTACTACATATGTAACATTTTTGTTGTTGTTGTTGTTGTTGTTGTTGTTGTTGTGTGTGTGTGTGTGTATTTTTTTTCAGTTGCTTCCCTCGCCAAACAGTAAAAGCGACGAGCCAATTTTGATGAGGTTTAACGCTGCCTCCATATCTGGGAATCCCATTCTGCTCTAGATTAGCTCGGCTACGTGCCGAGCTACAGAAGGGTCATACGTCACCGAGGTGTTCGGCAGCAAGAATCGCTCCCTCCTGCTATGCCAGCATCCCCCACTCTGCCTCAACCAAAAGAAAGAAAATAGGAGGAAATGCCATGCCAACGAACTTTTAACCTCAGGTCAACAGTGCTTAGTCGCGGCGCTGCAAGCACCTCGGCCACGCCCATCGCTCAGATCATAGCCCCACCACCTCTACGCGAGGCGGCCCCAGAGATCCCTCCACCTTCTCCACCAGTACTGAGCCCACCACTCAAGCAAGTGACGGCTAGAGGCGAAGTTCGGAGTGGGGAATGGCACCACCATCATAGAGGTGACTCTAGCCAGGGATGGGGAAACTGCGGCCCTTGCCCCTAGCTTCTGGAGTTCTTCATTCAAGGCCGACACCTCAACGTCGGTGATTCCTCAAAGACCAGCAACATTGCTGAGTGTCTTTCTAGGGGAATGGCTTTGCCCCTTGACATTACCAACCACTCCGGCATGAACCTGCCTGCTTTATTCGAGAGAGTATACTAGCTCGGTGTTGGGGTAAATGACCTCACACTATTTTGTGCTTCTCCTTTTCGCATGATGTTTGATACGCACTAATAGTACCACTTTTTTCTTTTCTTAGCAACTCCAAGCCGTGACCGTGTTACACGTTCGATTTGTCGAGGTCTCAATGGAGACAAAGAAGCTCAGCAAAGTGCTCACTCAATCCACCAAGCATGCCAAGAGCTTGGAGGTGGACTTGGCTCACAATGTCTCTGCCCTTCAAGGGCTGGAGGCCCGATTGAAGATGGCCGAGGAGGAGGAGAATAAGGCCAATGAAGAGGCGAGGAAAACCAAAGAAGAAGCAGTTGCCATCATTGTAGCCAATGCCGAGCTCCGAAGCATAGTAGCAGCGGCGCATGTAGAGGCTGAAATGCAGCGCAAAATTACTGTCGACCCCGAAGCATCCTTAACCGAACGCGACGACCAGCTCTGGTAGCAGGGCTGGGATGAGTGTGGTGCTCATCTGACGAAGGAGGTCATCAGCATCAAAGCTGAACTGAAAGCCCTATGATACAAGCAGGGCATGGAGTGTGCGGGGGTGCCTTTGAGCTCTCCTCTTTGGAGCGAGCTCCCCTTCACGCTGATGCTGCCACTGCTGCCGAGGAGCAAGTCGCCGAGGTGGACCCCACCAATCTTGAACTTTCCCCAGCACCACTTTTTCCTCATCTCGGTGATGTTCAAGACACGACCACCAGCCGTCATGCCTTTGACGAAGAAAAGGTGGTAGAGATCCCTGACAATGGTCAGGAGGAAAGGGATGGTGAAGGCCAAGTGGAGGTGGTGGATGAGGCGCAGAATTAAATGCAGCTCTTCTCTTTTTTTTTTGGCTTCTTTGTGTTCCATTTGTCTTTTCTTCTGTTATTGGGAGCCTCAGCCACTTTGCCCTTATAAGGCCGGACCCCCCCTGTAATTATACAATTATATTAATGAAACTTCATCTTTATACTTGAAACCTCTTTTCTTTGAACATAGCGACGTGTTTGTTTTTTATTTGTCCTATCACTCGTTAATCCCTAGGAGTTCAACTCGCGGGAGGATTTCATCTTCACGGCGAGTTAGCCTCAATGAGGGATTGTTAGAAACCCTGAAAGTTTGACTCCTGATAGGATACTCCAACCTCAAGCTGATCTGGCCTCGATGAGGGGTTGTTAGAAACTCTAGGAGTTCAACTCCTGAGAGGATATTTCATCCTCAAACCGAGCTGACTTCGATGAGGGGTTGTTAGAAATCTTAGGAGTTCAACTCCTGAGAGGATATTCCATTCTCAAGCCGAGCTGGCCTTAATGAGGGGTTGTTAGAAACCCTGGGAGTTTTGACTCCTGAGAGGATATTCCATTCGTAGTTACAATCACGATATCCAGATGTGAAAGGTTATTCTTTTATTGCTAACAAAAAGTGGGGGATACAAAGCACTTAGTGATAAAAAACTCTTAGGTTAGCCGAATTCCAAGGTCGGGAGACCTCTTTCCCATCTGTATCTTCGAGATAATAGGCACCCGACCTATAATCGTTTTGATTTTATAGGGCCCTTCCCAATTTGGTCATAGCTTCCCTTCACCTGGTACATTCGTGTTGCCTATGACCTTCCGTAGGACCAGGTCCCTAAGACGAAATTCCCTTGGTTTGACCTTTCTATTATAGTCCATGCTTACGTTATGTTGATAAGATTTGATCTTGAGCAATGCTTCTTCCCTTCTTTCCTCGACCACATTCAGTCCTCTCGCCAATAATTCGGTGTTTTGATCGAGATCGAAGTCATCGGTCCTCATCGTTGGCAGGCTAATCTCAAGGGGTATCACAGCCTTACTGCCGTAGCCCATCGAATAAGGCGTTTCACTAGTGGATCTGTGCGGCCTAGTTCGGTGTGCCCATAATATGTGGGAGAGCTCGTCTACCCACCTCCCCTTTACCTTCTCTAACCTTTTCTTGATCCCGACCAAGATGGTCTTGTTCGAAGCTTCAACTTGGCCGTTGCTTTGAGGATATGTTGGGTTGGAGTTGCGAAACTCTATTTTTAGGTTGACACAAAATCGTCGAAACAATCTTTCATCAAATTGAGTACCATTGTCCAAAATAAGGGTGCGTGGGATGCCAAACCTTATTATAATATTCTTTCACACTAACTTTTTCATGTCGGATTCTTTGATGTTGGCGAGTGGCTTTGCCTCAACCCACTTAGTGAAATAATTCTTTGCTGCTATCATAAACTTCTTGTTTCCCACTGCCTTCAGGAACGGACCGACGATGTCTAGTCCCTGTCTAGTCCCTATTGGGCGAATGGCCATGGACTATGCAAAGGATTCAACTTTTCAACGGGTTGATGGATGAGAGGGGAAAAGAGTTGGCATTTCTCGCATTTTCTTGTGTACTATTGAGCGTCCTTCTACATATAGGGCAATCAGTATCCCTCGGACATCGCCCGATGCGCGAAGGATCGTCCCTCGGTGTGACTACCATATATCCCGTCATGATTTTCATAGAGAAGATCATCTACTAGGCTCGGGTGTATACATAGGAGGTATGGTCCCGAATAGGAGCGTCGATATGGCTTATCTGTCTGAGAAAGACAAGAACGGACCGACTTGAGCCTTAACATGTGCCTCCCTCTTTTCAGTTGGAAGGCTGTCGTCTTTCAAAAAGGCGATGATGGGGTCCATCCAGAATGGCGTCCGGTCGGTTGGCAGGATCTCCTTTTTCACTCTTTGCCACGTTAATGCTCGATTTCGAAAGGAATCGTACTACCACCATCCTTCCATCATTCGCTTTGACGGCCAAGGCGAGACTGGCAAGTGTGTCCGCGTGAGTGTTCTGAGCTCGACCTACGCGTTGGACCTAGATTGACGAAAACTTACCCATTGCTTTCTTGGTCTTGTGGAGATATTTTGCCATGCGATCGTCCCTTGCTTCGTACTCTCCTTATGGTTCATTGACAACCAATTAGGAGTCGCCGAACACTTCCAAAGTTGTGATGTCGAGCTTTGTCGCTGTCTCGAGCCGTGCCAACAATGCTTGGTACTCAACCTCGTTGTTGGAGGCGTTAAGGCCCAGCCTTAGGGTCTGTTCCAATATCAAGCCATCGGGAGAGGTGGGGATGATCCCCACCCTTGATCCTTTGTTGTTGGATCCCCATCCACATGCAGCTTCCAGCGTCCTGTCGTACTCGGAAGCTCAGGGAGTTTGGCCATCCCCTCTTCTTCTGCCCCTGGAACACTCCAGGAAAACTCGGTAACAAAGTCTGCCAACACTTGGGCCTTGATGGCAGCCCCGTGTTTGAAATTGATATCGTGACTGTCAAGCTCGACGGCCCATTTTGTCATTCTTCCTGTCAGGTCGGCCTTTGAGAACAGGGCTCTTAGCGGGTACTTTGTAAGTACGACAATGGTATCCGCCTAGAAGTAGTGTTGCAACTTTCGTGAGGCGACGATTAATGCGTAGGCTTACTTTTCCAGAGGCATGTACCTTGTCTCTAACGCAATAAGAGTGTGTCCGATGTAGTACACTGGGCTCTGTTTCTTGTCCTCTTCCCTTACCAGTACTGCACTGATGACGTAGAATTAGAGAAGAGCTTAATCACAGTTCTCATCTTAATGAAACCTTTCCCCATTCTTAAGCATGAAGAAGAATGGCCTACACTTGTCAGGGGCTCGGCTAATGAATCTGTTCAGAGTAGCCGTCATTCCTGTTAGTTTCTGTACCTCTTTGATCGAGCATGGCTTTTGAATTTTCAGGATAGTCTTGATTTGGTCTAGGCTGCCCTCAATTCTCCAATGAGTGACCAAGAAATCAAGAAATTTGCCCAAGCCAACTCCGAACACACATTTTGCGGCATTTAAGCGTAGGTTATGGGTTTTAAGGATGTCAAAAATCATTTGTAGATCGGTCAGATGGTTCTCCTTTCGTTTGGACTTTACTACCATATTGTCAATATAGGCCTCCATCGTCTTTCCTAGCACCTCGGCGACGAACATCCTCGTAATCATCCTCTCGAAGGTCGCCCCCACGTTCTTGGACGTGGGATCCACATTAAGCGCATGACATATGTATGCGGGATCCACCCCTGACATTTCATATGGTGTCCATGTGAAGACTTCCATATTCCGATGTAATAACCGAAGTAGGTCTTCTTTCTCTGGCTTGGACATGGTTGACTTGAGCAGAAAAACTTCTCAGGATTGCCTGGGTCAATCCCGATTGTCTCGAGGTCTTCTACGGCCTTGTCTTTGACTCTTCTCCCAACATCTTCCAAGGCAAGCTAATCACCCGCTTCGATGACCTTTACCTCTTGGGACAATGTCTCGGCCTTGAGGGTTGCCACAAAGTAATTCTTAAAGACGACTTGATCCCCGAAGATGACCTATGTTCCTTCGGTGGCGGGGAATTTCAACACCTAGTGGTACGTGGAAGGAACTGCCTTTAATCCGTGCAACTAGGTTCTTCCCATGATGGCATTATAAGCCGAGGGAACGTCGACTACCAAGAAATTTGTTGAGATCTCGATCATTCCTACCCTTATCGGTACAGTAACGCTTGCCATTGACCAGACCGGCTGTGAGTTAAACCTAACAAGCGGGGTGCGCGATGGGGACAGGTCTTAGTTACTGAGACCGAGCTTTTGGAAGAGGTCGTAGTACATGACATTGACTGAACTTCCTTGATCAATTAACACCCGTTTGACCTCGAAGCTCAAAATAAAACAGCGATACAACCAACGCATCATTTTGGGGGTGCTGCACCCGTTCATAATCTTCTTTCGAGAACGAAAGTTGTCCTCCGTATCCCCCTGCTCTCGGTCTCTTCCCATTTCTCGCTTGCACTTTTAGTATCTCGACAATATGCCCAATCTCTTCAATTACCCTCGAAAGAGGTTCCTATGTCCTGCCCCTGCCACTCCGTTAATTACGCTGATTACGTCGTGGTGAGCTGGCTGCTTGAAGGTTCTGCCCTTGTCTCAGTGAAGGATCTCTGCCTATTCGTCCCTTCATCCAGGAATTTTTTTAGGTGCCAGAGCTGAACTAACTTGTCAAGATGCTTTTTGAGGGCCCTGCAATCTTCCCTTCGATGACTTCTTTCTCTATGGTATGAACATCTCAATTTAATGCTGCACTCTATGGCTGATTAAACGATCGATTCAGGCAGTCATGGAGGCCATTGGAAATATGACCCGTCCTTGATCTGAGGCAGAGTCTTGTGAATAGATTCCTTGAAAACTGTGTTCATGACATCCTCTCTTTTGGGCTCGGCCCCAAATCGAATTGGGTTGTTTCTCAGCTCGACCTTAGACCTCTTGATCGACCTTGCTTGGCTCGGTCCCCTGGTCCTTGCTGGGCTACGTCTCCCTGGCTTCTCCGGAGTCACCATTCGTTCTCTTGATTTTCCCCTGGCCTCGGTCCTTCCCATATCTTCTTCAACTGTTATATATTGCTCAACCTGACCCATTAGCGCCGAGATGCCCTGCAGGGGGTTTTTTTAGTAAGAAAGGCTCTCAGTTTTCCTTCGGGCTGAAGCCCTTGCTTGAAAGACGTTACGGCTAACTTCTCGTTACAATTTTTGATGTCGTTATACACCTCCCAGTACTTTCTTCTATGATCGCGTAACGACTCATTTCCTTTTCGCAGGGCTATGGGCGAATCAATCTCCTTCGGGATCTTCGTGTTGGTGATGAAACATGCTACGAACTTTTTCGACAGGTCCTGCCAGCTTGTTATCGTTCGAGGCGACAGTCGATCAAACCATCGTAGTCCAGTCTCGCCTAAGCTAGAGGGAAAAACCTTGCACATAAGAGCCTCATTACAGCACCACAATGCCATCATTTGTCTATAGTGGTTGATGTGTGTGTTCGGGTCTGAGCGTTCGTCATATGATTTGAACCTTGGCACGGAGAAACTCCTTGAGGGTTCAGCCTGATCCAAGTGCTCGGCGAATGGCGTGGCAATCATTTCCTCCCACACATCACCAGATTTAGTGATCATTCGGTATGCTGACGGTGATTCCCCGTATCTGCGCTAGGGCTCTTTGTTCCGTTTGGATTTTCTAGGAGCATCTCCGTGCTAGACTCTTCTTTTTGTTTGGTAAACTCCTGGAGGAACTGCTCTAACTCAGGGTTGACCTCGTTCTCCTTTCTTTTACCCCATGATCCTGGGGCTTTTGGCTCCACTATATGCGAAGTTCGCACCTGGACATGTGAGTCCCGCTCCTGGGTCTTCAAAGAAGAGCGGAGTCTCCGGATTTCCTACCCTATTGCATGGAGCGCTGCCACCCTCGCGAAATCGGGCTCGAGGATTCTAACAGCCGCCGGAGCCAATCCCTTTTCCTCCCTTCTCTGTAGCCTGTGCCCCATGCAGAAATTGGCGAGGCGTGTTCGTCTAGAATAGTGGGCACCTTCGAAGGTGTCGCCATTGAGGACCTTGCAATCGGTTGAAAATTGGATTCCCACAGACGGTGTCAAATGTATAAGGATGATCCTTAAATTGATATTTATTTGATGGATTGAATCTGACTCGACCGCTCATTCCCTTGGATAGACACCTACAAGGACTAACAAACATGAACTGCCCTGTGGAGGTTTTTCAGAAGTCGCTTTGATGATCAAGTTAGAAAGAGTTTTTAAAGGGAAAACTCCGTTTGAAATTGACAAATTAACATAAGTCTTATCTTACAAAAACCAGAAAAACTCCCGATTCCTCTAGGCATGAGGCTCCTCTTTTTATAAGGAGTCATTTGCTTTTTCTCTCCCCTAACTTCATGATTAACCTGCCTTACACATAGCCCTACAGAGCGACTCTGCCAATGTCGTGTCCGTGGCAGTAACTGACTGTCGACTCAGATCACGATCACATCACCATTAAGACCAACGCCTTAACCCGTCCCTTGTGCCAAGACACGCATATTAAACGCTCCCCCAAAGTGCAGCACACTCGATGGGACAAATGCGTCCGGTCGAAACTCATTGAATGCTGTACTTTCTTAGTCAAACAAATTAAATGTTGTCAGAACTCATACTTCCTACTCAGGTACTCAATTTCGGATCCATAATGGGTCGAATTCACAGCAATAGGCCCATATTTGTCTCATTAGACCTCGATATGCCCCTGGCTTTGGACCACGGCCACAGTCGGGTGTCGGGTATGAGGCCCAAAACCCTTCAGAATTCAAAATGAAGGGTTCAAATTTAGTTGTGTTATGTGGGACATATTGCAAACAAATTTAAACCACTGATTTTTAATTCTGGGTAAGTTTTTAGAAATATTTTCTAAGTTTGTAGTATTGTTGTTGGTTTTATATACCATTAACTTCAATTATATATATGTGTCTATTTTTACAGTTATATATAATCTTTCTGTATATTTATAAAAAAAATGTAATTTTGATATTATTGATATAGATTGTGAATTTTTTATAGATATGTACCTATTATAAATGTGATTGTTAAATCTATTAAGTTATGTTGTTATTACTATTATTGAATAAGTACTATTGATTTAGCTTGTCTTTTGTTTCATTGGCTCACGTTTTGAGGCTTTGATTGGCAATTTTGGTCTTTTAATTTTTTGGTTAAAATTGTCAAAAAGACAAAATTACCTATTTGACAAAAAAATTAAAAAGCAAAAATGCCAAAAAATTGAACCAAAACACAAACTCCCAGAATATTCTCTTCAAACTCTTACCACTTTTAAAATATAATAATATCTCTTATTCATAATTTATTTACCATCACTACAAATAAATATAATTGTTAATATTAAATATATAAAAGGATAAAATTATCTATTTTGAACAAAAAGTATAAAAATTTAATTTTTTACCAAAATAACCAACTTAAAAAAGGTAGCTTAAAAGCTAAATTACCAAACAATTTACGTTAAATTCAATTTAGCTTTTTAGCTAAAAACGCAAAAAATTGAAAAAGCTAACTTTTAAGTTAATTGTCAATTGGGCCCTAAGTATAACTTTGTAGCCAAAATTACGATAATTTTTTTTTATTTTGTAGAAACTACATTTATTAAAATAATCTTCAAGTTTACAATTTTTTTAAATCGCTAAACCACTTAAACTGCACGTTGAAGCCGCCAAAAAATTATCCAACCCATTAATATTGACAATCAATAAATTGGCGACGGATTGAAAACCAAAAAAAAAAAACATATTAATGGCCAAAAGATGAGTTGCTCTATAAAAAAATTTCAATTCGCCCAACTCAACTCAGGCACACCCCTAATATTGCACCTAATATCGTTGCGACATATTTTATAATAGAAAATGATAATTCGAATTTGTTTGATAATTAGAAGATAATACATGACTTACACACTACACAATATAAATTGTGATTACTTATTTGTCAAGAATACCATGTGATACTCCAGAATTAAGGTGGCTCCATTTAAATGTGATAGTACTCTTAATTTTTATTTATATTTAAATTTTGTATTAGTATTACCAATTAAATAATTTGAGCATTTTGTCAACAAAATTGAATATCATGCTCAAATACTTGAATACACTGTCCAAATATTTGAATATTTAACAAAGGACCACACTTTTGAGCCCATTCATAATTGATAAATAAAGAGTTCAGCCCATTCGTTTTTCTTTGATGGTTCTGTTTGACTATCGTTTGCAAATAATGAGAGATGAAGGATGAAAATCTTTGGCCCAGCATGGGCAAATAAGTAATATTTTGTTTATTTTTGTTTTTAATTTTTAATTTTTTAAACTTTTAACTAAATTTTTTTATTTTTTTAAATCGTCTCGATGAAATGAAATCAAACAATAAAAAAAATTGATCGAAAGATAAAAAAAATCCACTAAAGACAAAAATAAACAACATTTGATTTGACTTATTGATTTATTTTTGCTTATTTTTATATTTTCTGAACTATTTTTTATATTTTGATCAATTTTTTTTATTTTTTCGACTCATCTCAATTAGAAGATTCTAAAAAATATAATAGTTTAACTAAATGATGAAAAAAGTTCATTAAAAGTGAAAAATTTATGATAAAAATTAAGCCAATATGCAACTTTTACCCATTCAGGGTCTTTATCGACTAATGTGTGTTCATTTTAGTAAACATGATATTATTCTTACTCTGAACATAAAAAAATATATTTGTACGGTGAAAAGTAACGATACAAAATTTTATAAATTATAAATTTATTTTACTATCATATTTAGCTATTTTAACACCGTGATAAATATGCAACTCTATAAACTTAACAATTAATTTACAGAAGTGAATTGAGTTGCTTTTTGTGTGACTTTGTTGGGACAAATCAAGATTTGAGGGTTATAAATAACTCCTCATTTATTTCACTTTGGAATATTCAATACACATTCTTTCACTGTGCACTCTTGGTATCTCAGTTTAAACTCATATGATTCATTTTACATTTTTTTGGGGTGATATTCATTTTACATTTGATAAGGCAAAAATTAATTCTTCTTGCTGAATTTTATTCATCTAATGTTTTTTGAATGAAATTAATAGCACCTACAATTGATCTGAAAAACATACAGTTGATGTGCACTTTTAGCAATTAGTTTGTTGAGCTTAGAAGAATTGTTGATTTTTGTAACTAAGGGAGTGTTTGGAAATACTACTGTTAGTAGTTTATAAATTTTAATTTATAACAAAAGTTATGAGTATTTGATAAAAATTGTAACTTGTAGTTAAAATAGAAAAAAAATTAATTAAAAATTATAGATGAAATTGAGAATGTTTTGAAAATATTCTAGCTTATAACTAAAATCAGTAGCAGAAAGTTAAAAACTAACTGCAGAAGTTTAGCCAGACACCTCCAAAGTTGGTAAAGATAAAAAAAATTTATATGTTTATTGTTGGGAGAAATTTCCAACGCCGACATAAAATACATGCTCGGGGATCCAGAAAATACATCTTTATTAAACTTTCA
>JAOTRH010000022.1:8415239-8434554 GCA_034768845.1 Heliamphora exappendiculata | reverse complement strand
ATTGAATGGCCAATTCAATTGTAATTGCACCAGCTATTGAAATCTGAATTTCAATGGCCAATGAAATTCACAGATTCCAACAACATATTTATCCCATAGAAACCTATGGGATAAATAGACATAGAAACCTATATATGGATTATCTATATGAATATATGCGTAATACTGTTAGGCTGTGCTTGGAGTGACGAACATAAAGGTCAAATTGAATTATTAATCTAGAATATGCTATAATATCATGTTTGGTTGCACAAAAAAATTCTCTGAATTACTTATTTGGACGGGCATTGTATCCCTCAAATATGAGATAATTAAGTTTGCCAAAAAAGAGGGGGTATGGGATTAAAAATCAAGGATTAGAATAAAATATGAAATTTACCCTCATCTATATTATTTAGCCATAGAAGCCTTAATCCATTCTCACGTTCCATTTGTTCTAGCTTTGACGAAAGAGTAGCGGCAAATTGGTTTTGGAGTCCAATGATCAGTGCCCTCGGACGACGCTATTTCAACGAGTTCAGACATCGATTACCAATCCCAGATGTGACAAAGAAGGTGAGTTCTGTCATACATTGATATATATTTATGATGGAGGGTTTGGAAGAACTATTTTCCTGCGTTAATGGACTCTCTCTCTCTCTCTCTCTCTCTCTCTCTCTCTCTGGACTAATTTTCTATGTTAATGGCATTAATGGACTCATTTTCTGCGTTAATGGAAGGCTAATCCATCGGGATGCAAGAGGTTAGGGCAGGTTCATGACTAGAATCACATATGAAGCCCCAGTCACATAATGAAATTTTTGGTGTTTGGAAACCTTTTTCGTATCCATTGGAGTTAAACTTGGGTCTTTTTCCCTGATTAAAAACTGGGGTTTTTATTTTCAGGTTGTGGAATGGAAATAGTATAAACAATATTTAATTTGAAAAAGAAGATTGCTATTTTTATTAATATTTTGGCCAACACTTAATGATTCGAAACTTAAAACATAACTGCTTTAGGTAAGGGGAGATTATTAGTAGACATTTCAATGATGTCTTGAGGGCCATTTTGCACCTGCATGATGAATTTCTTAAAACCTCTGATCATGTTACTATATCATGCATTGATCCTAGGTGGAGATGTTTTCAAGTAATATACTAGTTGAAGCCCATTCCTCGTACCAAAATTTAAATTTTCATCATAACAACATTCATAACAACATTATGTCGTTGACGATTTCTTTTTCTTCTTTTAGAATTGTCTTAGAGCACTAGATAGAACCTACATTAGAGTTCGTGTTCTGGAGGTTGATAAAGCCCGTTATAGGACGCACAAATGAGACATAGTTACGAACGTTTTAGAATAGTTAATGAGATATTCAAAATTAAAACAATTATAAAGATACTAAGTTAATGAGTCATATAATGAAGTTATAGAAAAAAAAGTAATTGAACATCGTTTAAGACTAACAACAACATTGTCATAGAATTAATTTGATTTTATACCTGGTAATTGAAAGCAATCCACTTACTAAGAAGAATAATAGAGAAGTATAGAAAAAAAATAGATATTTTTATATGATTTTTATAGCCTTATCCAAAATATTTTTATCTAAGGACATTGTTGTCACAACATTATTATTCTTATCTAACCCTTCATTAAAACAAGTAAAGGATTTGACTAAGGCATAAATTGAGTATTTATCTTATGGAGTAAATAAACCTAATATTGTACAAAACTAGAAATTATTAATCCGATTTGATATCCTAAGACAATTAATCCTAAAAATGTGAATCCGTGCTGTGTTAATCTAGTTCAGGACTCAAAAAAATGGCCTATAATTCTTATCAATCAGGGCCTTAAGGAGAGCACCCACTTGGTATTTTTAAAAGTGAAGTCATGTGAACTTTTTCTCCCAAAATACCATTTTTTTATAACTAATTCTAATTTAAATGTTTGATGAAATAATTTTAAAATCACACAATTTCACTATTTACCTTTTTTGCTACTAATTTGATTTTAATTTGAAACATTTTCAAAATTTTATCATTTCTTTATAATTTTTTTTTAATTTAACATGTTTATATCTACTATTGTTACTCTAATAAAATAAAAATTAAATACACATAGAGTGTGCCATGAACCCTAGTAATTCTAGAATGGAGAATGCGAAACAATGCTCTCGGATGAAAATAAGGCCCCATTTGGCAACTAAAATTTTTTAGCTTTTTAACTAAAAATTTTATGAGTGTCTAGGGGAAGTAGAAATGCTTAGGCCAAGTGAGAGTATCTTGGTTAACAAAATTATTAAATAAAATCATAATATCTAAAAAAATACCCAAATAGTGGAGAAAGAGTATTCTAATACCTATGTATTAAAAAAATGAGATATTCCAAATTGTAACAATTATAGAGATATTAAATTAATGAGTCATAAAATGAAGTTATGAAAAAGAATGATTAAATATCATATGAGGCTAATAACAACAATGTTGCAAAATCAATTTGGTTTTATACATAGTAAATCAACTATGAAAGCAATCCACTTACTAAGGAGATTAATAAATAAGTATAGAGAAAATAAGAGAGATCTTCATATAGTTTTTATAGACTTAGAAAAAGTCTATGATATAATACTTAGAGATATCATATGGTGGACATTGGAGAAAAATTGAGTGACAAAGAGTTACAGTGATATGATAAGAAACGTGTATGATGGAGCTGCCACAACATTTAGATTATTTACATGAGAAACAAGTGAATTTCCGATTACAGTAGGACTACACCAAAAATTAGCTTTTGAGTCGTTATCTTTTGCCTTAGTTATAGATAAATTGACTAAACATATTTAAGATGAAGTCCCAAGATATATGTTGTTTATTGATGATATTGTCTTAGAAGATGAGATTATGAGTAGAGTTAACGTTAAACTAGATATGTGGAGAAAAATTTTAAAATCAAAAGGAGTTTAAGTAAGTAGAAATAAAACTGAATATATTGCATATAAATTTTGTAATAATTAGAGTATTGATGGTGAAAAAGTAAAGATTCAAAATTAAGAAATACCTAAGAATGAATATTTTTGTTATCTAGGTTCGATTATTAACACAAATAGAGAGGTTTTGAAAATAATGTAACCCATAGAATTAAAGTTGATTGGCTTAAGTGGATTAGTGTTTATGAAGTATTATGTGATCAGCGAATATTTACAAAATTAAAAGAAAATTTTGATAGGACAACTTTAAACCAACAATTTTATATGGGATAAAAATATTGGGCTGTTAAGAAAGATCACATAAATAAGATGTGTGTTGCGAAAATACGAATGTTAAGATGAATGAGTGATAATACTAAAAAAAATAAAATTAAAAATAAAAAATTTCGTAAAATTGTAGATGCGATCGCACCAATTGACACCTGACACCAACCTACGGCCCTTAGTCCCTAACTCCCGACTCTCACCCCGATCCTCAGATTCTAAACCCCCAAAGCTCTACGCCTACCCTTTCCTCGAACTCCATATCCCAAACCTCAGACCTTCGAACCTGAAAACCCAAAACACTATAACCCTGATACCAACTCGACCCTCGACTCCCAACTCCCGAATAGTCCGAACCCCGTGTTCAGGTTTTGTTTATAAAATTTTATATTTTTGTTGTAAAAAAATACCACATAAATGATGGTGCAATTATTTTTTTTGTCTTATATGGTTTTTTTATTTTTTTGATTTCTCGTAACGAAAAAAATTTTAAAAATATTATTATTTAAATTAACGTAAAATAATTTCACTACGAACGAAAAAAAGTCATAAAAAAGCCTTAAAAAAGCCATCCAAAACAATAGTCACCACCGTCGTCATTTTATATGTCTTCACTTTATAATTCGATACAAAAAATTTAAAATTTTGAAAAAATCAAACTCAAGATATGCCTTTTAAAAAACATAAAAAATAACTTATTAATTCATTTTTAGAAAAATAATTTCATCTTATGATATAAGATACTTTACTAAAAAAATATTTTACTTACTCTTTATTAATCAAATAATAAAAAATAAGTAAAATATTTGCTTAAACAATACCACGTAAAATTTGAAGAGTAACTAAACTAACACACATTTTTATTAAAACCTTACGCGTGTGCACGGGTTGAGTTAAGACGGATTAAAAAAAAAATTTAACGGATCCACCTTTGGCGAGTGATTATTTTTTAAACTCATCGTCAACCCGCTAGTCATCAAAACAAGCAGGTTTAATGATATTTTTTTAGTGATTTCAACTCGCGATTGAAGTGATTTAGCGGGTTGAAAAATTATAAAATTTCAATAGTATTTTTTTAAAAATTTGTTTCTAAAAAATAAAAATCAATTGTAGTCTTTTTTTAAAACAAAAATCACATTTAACACGTCAGATAAAAGACTAACTAAAAATAACAATAATAATTTAATAATAATAATAACATAATTAAATATCTCTAATAATAATATTATCATTGTATGATTGTTAAGAAAATATTCACAACATATAATTAAAATTATAAATATTATACTTTGTTCTTTATAAATTCTAAATAATTTATATAAATAGAAACATGCACATGGGGTTAAAATTCGTCGTACGTAAAAATACAATAACTATATATACTTTAGGCAGATTGACTTGATTGCGGGTTAAAAACATTTAATTCGCAACTAATGCGCCTTCCTTATTTTTTTTACCTAGCCCACCAAATCCAATTCACTCATAAAATCGGCACGGAATGAGCTAAAGTTTGGTTGGATTGGCAGGTTATAGAGTGGAATGGTTGAGTCGATAACAAACTGAAAAAAATATAATCCGTCATTAACTCATTCTCATTTTTTTTACCCAACTCATCCAACCCAATCAACTCACCCATATAACCCGCCAACTCACCCAACCCAATCTATTCACTCATATAATCCGCACGAATTGGACTGAATTGAATTGGGTTGGCAAGTTAAAATGAATTGACGAATTATTTATACACCCCAAACTAGCATAGGAAAAATCTAACTCTCAACAAGGTTAAGTGAGTTCTTGACTTTTTTTCTTTTGTAATTTAGGTATTAATACCAATTCAATCCGATTAGTGGATCATTATATCAATTTAAGAATATTGAAGTACAAATTGTAAAGATTAAATTGGGCAAATCAAACTTACATTAATTTGGAATTTACCAAAATATTCGCACATTCTACCTATTTTAAAATCTCGTAAGAACCGTTGGGTTGGCGCAATGGCGCCATGGCCAATTTGCTCCACGTTCATGTGGAGTTCGATTGCCTGGAGTTATCTAATAAAAACAAAATTCATAAAATTAAATAAAAAATAAAAAAAATTCAACTAACCTCTTTCTTTATTAGTTAATTGGAAAAACAAGAATCTAACAAGAAAGAATTGAAAGCAAAGCAATAAATAAAAAATCAGTACAAAATTGGGCAAATGCAAACTTTATAGTACCACGTAAAAAATCAAATAAGAGAAAAAAAAATAAAAATAAAAATTATAGATAAATAGTATTTAGTCAAAATCACTTTAGGACAATTTTGAAAATTATATATTCAAGTGTAATTTCTTAAAATTCAGCAGAGCAATAAGCAATTGCTTACACTCGCCTCCATGACTGCCCATGCTTTTTATATAGCCTTCAACTTTATTTGGCCACCACATGTTTTTTTATTTTTAATTTTTTAGTCCAAATACCTAAAAGAAAAAAAGAAAAAAGTATTTTGAGAAAGTAACTTTTAAACCACTTCTTTTATTGGCGCTTTTGAAAATTCTCATTTGGCAAGGCTTGGGATTGTAATTTTTTGTTTTTAAACAACGACTTTACTCTTATTAATAGCTACAAATTCGAAAAATCTTATTTGACAAGGCTTGGGATTGAATTTTGTCAAAATTCCTTCTTTAGTCCATCAATTTGGCTTTTTTCCCATTTTTTTGAAAGATTTGATTCAATAATTAGGAAGCTTACATGAACTTGTATAATTTTCAAATGGTTCTTGGCCCCATTCGTTAAAAATACTTAGGTCTAACATAAATTTACTTTGGAATCTTACAAAAAACAATGTGCAAATAAGACGATATACTTTTGTTAATACAAAAATAGCTTCAAAACTGTTAAGGGTGCTTCCACTTTTGTCCATCAAGGGCAGCAAAATCAAACTCTTAAGTGATTTGGAAGAAAGAAAAAAAAAAAGTGGCTTTGCATAGAACAATTTTAAGTTATTTGAAGGAACTTAAGTTATTTGAAGGAACTTAGAAGGAAGCTCGTACCTGTGCACAAGGCTTGTTGTGCTTCATGAAACTCTCACTTCCTTCTTGTTCGATGAAACGATCGATTGTATCGAGCTCCTTTTTGCGCAAACTTGGACGTTCGAGTCACTGTAATGTCATGAACTGTTCTACCATGATGATCACCATACTTAATGGGACATCTCTTGTTTACATGAACTGAATCCCCTCTGATCCCCACCTGAAGCCGCCGGTGACTCCTAGGCCGCAACGATCTTCTCAAGTGCTCTCTTTTGTAGTCCCTCCAACGACGAGACTGTGATCTTCTAGATCCGTGATATGAAAAGCTCCCATCATCATATTCTTCTTCTTCTTCTTCATAGGTGTTACTTGGACCGAACTCTTTGATGTGCCTTTTGTGCTTTCTGTGGATCCTCTTGAGCATTGGAAGCTTGTAGCACAGGAAAGTGCAACTGTACTCTACCACAGAGAAGAATGTAGCAAAGCATGCCCACAGCACTTTGCAGAGGGTCCGGCCAACGCATCCGTAAATACCCAGTTTGTATAACATATAGAAGAATAGGAGAACTGCAGATCATGATTGAAGGTAAGATAGGAGGCATATAGCCTTCAAAATTCAAAACCCAAGTCCATGTTGGACCCGGAATTTATAAAGTTGTACACAAACAATCCACAAAATATATTGTTAACAAAGCCTTGGCCTAGATGCATCTTGGTGCCACATGAAGCAAATCTAGGCATGGAAAGTATGTTGAGAGTTACATTTTCAAATTCTCGTGTATCTACTATATATATATAGAACCAAGAATCAATCCTAGTTAGGGCCATTTGAACCTACTCCTCAACAACATGGAAAGCATACCTACTTATCAACTCAGATCACCACACAATAAATTTGAATATGTTACGGATGATATTATTTTGATTAATGATCATAGGAGTTCTTGTAACTACTCAAGACTCACATAAGCTATCCTAGTCATGTTTTCGCGTATCCATCTATCTATACACACACCCACATTTATTCTGTCCCTACTCCAAGAGAGTAAACTTAGGGTTCAGTATGACACCCTCTAAGCCCCTGAAACCCAGGAAACGGGAGAGGATTCGAACTAAACTTAGGGTTCACTATGACACCCTCTAAGCCCCTGAAACCTGCAAACAGGAGAGGATTTGAACTCTCATTAGTCACGTGGAAAGCATACTTACCAACTCAGATCACCCCCCACCCCCAATAAATATGGACATGTTATGGATGATATATTGATTATTTTGATTAATGATCATAGGAGTTCTTGTAAACACGCAGACTCACCGAAGTAGAAAAGAATCGATACTGCAGCCAACTTCAGCAAATGAGCAACGCAAAAGTTTTCGATGTAACAGATGAAATCCCATGTTGATCCACATACCGTACTAAACAATAAATCAACATCGAAAATATTTGTCAATACGAAATTATGAAAATTTGCAGAAATGAGTGGCATGATCATTTCTTAAACCACATAATTGTAACACACCAGCATATTTTGAGGTTGATAAGTAAATAAGTTCACATTGTCGAAAATGTCAAGGACCTCAAGTAAATACCATCTGCATGGAACATACAAAACCAAGAAGATGATTAAAGTTTACCTGCAGGATTTTCCCGAAAGAAAATCGAGTGGAGAGCCAAACAGATGGCTAATAACTTGGCCAATCCCTGACAAAAAGGAGCCGATCACATTCCCCATTAAGTTGGTAGAGCATTTTCAGCGGTACTGCCAAATAGCTGCTCAGAGTGCTCCACAAGGGCCTGAGACAATGCTCTCCTTTTATTTTCACTCCAGAAGAGAATAAAATATAAAATAAAACTGAATCATGATTCTCTCCAGTGCACAATGTAAAAGAAGAAGAAAGAGAATAATTGGAGTAGGACCTCTTTTTTTTTTTATTAGCAAAGAAATTTATTAAAATGAATCAAGAGAAATTACATTAATAGAAGAGGGCTAAGGAGAAAAATGCATCAATGCAAGGAAAGCATATCCCAACTAGGTTGGCACGTGCCTCCTGCCAATCGTGTGCAATCCAAAGCCCAAGCTCCAAAGAAGTTGATAAGATATAAACAAAAACCAACACCAGCAAAACAGTCTCAAATCAACTCCACTCCATCAACCAACTCACTCCAACAACCAGCAGCCATCCAACTCCGAAATGATACCATGGCACACCCAACCACTTCTCTACTGCAATCAGCAAAGCTAGTGAGAGAAGATCTTATGGAGAAAAATATTATCAACTCCCATTCCATAGATTAACTTATTTACATTTAAAGGCCTAACCCCCATATATTTCTCTGCAAATCTGCCACCCGGTAGTGATAAAGATCCAATCTAACTTTAATCCAGAAGGCAATCCTTGTCTTGATGAGATCATCGAATCATCAAAAATAGGATTATTCTTATTGAATATTAAATCATTTCAATCTTTCCAAAATCGACCACAAAATGGCAAAGAAGATGGCTTCCCAACACATGTTTTCTACATTCCCATACTTATCAGCAAACCAATAATCATAAGATCTTTACGGGTAGCAGGACAAATCCATTCCACATTCCGCCAAAGAAGCATTTCAGACCACACTTCCCATGAGTATTGACAATGAAGAAATAAGTGAGTTGTTGATTCCTCAACATTTTGACAAAAAGGGAAGCTTCCAATTGATTCTTGAAGAGGGATATTTCTTTTTAATAGCTCTTGGCCAGTTGCTTCCTTAATTTTATTTTTCTCATACTCGATAGAAAATGCATAACTCTACCGTTAACATGACAAATAGATGAAAAGATGAACCAAATAAAGCTTAATTGTTGCTTGGATTCCACTCTGAAAACAATAGCAACTGGGTTTTGCTAGAGGTACAATAGGTTTTTGCTTTGCATTTCTTTATATTGGACTTATATAATGCATGGTAGTACTCGTTAACTTCTCACACATTTCCATTTCCAGTGTTTCTCTTCTAGAGATGAATTGCATTGCATACCCGAACACATGTTTTCTCCCTAACAAGGACACGACACACACACGACACGCCAATTTTTTTTTAAAAAAAATGGACATGGCACGTCTCGGACGTGTTTAGTACATATATATTTATTATATGTCAAACATATGAATAATTGATTCAATCGTAATGAAAAATATGCAATATGTCACTAATTAAATTAAAAGATCTTATATTTCAACTTATAAATGTTCTAAAATATTTTTAGTGTGCATAAGTTGCGTTTTATAAAATGAAAAACATTATTACTATGAAGAAATTCATCACATAGGATGTGATCGAAGGGTTCACGAAGAGTTTATGAAATATTCTCAAAGTCTTGAAAATGTGTATGACGAAATAAATCTATTACTATTTATAAAGAGAATTTATTTTCTAAATTAAAACATGTTAAGAATTGTGGGCACCTATTTAGGAATATCCAATGAGTGCCAAGGTCGGACACGACTGACCACACGTCTCCTTGGTAAAAGAGTTCGTACATCTTAGCATGAACTTCACTTCACAGATTTCCATTTCCATTGCAAGAAGAACTAGCAGGAATATTATTCTGATTTAGGGTTAAGGTACACGAAATTATGCACAACTTTGCCTTGTACTATGCGCATTAATGACCGTGTAAGCATGAAATTCTTACTCTGTATTTGATAAAATTGGTTAAAATCGATCATTATTTCATCCTTAGTTCATTGCGTAGTCTAATTTACAACATTTGAGAGGTATCTAACAAAAGGTTTGAAAGTGGATTCTTATTTCTCATTGCATCCAACTACTTTTCCTGATCAATAAAGTCTATTCAAACCGAATTAGTCTCAAATCATCTTTAAATTAAAAATTACCAGAGCATTGCCAAGAGAGCGCGCGCGCGCACACACACACACACACACACACACACACACTATATATATATATATATATATATATATATATATAGAGAGAGAGAGAGAGAGAGAGAAGTACCGTTTTGAAGGGGGAGAATTACATCCAAGAGTCCTGTGACTGAAACGTTGAGAGAGAGAGACAGAGAATGGCGTATAGGGAGATTGATACATATATCAGAC
Organism: Heliamphora exappendiculata; assembly: GCA_034768845.1. Classification (NCBI taxonomy): domain Eukaryota; kingdom Viridiplantae; phylum Streptophyta; class Magnoliopsida; order Ericales; family Sarraceniaceae; genus Heliamphora; species Heliamphora exappendiculata. Next base: position 8,424,198 of record JAOTRH010000022.1, on the reverse strand, counting down.
AGAGAGAGAGAGAGAGAAGAAGTTTGAATATTTGCCCGATAAGGTGAACGTACGGACTTCACTAGCCAATAATAATTTTGTCATTTTAGCATTATTGAACATAATTATCTTTTCCTGATAATAATAAATATTAAAGACCCCGAGTGATCAAAGTGTGTGTTTAAAAATTAAAATAGTTAAAAATAATTAAGAAAGAATTTAAAATAGCCAGTAATTATAATTTTTAAATTAAGTAGTAAAAAAAAACTTCGATGGGAATAGAGACACTAATTTTGGCACTGTTAAATTATTATTTAATTAATAATAATAAATAATTTTTTTTAATTTATCAAACTTAAAATGATCAAAACTTATAATTGCACCATCTTACCGTGGCATTTATCAATTTTCTAAATAAATAAATAAAAAAAAAGTGAAACAAATTAAAATTCAAAATTAATTTCATTTCTATGAAATAAGAGGTTATTTTCTCTCATTTAGTAAATTAAATATATTAAAATTCAAATAGAGGAGACTTTTAAATTTAATACCTATCTCTTGAGCTTATAAATAGAATTTTTCATTAATTAATAGAAAAGAGACATTTGGCCAAAAGAGTTCTCAACCATATTTTAAGATTTTTTACTCAAAATTCTTTTTAAATCTCTCGGGTGAGAACAAATAAAAACTTCAACAATGTACCAATTCTTTTACAAGTTTTCTATACTCGAAATATTTTCTTTACACAAAATATTTTCTTGTGTTTAATTGTGTTTTTAAAATAATTACAGTAACAATTATTAAAGTATTAATATAAGTTATGACAGTAATAATGGCAATTACAACAACAATAATAATAGTAATGACCATAATAATAAAGTGGTGGTGAGGTACGACGTGTTGATATTTAAGGAGGGGTGGTGATGCAAGTGGTGGTAGGAGTGAGAGATGATAATAATTAAGGGTGTGGTGGCACGTGGTGATCATAGCAAAGTAACACGTGAATACAATAGTCAAATGGTGGTGGAATTGGAATAGTGACATTGGTGGTTAGCCACGTCTTATTTGGGATAGTTAATGAACTTGATTTTTATTTTTAAAAATAAGAAAATTTTTAAAAATAAGAAAAAGAAAGGTTATATTCATAAATGGTTTAGGATATTTGTTTAGAAAGAATTTTTTTGATTAATTATTAAAATATTTAATATATTTTTTTTTTAAATTTTTAATATTTGGCATACTAGTATTAAATTTTTTTTTATGAATAGATTTAACTTTTTAATGAAAAAAATTATTATTATTTAACTTTAAAAAAAGTTAAAAGGGTTTTTAAGATGTGTATATAGTTATTTTTTCATGAAAATAAAAGTGAGAAAAATAATAAGCTTTTTAAAAATATCAAACGCTCTAACTTATACACTTCTTTTTTTTTTAAATAAGAAAATATTTTTAAGTCTGACAAATAAGAGCTAAATGGTAATAATAATACTAAAGTGATAATACTAATGTAATAATAATAGTAATCTCAATAAGTTTGTAAAACATTTTTTGCTTTAAAATAAAAAATCAAAAACAATGTGTAAGAGCAAGTGCAATTATCCTTTATAATTTACTTAGATGACTCTCTAAAATAGTTAAAAATTATTTTAAAAAGTTATTTTTTTATACATAACTCTAATTATACTTTCTATTTTAAAGAGTCATAATTTTTAAAAAAAATAATATATAATAATTTATTTTTTTAAAACAAAAATATATACATACATACATTCAAACAGATTGAACAACAGAACAATTTTCGAATCTCACATTATCGGCTACGAGCTTTAAGCTTCGATTGGCGACGAGCTGTGAGCGATTAAAACTTAGGATTTCATCTTCTTTGTCTCTGCTGCTCTGCATCACTGCAGAAATTTCTTCTTCTTTTTTAACTATTGTGGTCTCGCCATAATTTTTGATTCCTCGCCATAAAAATAGCAAGTCATCTCCATCAAAGCTAAAATGGTGGTGGCGAGCTCATTAAAGTATCATTTCTGTATCTTCCTCCCTAAAGTAAAGTATCACCTCTGTGCTGTGCACCGAAGCACAGCCCAGTGTGCTGGGGCCAAATTTCTTAATTTTTGAATATATTTATATGAAAGTTATAGTTTTTCAAATATTAGTATCTAAGTGATCAGTTAATATCAGTATATACAAATAATTGAGATGTAATTATAATTTTGAAAAAAAAAACAATTAAATGAACATTAACCAATCACTTAGACGCTGATATCGTAAAAATTTTATTTTTTATATGAATAACAAACTCAACGAACTCTACATAATAAACAAATTCGTCATAAAAATATATTCAAAAATTAAAAAACTTAGCCCACACGGCACACTATGCTGTGCATTGATGCTAAGCACAAACCCCTATTCCGACAACAGAAAATTCCTTTTGAGACAAAATAGGGTTAGGTCATCGTATGAAGTCATCATTCTTCATCGCTAGAATTGATTTCATAAGGGAAACTTGGCTCACAAAGCAGCCGAGTCAACATAATTCGCAGTCAAAATTTATAACTTTTGTTTAAAGTTATAATCACATCTTTTTAGTTATAATTTATAAATTTACAATTTTAGCAACATCAAACACCGTCGTTAGGAGGAATAGTTCATTAATAGGGCAACTACAAAACAATCAAACCACACACAACATAAACGAATGCCACGCGACTACGAGGACTAACTGAGGATGCTATCAAATAAAACAATGTAACAGTTGATCTATCCTATAAATTAGGTGTGATTTGACAGGAGATTTACCAAAGAGACATCAAACTGAGGTACAAAACAAAAAGTCGCAAGCAAATAGACATCAAACTGTAGTACCAGAAAAAAAAAAACTCACAAGCAAAGCTAATATTTCCAGGAATTAAGCATAACAATATGCTGATTTGAAACTAGGTGAACCCATTTATAAATGAACAGAGTACAACAGTTTCATGCGGTGGAGAACAATTCGAGGCATCCCTGAAGAAAGGAGAAGGAAGGGCGGAAAGAAGGGTTCCCCCCATCATCAGCAAGTTCGATGTGCAACGACGAAAAGAGTGCATATGAAAGGGATAGTAAAAAGATGGGCTTCACCTCTACTGGAACAGGTCAGTCCATCCTTCCCTTTAGAATCCTCTCTGTTACTTCTGTTGGTGTGCTGCGGCAAAGCAAACAAACAAGGTCTATTAACATCACAAATTCAATAGAGTTCGGAAAATGTGAAACAGAATGCACCAATGATATTGCTGAGGAGACTGACCATGTTACATGGACTCGGATACAGAATGCACCAATGATATTGCCGAGGAGACTGACCATGTTACATGGACTCGGATACGGGCATCGAGAGTGTGTATGTATGTCATGTTCATCTCATCCTCATATCAAAATACTTGTATACTTAGGACACGGCAAAATATTTGTATACCTTCGGTCCAATGTGGGCTAAATTGCGAAAATCTTGCATATTTTTATCTTTTCTGAACCTTTTTTATTTTTTAATTAAAATTTTTTGTTTTTCCAAAACGTTTCAAACAGAGGAACCAAAAAAGTAAAAAGTTTTGATCAAAAAATTAAAAAAAAATTACTAAATACGAAAATAAGCAACATATAATTTGGCTTATTGCTTATTTTGACTTATTTTTGTTTTTTCTAAAAGGTAGTTCCTACTGAATATCCAACTAAAAAAGTCGAGCACATCCCGTACTCTTATTCAAGTGTTGAACGTCCAATATGAATACTTTCTACATTTATTACATTTAAAAAAAATCTTGTAGCATAGGAGATACGAAATCAATTTTTACGTAAACAATTTTCAATTACAAACACAACAAAATACGATCCCACAAGAAAAGGAACTCAGCAACAAAAAAATAATAATGAAAGACGAATGTATGCATGTGTGCACGCGTGTATACATTTACGCGGCCATGTATGAGAGAGTAAAAAAAAAGTTTTTCTAAAAAAAAGCCTAGATAAAAAGGATATCACAACACCACCAAAGACAGCATAAGGAAATAATCATGAGTGCTCCATTTTGTTCATTTAGATATATATGCACATGAGTAGAAAACCAGTTCATAAATGGTAGAAGTTGGAGCAACAATTATGGTTCAAAGGTTTCCTGTCTTTCAACTTAACCACCATCATCCTGGAAATAGCATGATTTAGAATATTGGAAAAACTGACCCCTTTTTTTCTTTATTGAGGGAGGAAGGTGGACTAGATTTCCACAATTCTCAAAGTTGCAAATATATATATATATATATATATATATATATATATAGAGAGAGAGAGAGAGAGAGAGAGTGAGAGAGTAATTATTAAGATTATACTGTTAACATCATGCAAACGGACCTCTTCAACATCAGAGCTTTCCACCACAACACATTCTCGGCAGTTTCCATATTTTGTCCTCCAACCAAAAAACAAATCCTCAAATTTCATGAAAAACATAAATCCTACAACACCAGATTATTCTTCCTTTCATACATCTTGTCAACATCCAACATGAGCAGTTAATCAAGATTAAACATAGCATGAAACATGTTTGGTAATGTTTACAGTTTTTGGATTTTTGTTATTTTTCTTGTAAAACATACATATAAGAAAACACGTTTGGCATATACGTGTGTAATATTTTATTTTGAAACAAATGAAGGGTAGCCGGAGGGAGCCGCCAACAAGAAGGGAGTTGCCGAGAAGGTGGTCGGAGGTGGGGATATCTAGGGTGGCCGGTGACAGTGGGCAGCGACGGTGGTTGGAGGTGATTGATCGGCTATGAAGCACAGGTACGGGTACAATACAATGTGGGTACAGCGCTACAAAAAAACTAGGATACAAGTGTCTGGAGTGCGACAATAGTTTTTGTTTGTATATTATATTTTTAGTAGGGTACTCTATATATACCTATGATGCATGGGTATGGATACGCCGGTACGATAAAATCTAAAAACATAGGGTAAGAATACGCCTATGATATGGTGGTAAATTTATTTATTTTTTGTACTTTTTGGCATTACATTACATATATGCTAAATACAAAATTATTTTTAACTTATGAGAAAAAATAAATGTTAAAACATATTAGCATTGTCGTCTCAAGGCTGTCTTTGGCAATTGCTAGTTGGGACTTAGGATTACAAAAGGCGATACTTGTTGGACTGAACAAGAATTGCTATGGCAATCGTATCGGTTGAAAATTGTTTTCAACAGTCACAAGCCCTAAGAAAAAGTATCAGAAGATATATTTTCTCACATGAATTTAAAATTTTAATATTTTTATTATATTAAAGAATCTAAATCATTTTACTCAAATTTATCTTTATATCTAAAGAGAGAACTTATTATTTACTCGAATATTCTTTTAATTTTTAAAAACTTCATATAAATTCCAACGTATCCATTTCCGTACTCAAAACATACCGCTTTCGTACCCAAAACATACTGATGGCGTACCCAAAACGTATCCGTGCCATACACAACATTTGAAAAAGTATTCGATCCTTTCTCAGAATACCCGATATGTACCGATGCCGTACTTGTACCCGGTGCGTGTACGGCACCATTTCCGGAGTAACCATGCATCATAGATATATATCAAATACAAAATTATTTAGCAACATTTAAGAAATATTACTATTGGTAAGAACAAATAAAAATAAGGCAAATAAGAAAGAAAAAAAAATTAGATTCTAGGTCACAATAAATTTGCATTATTTATCATACCAAGCACATCAAAAAAGTGTTCTATTTTATTAATATTTTTTTAAGTTGTTAGGAGGTTTAAATCAATTTCTTCTTTTTCAACTTATATTTATAGATAAAGAGAGAACGAGTTATTTCATTCTGGTGTCATTGTAGTTTTTAAGATTCAAATAAACTCTTGAACTTTGAAGTACCCGCACATGGGTACATTCATGTACCCAAACTGTACCGAAGACGTACCCCGAATGTATCGGAGTCATACCCAAAATTTGGAGCCATACCCGCACTAGGTGCATAACTAGTAGGCGTGCGTCAACATGTTCAAAGTACGTATGCTTCATATATGACCCGTGACAGCTGCCAATGTAGTGTTTGAAACCAATGGTCAGATGTGGTGACTGACAATGACGGGCAGAAGTAGTTGAGGTGTGGGAAGCTAGAGGTGGGAGAAGTTGTTAAAGATGGTTGTCGATAGGCGAAGTGGTGACGGAGGTAGAAGGAGTCGCTAAAGAGGATGGCAAGGTGGAAGCCAGCAATGGAGGCTGGAGGTCGCAGCCAATGGCAGTAATCGAAGCTGGTAGCCCAGTGATGATGAACGACGTTAGGGGTTGTCACAGGTGGTAAAGGTGGTTTTGTAAACTGCTTACAAAAACACGTTTGACAGCTATTTATTTTCAAAAAAAGTGAATAGTTTTCAAAATTAAAAACAGTAAACATAATGTTACCAAATGGGACCTCACAGAATATTTCTGGCAAGTACTAATAATTGAGAACAAATATGCAGATATGAATGTTACAGTCTGGCACAAGAAAATGTTACGCAAATTAACAAGCATATTCTGGCAAGTGGCAACAGCATAACATGAAGTCTAATACGCTTAATTCACACTCAACGATCTTTTACACTTGCATTTTCAGTAACAAATTAAGAAAAAGTACAATGTTTCCAACAGAAAGATTATATAATCAGAAAATAAAAACAGTTCAGTGTGGCTTACACAACATAGACATGTCCTCCCCAACCACTCAGGCAGTCACGATCTACTGATGACAGAAGTGCTTGAGAAATAGTCTCAAACAGTTCTTCAGGTTCCTGAATGGTATTTAAAACAAAAGAGTCATAGCAGAAGTTACCAACAAAATTTTAAGTCAATCAGCAATCAGAAGCGTACACCATGGATCTGTTACTCTCCCCATGGGATCAAAGACATCAATATATAGACATTTACAAACATGATTGGAAAATGAAATCAGAACGTGTTTTCAACTCTTCAAGCAACCCCCCTCCCCCCCCAAAAAAAGAAAAGAAAAAGAAAAAGAAAAATAATAATAATAATAAGTAAAATGAAATAAAATAAAACAAAAAGAAAAAAGGGAAAAAAACAGAGGACACAAGTGAACCAATAGAGACTGCATAAATCTGAGCATTCTTCCACTTGTCTCCGAGCCTTGATTAATAACACAATGAAGAACTCAATAATAACACAACGAAGAACTCAAAAGAGAATATACACAGTGGTTCGCAATTAAGTACATTTGATAATGCATAACAAGCTTCCAGTTATAGCTGGAAATCTACTAGGGTATGAATTAAAATTTTAAGCCATTGAAACTTGTCTATCACAGAGTAATGAGTATACTCAAGGTAAGGTAGTTTGGATTTTAATTTTAATAAGTGCATTTGAATTTTTGGAATTCAAAACTTTAATGCTTTCTGCACTTACCAAACCAAACCAAACTAAGCTTTCAGCACTTATAATACAGAGATAAAATCTATCAAGTCTTACTTTTAATTTTATCAAACAGGGTCTAATGTAAGGAATTCATGAATCTGCATTATTGTCCTCCCAAGTATCAATTCTTCTAACATGTCCTTCTCTTTTAAGCCTTGTGAACACCCTAGGATGCAAGTTATTCTTTGCGATTTCAATTATTTGACCTCTTATGTAGTGCATTTATGCAACTTAACAGTAATTAAAACCTACAAGTAGACAAAACTACATTGATCCTTATATGATATGACCAAGTGACAAAGACAGATGATTACAACGAGCTCTTAATGCAAACAGATCACCACTTGGAATACAAACCAGAGTAGTGCATCAGAAAGTGTACAATCAAGAATAGTTTTAGAAAGGTGAAATTCCATTATCTGATATAGCAAATTTTGATGCGAGAAAAGTGTGTTGGAATCTTTAATTCAACATCGTTATTAGACAAACCCAAGTTCAGATTGATTAAAGTGTTCCAGAAAAAAGGTATATAAAGTTGGTTTCGGGCTACCAGCCATACAGGATACTCCAGGTTGCGAGTCTAATTCAACAGTTTCAGAATCTTATGGCCATTAGAAATACTATGATGCTATAAAAAATAAAGCAAGATCCATAACTATGAGTCTCCAATTCAAACAATTAGACAATATTATGTTTTCTTTTAAGTTTTCAGCCTCCTAATTACGAAGGCTTTTACTTTGAGTATGTGTTTCGGCCATGGGTACGTGCCCAAGTGCCAGGTTCATCTAGTTTTCACGTCCAAGGATACGGAGACACGGCAAAATAATCATATTTCTTACTATGTCTTTTCATTTTATAGTGTCAACTGAAAATTAAAAGGTGTCAACTGAAAATTAAAAGGTGTCATAAAGCATTCCATGCATAACATAGGAGTTTATGCATAGTTATATTATATATTATAAACTTAAGTTATTAAATATGTTATTGAGTGAATGTCCTGCTAAATATGCTAGGAGTGTATATGTTTGTGTGAGTTCAAGCAAACTGCCTAAGCTAAGCAAAATTGCTAATTAGCTAGTTTCCAGCATTCATGTCTGGCAATCTAACAGTCTAAACTTCATCAATTAAAATTAGCAATTACCACTGGTTTTCTGAGATGATCAGCTTTTCTTTAAAAAGCCATCTTTTAAGGAGTTAGAAAACTGATGGAGGTGTCAATGGAAGGGCAAAAAGAGAAGAAAAGTAGTTGTGATGAATCATGGCATTAGCTTTGTGATTCAATAAATTTACCATGTTAACATATCTCAATATTGCATGGACTTGGGTGTTGGGACACCCATGTCCTATGCAAAACGTCTCAAATTTTGCTAGTGGAAAAATGCTTCTGGCCAAACTCAATTAATACCCGACTTGGAAACCAAACTCTACGCAAATTTTGATGCGAGAAAAGTGTGTTGGAATCTTTAATTCAACATCGTTATTAGACAAACCCAAGTTCAGATTGA
>JAOTRH010000022.1:8400517-8415139 GCA_034768845.1 Heliamphora exappendiculata | reverse complement strand
AACGTCTCAAATTTTGCTAGTGGAAAAATGCTTCTGGCCAAACTCAATTAATACCCGACTTGGAAACCAAACTCTACCAAAGAAAGGATGTCCAATGACAATTGAATAAAACAAATAACAGAGCACCACACTTAAAGAAGCAACCAGATTGATCCACCTAATTAAAAGATGATTATCTATTAACACTTCATCCTGATTTACCAACAAGAAAACAAAAGACTATTAATATTTGCAACACCATAGCTCATGATCTTTAGCATTAGATCTAGAACTCAAATATTCTTCCAAGGTTTTCAAATTCCATATCGTTTAATAATATCTAGCAAATCTGATAAGATTGTGCAGCTAAAATGCAGTTTGATTACCTATTGTTGTAACTAAGCGTTTTAATGAGCAAGTTGATAAATTAATATTAGAAATGTGAAAAGCTGAACCATGATGTATAATTGCGTACGGAATGAATAGTAAGTGGTCAAGCAACAGCTTGTCCATTCAAGAACTACGGCCAGATGAGAATGAAAACCAGGAAAAAATAATAATAAATAATAAATAACGGAGAGGATAAAATTATGGTACCAATTGAGAAAGAATGAAAGACAAAAAATGACAAGAACCATCTGCGGCAATGACACCAGTATAATGAGCACAGCTGAGATAAGGATATTGGATGGATAAGTTGCAAGACAAAAAAGCAAGAGAATCAGCAATGATTGTACTTATAAAATGTTAATACAACCAAAAAGACAAAACAATAGCATATTTGACTTAAACCAGAATAGTAATTAACCATTTTGGTCTGTAGCATCAAATAAACTTCAATCTCCCTCCCCCACCACAAAAGGAAGGGGTGGGGTGGGGTGGGTTGGGAATACCTCGCCTGTAAGTCAATACATAACACTCTAGGCCGACAGTCATACCTCATTTCTAGAATGACATGAGTCATTCCTCCGCAGATTTAAGAAATCCTCATACATACAAGCAACTTTATATGATCATAATGCCTAAACAAGTAGAGAATGAGGGATTCGCCACCCACTACACATGATATTATATCGTATCTTCCAAATATATGCATCTGTAAGTCTTTCCACCCACTACACATGATATAATATCGTATCTTCCAAATATATGCATCTGTAAGTCTTTTTGATATCTTGACTCAAGCTCAAACAGGAAGGTTTCAGGAGAATGTGCTACTTGCAAATCGAGTGTTTCATAAATCTCAATGTGCGCATTTTGCTGCTATAGGATACCAAGATCCCATAAATCAACAAATGGATGGATATACATAACATTTGCAAGTCAATTGAGTAATTTGTAAAACTAATTCAAGGATAAAAATGATGTCATATTTCAAACTAGTTCAAGATTAAAGATTGTGACAAACCATGTCAGGCTTGAACATTGCCTCACAGGCACCGTAGAGAGACTCCGAGGCAGTGCCAGCAACAACAAAATCTTTTGCAAGCTCCCTGCATTCAGGAAAGAAGAAGAGCAACAAGCAAAACTTTCACAATCATGCCAACTTTATAACAACCAGTGAGCAAGCTTCACTTTGGTTGTTAGAAAGGCTGCAAGAACTGCCTACTGAAAAGCATAAACATGAAAACTGATAATTCAAGAAATATACAAATCAAAAGGACACATTTAAGACGATGATTCAGACAATAACAACTTATAGACAAATTCCATCATTATCACCTTTGGACCATATGAGTTTTTATTTTTACCTATGAAAGAAAAATAAAATCCCAACAGAGATTTTAACGGTGTGCACCTTGAACACGTCTTAGGGACAGGTTATACTAAAAATGTGAGTGTATAAGTAAACATGGGCAACGAGAAAACTAATATCAAGCCTTTATTTTTTTTTTAAATGATTGGCAAGAAGTTAATGTCATCAAAAGTAAAAATAGAAAAAATGGCCAAGCACAGCTTCTCCACTTATCGATTTCATCATTTCATTGGTACTTGATAGTGAATGCAGTTTCTCTTTTGATAGTATCCCTCCATCTCAATGGCAAGATAAGGTTTATAAAATGAACGTTTGGTGCACCTCTGAACTTCTCTAGCCAGGAGCAACTCTTGCCATTGTGTTAACCGAATTTGTCGCAAAATTTCAAGAAAAGATCCCCGAAAAGCTGAATCATTCTAAGCTTCAAAATTGTTAATGTGTTGGGTGATTTTCAACATGCATTACGTTTAAACCTTTTATAACAGCAGTTGACTTTTGATTCTGAGCATTTGTTGACTAAGACTATAAGGAACTTCAAGAAACAAATTTCACAGCAAGTTTCCAGCAGCTTAGGAAGCTTGGCACAAATTTCTATGTCAGGTTTGTAATTTGAAAAGGACAGACAGTTCACATTTTGGGTCCAAGTGCATAGTATAGAATCAAATAAAATGCAACAGAAAAAGAAAACATTTCACAGGAAATGTGACCAAAGTCACCAAACATAGAAGGTAACAACAAAAATTAGTCAAAGATAACATGCCAATAACATCATACAAATACCGTAAAACTAATCTCAACAACCAATAACTGGAGTATAAATATAAGAACTTGATTCTTAATATAAGAACCGGAAAGACATCAATTCGCAATTTGGAATCTGTAAGCACATTTATCCAATTTTCATTTCAGAACTGTGCCGGTAGGTTTTACAAAGCACATGATAGGCACCAACAATTATACCTCATGGACAAATTTCTAGCATCCAAACTTTAGGAATTTTCCATCTGAAAAAGATTAGAAGATAGTAGATCCTCTATATGTGTGCTTCTTGCCCAAACCATTCAAGAACAACATTTTCTCAAAGTGAAGTTATCTTTTTCAAGCAGTAAAAAGAACAATACACTTGACACTTAATCCTTCAGGTCACACATAAATCCGATAGTCAAGTTTCAAGAAAACTATCTTACTAAATAAGAAATAATCAATAATTCACTAATGGCAAATCTAAGAATCTGAGGATGTATGCCAAAACAATAAGAAATTAATAACACGTACGTCATAACATAAATATGATTTTTTTTTTTTGAAGAGTAAAACCACGTACACTACATAGGTGGTGTTTGGCATTACTGAAACTAATTACTTATAAATCAAAGTTGGAAAAATTATAGTTATAAATTGTAGCGGAAGTTATGAATGTTTGGAAACTAGCTTGTCGCGGAAAATAATTATAACTTGTAGCAGAAGTCCTAGGTGTTTGAAAAAAATAATAACTTATTGCCAAACCTAGTAGCAAAACACTAAAACCTACCTTTAGTAGCATTGCCAAACACCACCATAGTGCATTACATTGTACATTACATGTATAAGTGACAGCCAAAATCAATGTATACGGCCTACTTATTTCATTTATTTATAGCATTTTGTTACTGTCACATATGCATGTAGTGTACAATGAACTGTATAATACGGTGTACATATTTTACTCCTTTCGGAAAGGGGATAATAAATATGAATATAAACAAAACCATAGAATAGAAGATGAGACAAACTAGGAGTCAATGGGAAAGGCTGTTGTATTTTTCAGAAAAAAAAAATACTGGTAAGAATTATAGTGCTCCAATTGTTCTGAAACCATGGAGAAAACAAGAGAAGACAGTTTACATACTTGGCTCCAATTGAATCCATTGTGCAAATGAAGGGCTTGTCCTCATCGCCCAATCCGGCAATCACGGGCTGGCAAAAATATGGACCAAACCTACACCAAACAGTTGTAAGCTCTTATAGACCGCAAACTTTCTTCTTCAAATTAATAGGAAGAAGAAGAGGAAAGCAAAGAAAACGAACACCAACAAATTAAAAGTCAAAGAAAAACAAACTTATCAAAAAAATGAAGAAAAACACAAACAGTATCACTTTACTTTTGCCCAAGAAATTATGATCTAGAAGTGAGAAGCAAGAGAAAATATGAAAAAATAAAGGAAGAAAGAAAAGATGAGAAAAATTCAAAAGGATTCTTTGACTTGCCTGGTACATTTGGTAAAACGGTCATTTTGCAAAACAATACTAACGATGAGAGTTTTATCCCTGAGTAATAATATATAATAATTGTTGTTTTAGAAGAGATGTAATTCCCTTCAATTTGTTCTTGTCGCATGCTACTAAGCTTTTTGAATTCAATTAATTCTTCTTCTTCTTTCTAAGGTTCTTTATGTAATTGTATGAAAATGCACGTTGAACCTACACAGTTTATACGCAAAAACAAATCGAAGCTTCGGCATTGATGAGGAAAGGAGGGAAATGGATACATGGTGAAATCGACAACCAAGACGGAAACAACTAAGAACCAAAATGGCAATGCATATAGTGTCTGCCCCCAAAACAGGTGGATGATGTACTACAGGTCAACATGATTTTTGTCCATAAAGAAATACTCACGATGGTTTTGTTTTCCAAACTAATGATGGTTTCAGTCCTTCCATAAATACTCAATACTTGAGAAGTATGTAACTATACAACTGTTAACACATGTTGGATACCTTTCAGCCTGTTGTATTGTACATAAGAAAATTTGTTCCATTTCTGCAATTATTCCAACAGGTGTCTTAACATATTTCCAGTATTCTCCATAATAAGGATCATCTACCTCCATTTGTTGTGTTTAGGGATTACAGCCTATTCTGTCTACCATGAAGTGCTACTGCCAAGTCAAGTGCTACTACCAAGTTTGATACCAAAATCAACAAACATAATTAGATGTCAAACACGAACACACCAAAATCAACAAACACAATTAGATGTCCAAGTCTAGCTCCAATTTTAAGCCTTAGTTAGCACTCAGGTTCAAATAAATCCATTTGGCAACCTATCATGTCTTCACTAACATATTGCATATTTACATAATACCTATGTTAGCATACTTCCTGAATAATATCAAAATTTCATGGGCAATTCTGAATATATAATCACCTATGCCAGACACTTGACAACCGGGTATGATAATCGGGTAAGGGTGTGGGTTATGGGTTGAAGGTGTCTAGTTGCATACTCACCTAACAAGCATGGCAGTACAACTTTACGACCCAATTGCACCTGAAACTCCCTTCTTATTACTGAATTGGCGTGTTTGCTTCAAAATGAGTTAAATACCATTCTAAATACCATTCTTAACACCATATGACACATAAAACACAACTTTCGGCAAGGAAATAGAATAAGTATGTCCAAAAATAGGATTTTTATAAGGCTTTTTTTACTTTAATGAACTTTTTCAAACTTAGTCCATTTTTTATTTTTATGGTTTTCTAGTTAAGAGGGAACACAATTAAACTTTTTGACCAATATATGAAAAAGAAAATCACTAAATAAGGCTTTTTTCCGTCTTCCATGAATTCTTTTCGGTTTTGATTAAAACAAAAATCACTTTTCACATTCAACTAGGTACATGCAATCGGAAAAGTAAAAATGACTAAACCATAAAAACAATTCAGAAAAGACAACAACAAAAATCCTCATAAAAAAGCCTTGTTGTTACTGAAGCCAAACCACGCTTAAGAAATGTGAACATTTAGCGATGCCCTTTGTCTTTAAACATCAAGATTTTGATGGATCCAATTCTGGAGACAAGCCCACCCAAGTATTATACACTAACCCGTGTAACGAGCCTAATATCTAAAAAATTTCCACCCCCCAATTCTACAGCACATTTCAAACCGTAGTTAAAATAAAGTTAATGTTATAGCCAACTCCATTGCATACTCTATAACACAGCATCTTAGATAATACATATACTTACATATAAACCCATATGACAAAGATCAAATACTGCAAACAGTAAAGGTACCTTCCCATGTTACACGAAAACCTTGATCATTGTTTTATTTGACTGAACACTTCCTTAATTATTAACGGCCACTTCGTTTTAAATAAAATGAGGGAAGTAAAGGTAACTTCCCTTGTTAAATGAAGAACCATGATCATTGTTATTTGACTAAACCGTTCCATGTTTATTGATGAACGCTTTGATGTAAATAAAATGAAGGCATTTTATTTTCCTCAAAATTCAGATCAAAGCATCAGATAATGAAATTGAAAATGGTGTAAGGAATGCAAAAAAATCCCAGAAATGATAACCTTATATGCTAGCCGCAAGTTAACACAGTGTTTGGTGTAGCCTAAATTATAAACTTATAGATTATAGCTGAAAAAATGTAATTATGACTTACAACATAAGTTATAAATGTTTGTTAAAATTATGAACTTATAACTTTAAGTAATATAATTGTTATTTGTTGATTTACAATCAGAATCTCCAAGCAAAAAAACTATAAGCCACCTATTTGGATTTTCCTAATTTTTTAATGAACTATTAGTTAAAAGCTGAAAAATAAGATCTCAACAACCAAAGTCAATGGGATTTAGACTACCCATAACAAACAAGATATTAATTGCAAAGCCAATAGCTTATGTTTCCAAACAAATTATTGGATCAATGGTAGAGCAAAGCCTCCCACCTAGAACTCAATAATTCATTGGAAATATACACATATATGGTTACATACATATATGTATACTATTACCATTTACCAACCTTTTCTCGTAAAGAACGGCAGAAACAAGGCTGGCAAACGTCTGAGGCTTCATATCCCTTTCTTCCCGAAGCTGGTACAACTTGTGCCGAAACACAAGCCGCTGATACCTTCAAAAATCAAAAGAAACCATACTGACAGTCAAATATAACCAAAAACATCCATATACATGTGGAAGTACCTATATATTAATACGGTTTTCTTCACGACGACCACTGAATGATGGATAATAACTTAACGACAAAAAACTCGATATCAATGTATTTTTGGATGTACGGCTTACCACTTTCACTCGACACACTTTGCAAGATATTTATACATTAGTTACCTATTAAAATTCAATATCAATAAATTTTTAGATGTACCACCTACTATTGTTTCATATATCAATACACTTTATAAAGATATTCATATATTATTTACCCATTATCTTTCCATCTATACTAATATATAAAAGGAGAGCTCCTATTTGGTGTGACGATGTTGTGTGGATTTTCAATATACCAAAAATGTTCGTAGTTAGTTTTTTAATACAAAAACAATTTCATTTGATTTTATCCATTCAACTTTTCTTCTATTACCAAATTTAAAAATTATAATTGATCACAATTTTAAAATTAAATTAATTTATTATTTATTTTTTTAATTTATCTAACACTTGCATATGCATGCTTGTGTCCACATCTAGCATTAATAAACCAGAGGGACACACACAAAAATTGACGCGACACAAGTAAAAACAAAATACAGAAATCACTTACAGAGTTTGAGCGTCGGTAGCAAGTCCCGCTAGACCTATGAAGAGCTTATCGTGTATCTTGTAGATTTTCTGAAAATCGGTGGCGATGGTCTGAAGCTGAACGCCAAGTCGGCGATCGCTGGCAATGGCGAAGCAATTCTTGCCGACCATCGCTACTAGGGAACTTCCATTGTACTCGAAGATCTGTAAATAAAACCACGATCTACTGTGATCTACACAAACTAGGGCTTCTGAAAACGATTACTAATATGCCTATATATACATATACATACATATATTTATATAGAGAGAGAAAGAAAGAGATTTTTGAAGAATTGACATACCGACATTGAAGTAAACTATTGAAACTTTGAATGAGTATTTGGAGGCAGCGAATTGGAGCAGACGATCCTGCAAAATGGAAAGCTCTTCTGCTCCGTTTTTGTGCTTTTTGGCCGAGAAGAGTCGAGTGCTGGCTTGGAGGATACTCCAATAACCGGCGCTGAACCAAAATCAACCGGACCGGGTTTATTTTTAGAAATTACAACCTTTCTCCAAGTCCGGTTCATCCCAGACCGGTTGGTTCCTTCCCCCCCCCCCCCCCCCACACCTTGTCACAATTTTTAGTTTTTTTTTTTTTTCTTTATTTGTAATAAGTCGGCCTCGTTTGACTCTGGCTAAAATTGAGCTTGAAATTTTTTTGTTTAAAGTTTAAAAAAGCTAAAAACTTATTTTAGAATCATTGTTAACTTTTTGTTTATTAGTTTTTAGTCTTTTTCTTTTTCTTTTTGCTTATTAGTTTTTAGTCTTTTTGTTTTTTTCTTATTACCAAAAATATTTTTATATATTTTTAAAAATATCAAATAGAATTTATATTAAATATAAAATTATATAAAAATTAAAAAAATAATATATATACATATATAAACATATATATAACAATTTATTTTGGCATAAAATCATTTAGCGTATTTACCTTTTGATTTATTATTTTTTAACTTTAATCGACTTCTAAGATTTATCAAATGAATTTTTTTACTTGTTTAATTTTAAATAACTTAAATAAAAAATTTAACTTAAAACTAAGTTAACAAACGATGCCATAATAATTTCTCTTATTCATTAATAACTGTTTTTTTCTTTATTAAATTTATATTGATCGTAAAAATAATCTTTTGATGGATTTCTGGTAGTGTAATTTTTCCACGCAGAGAAGAAAAATAATTATTTTGAGTGTTTAAAGTGTAATTATTAATTTCAACAGAGGAAAAATGACAAAAAAAATTAAAAGTTAGTAACAATATTTGATAAATATTAGAATTTAGCGCATTTGACTTAGAAAATAAGTAGGTGCTATATAACTGATTGGATAAAATCAGATCATTCGTAAAATATGGATAAATTAATTATAAAATTTTATTTTGATTCATGATATGACTAAAACTCTAATGGAGTCTAAAAAAATGATTAATACTCAAATTTTTCTAAATTTAATGGGTAAGTTTAACATGTTTATTTTATTAACAAAATTTAATTTTTAAAACTATTTTATATAAACGTTATACTTAAGTTTAAAAAAGATAAAAATTAATTTGAGCTCTAATTTGTATTTTGATTTTTACAAATTTTTATGTTGAATATGGATCTAGTTTTTTTACAGAGCTCAATCAATATTTTACGAAAATAATTTTTTTGTAACAAATATATTTGTAGAGTTAAGTTTAGGGTTTCAACTAAAATGTCCTATTTTGATTTAAATGAAAAAATATATAATTTTATTAGTTTTATAAAAAAAATTATGGAGATATATACCATGATAAAGATATGTTACGTGAAATTAATATGTGGTTTATGAAGAAATGCAAAAATTAAAATTTATGTAACATTTGGAAAACGTTATGTAGCTTATATTTAACCTATGTTTGGTCTATCTTAACTTAAAAGTTAAGTCTTTAAAAAAATTACTTGGTTTGGTCTAAGGTAATTTTTTCTACATATTTTTACGTTTCTCTTTTTATAAAAAAAAAAGTCAAAAAACTTAAAAATTTAAAAAAAAAAAACTAGTCCAAACATAAGTTTAATGTGAACTTAAAAGTGTGAAATTGTGATAATTGATCAAGTTAATCTAATTAAATGAGTGAGACATTGGTAAAATTGATATGGTTGTTGTTAAGTGTAAATTATAAAAAGATGGAATGATTTTTTGTGGTTAATTTGATTTTATTGCATTATAAAGATTTTAACATGTAATGCTATTGAAATTCTTGAATATCAATTCTAAGAGTACTCTAATTGTCATATTAAAAATCATGAAAATTTGAAGTCATAAATTTGCGATGTGAGTTTATTATCAGTGTTTTGGTTATATTTTTCTATACTTGTGTGATACCATATTCTACATTAGTTGGATATAAGAATTATGCTTAGTATATAAAGAAACTTGTGAACTACTATTTATAATTTGGACATAAGTTTTTGAGTTTTGAGTCGCGTTTTAGGTTCTTTATTTAAGTTATTGGGTCAGTGGTTCACTTGAATAATTACAAATGGTATTAGAGCCAATCATGGTTCCCATGTGAGGCTCCGTGGCGGTATAGATAGAGGAGTATAGACTCTATAGAGAAATAGAGATCCTGATATTGCATGTCTTGTACACGCTAATGAACTGGGACTCCGTAGCGGTATGGATAGAGGAGTAAAGGTTTCGAAAAGGGATAGAAGCCCGGAGGTTGTATACTTTGTACACGCTAATAGGCTGATATCCACATCCCGATCAGAAAAAGAACTTGAACCACATCACGAAGGCGTCGCGTATTTGAGTTAGGGATATTATAATACATTATACCACATTTGTGGGTTATAGAAATTATGTCTAGTGTATAAAGAAATTTATGAGTTACTACTAATAACTTGAACTTGAGTTTTTAAACTGCTTTGTTAGACTCTTTATTCAAGTTATCGAGTCAGTAATTTATTTACATCATTACACTTTGAGTTGATGTAAAGTAAATAGGGTTTGTCCATCGGTAAAAGCTTGTAAAAGTAAATAAATACGAATTTATTTGTTGGTAACAATCCATAAAATAATTAGGTACAAAATTATTCATAGGTGAAAGCCCGTAAACTCACAAGAGATATAAGGGCAGCCCTAGCTCTCAAGTTAATCCCACTCAACGTAGTACTGTAGTAGTGGTTATGAGACTTGTGAGTTATTAACTCTCCATGAGTGATCAATTGGATTAATTGTATTTTAAAAATTAAAATTCGAATTTTTAATATGAGTATACAATTGATTTTTTGAACTTGTATTATGACAAAGTTTCGGATGCTGAAAGTAAACTTCGAGAATGGATGAATGGAAATAAGAATATAATTTGAAATGGGATTATAATAAAAATAGAAATGAATTTGAAAAATAGAATTGAAACTTTGATTTTGGTTGAGCAAGTGTGTGTATAAGTGGGTAATGTAAAACTCTCTTTTTAAAATAATAATTTAACTCTTTCAAAAAGGTTTTATATTGACTTTGTACCTATCGTAGACATGTATATCGCTTCTATGTTTATTATTTCGTAATGTCTATTTACATAGTTTTCGTATTGAGCCGTCGTACTCATGCCTAAAACAATTTAGGTGTGAACATGGAGCCTCGGGCTTGAGGAGGCAGGAAGTGTAGTTTGCGGAGCCTAATTTGTCTTTTGATCATTTCGGGCCAAAGAAATACTTTTGTTAGTAATATTTGTTGCAGTCTATAATGCCAAATGTTAAATCTTAGGAAAATTGAATTCATGATAAACTTAATTTTCATGTGCAAGAACTTTGGTGGGTGTTAGAATACTTAAAAATAGAAAAAACTAAACTATGTTTGGTTTTAGGTGCATCGGTCGGTCTTATAGTGGCCTCAGTTTCTTGTTTCAATGTAGAAGCTAAAACTTGTCTTAAATGGATCGATCAGTTTGTTTATGAATTGATTGGTACATCAAGCGGTCAATGAAATGTCTGTTGAGACAAACAGCCAAGATCTTAAAATTATTTCAATGATTTAAATTAAAAAATACCCAGATGGACGAATGCCGAAATAGGCTTTAGATTAAAATTTTTGATATCAAACAATTAAAATAAAAATCCAGTA
Organism: Heliamphora exappendiculata; assembly: GCA_034768845.1. Taxonomy (NCBI): domain Eukaryota; kingdom Viridiplantae; phylum Streptophyta; class Magnoliopsida; order Ericales; family Sarraceniaceae; genus Heliamphora; species Heliamphora exappendiculata. The sequence goes on along the minus strand of JAOTRH010000022.1, from coordinate 8,403,725 downwards.
ATACTCCTAAAGTTAGTTTTAGAATTATACCTTTCGAAATCTAGTTGGATAATTTCAGTTGTTACAATAATTTTTAGTCAACGATTCGCCACGGGTTTTGACTTCTAGTCAAATCTCTGACATAAGCCTTATACTGTGTTTCCGAATGCTAAACACGAATAAAATGTGAGTTTTGATCTCTCGTATTCTTCAAAACCTTCTTAATTAGGTTTAGAATTTTCAAATAACGTGAAAACCCTAACCACCTAATCACTGACTAAATAATATGAATTATGACGTCAGGTTTTATAACAGCATATAAATAGATTACAGCAGAAATATGTGGAGTAAATATGACTTAGGCTCCCAATGTTATTATGAAAATTCATCTCAACCCAGAGGCAATTTCATAAAAATATTAATTATAATTCATTTCACTAAAAATTATAATTGCACTCTAAGCTATGTTCTCAAAACAGAATATTTGAGCTCATGTTATTAAATACTTATTTATTCTTTCCACGTTAAGATTTTCGATATCCGCCGATTAAATTAAATTACTGACAATTATATTTAATCGGCTTCTTAAAATAATTTTTTTAAAACCTTCCGCTTAACTTATTTGACTGCCGGATAATTAAATCCACCTACAGGGTTTGACTTTGTCAAATCTTATAAGTTTCCTTAAGGAGGTATCGTCAATCCCGATCATTCGGGGCATGAATTCCGTTAATTATTAATATTCACCATATAATCAATATTATTATTTAACTCACCGGAATTATAGACCCGTAAAAAAATCGCACTCTTTAATGAATCAAAATAACGAATATTAAATATACGTAAATAATTAATTATTTCGAGATTAAGAGTATCAGCACTCATAATAACCATGGGGTGTGAATTAATTTATATAGTTAATATAAGATTAATTACCCCAACGTGGTCCTGTTTAATCCACACAAAGTGTACTAGTACAGCGAGTCGGAACAATAGACGACGTTATTATCTGTTCCTTGTAATCAAGATAGGTCTAACTAAAACTCTTTACTACATCCGTACTGATGGTGTATTCAATTCCATCTAAGTTGTGAATTAAAAGTTTATATTCCGCAAGAACCGATAATCTGGTCTTCCGTGTGTAAGCTGAAATTTACACACTAAATTAAATACTGTGCAGAATAAAATATATTCATGTATAATACTAAATAAATAACGAAATTGCATACATTGCTAATTATGATTCTCATAAAATAGAAAAATTAATTTTATTTAAAAAATTAAATACTAAAATCAAAAATTATAATTTTTAGTATACAATCCTAAGAAGGTTTACATTTATTGTAGGTGATATTCATTTTCAAACAAGTATAACTTCTTGATATGGACTCTAAACAAGGTCATTCTATTGTTCAAAGTTGAAGCTCGATTGATTTAGTAGTGATCAATGACATAATGGTATGAAAAAATTAAAATCATTAGATTTGGTAGCTATCCATTTACTTCTCTTTTTATCCCTTCGAATATGTTCCTAAATGGATGTGCACATCCAGATGGGTAGGAGTCGGCCTCCTACTCTCTTATTCAGCATTTATTAACTTAACTGGGTTGGGTGCCTCATAAATATACTTTCTAATGATTCTAATATCATGTAAAAGTTTATTCCCAAGAAAAAGATATATAACCAAAGTAATGAGGGGCAGTATATCAGTATGTCTTTGTACTATTTTACCTAACTTTATTTTATTATTTTTTTGAGAATCTTTTTTTTAATCACTGTTGAATATTTTTCATTAAATTCATTAGACTTTGGGCCTTTTATTTGAATTTTCAGTCTTAGATCTCAGATAATCGGGTTTTCAAAACGGTTGATGTGATTATGAAATATTTGCTTGGACCTTTTTACTATCAATTTGGAATTTGTTGACTATTGACTTCAGTATTTGACTTTGATATTGTTCACTCGGTATTTTTTCATTTGATATTAAATCTTGCCTTCTCATCTTTTTCATTTGGACTGCCATATCACATTTTTTGGGCCGAAATAATATTGCATGAAAGTTTTTATTCAATTTAATAAATTATTTGCTTTCCTAAATAAAAAGATTAGAATACAAAACATTTGAACCCCATATGTTTTTTAGTACATTATTTGGTTACCCAACTACGTTCTTCATATTGTGGGGATTAACAATTTCATATTGTATTTTTATTTCTTGCCATAGTTAAAAATAACTATATCTCTTTATTCCATTAGTTATCTCATGCTAATAAAATATAATATAAATAATTTTATATCACTTAATTTTATCATATTACAATACATATCCAATCTTTTTATTTTATATCTTTATCTCATCGTATGACTAATTTCTTCTAATCTCATCTATAATCTCATTATTTATTTTATATGTTTATTTAATTCAATAACTAATAACTTCTAATCTCACCTATAATCCTCTCGTTCCCAATTCTTTCAAAATAATTTAAAACATAAAGAGACATGTTATATCAGATAGTATTATGCATGAAAACTACTCACGATTATGAATGACATTGAACAAAATAAGAGCAAAGATATAGTGTTTCGTCCTCATTTCTTTTTTTATCGAGCCAAAAAAAACGTCAAAAGAGAAGCGAGAACATGGATATAGAGGGAATTGTTTGTAAACTTTAAGGAGTTAATTCTTATGAGAGTTAAAGATAATATATAGTAAGTAAAAAATAATAATTAATAAATGAATAAAATAAGAAATATAAAAAATAAGAAATAAATATTAAAAAAATATATAAGTATAATGGGTATGTTTGGGCAAACTTACTTATTGGCTTATTTTAGTTATAAACTTGCTTATTTAATTTATTGGCTTATTTTTGCTTATTTTCGTTTTTTTTGAACTTTTTTTATATTTTGATAAAAAAAATTTACTTTTTCGACTCGACTCAATGAGAGTAGTCTAAAAAATATAATAGTTTGACTAAATGATAAAAAAAATTCATTAAAGACGAAAAATCAACTTAGTCAAATAAGCAAATAAGTCAATTTATCCATACAAAGCCAATATTTTTATGCTTTAATCTTATTATATTTTCTAAATAAAAACTTTATCAATATATATATATATATATATATATATATATATATATATAATGTAACCGGAAGCGGGACAGAAAAAATTAGGGGTGAAAAAAACCAAAATATCATTATCACCCCACATATTATCGGAGG
>JAOTRH010000022.1:8384189-8400417 GCA_034768845.1 Heliamphora exappendiculata | reverse complement strand
GGGGTTGAAATCTCTATCTCTTAACAAAAATAGAAAATATTAATGAATATTATTGAATATTTTTAATAAATGTCAAAACTGTACATTGTTTCGATGCGTTTCAGTCTAGTTTCATAGTATTTTAGTGAAAATTTTGATATTTTATTAGTGTTTTGTTTTGAATTCCTAAAAAACAGAAATTGATAGCGTTGATGTGTATTATTGGGTCCATGTCCCAACAGTTTTAATTTTTGGAATAATTGATAACTTAACGTAGTATCAAAGCTGTGATTCTAAGAGATTTTGGATTCAAATCTCGTCTGTTTATTTGTTTGTGGTTGTTATTGTGCACTATATTTTGTCTATGTTGGTGCATCTGTTTGGTTAAGTTTGTTTGTTTTTCCATGTGCAAAACAAGATCGCATGCGAGGTAGAATGATGGATAGCTTGATATATATTGTTGGGCCCATTTTCCAACGGCTTAAACTTTTGGAACAATTAGTAACTTAAGAAAAACATTTTGGCCGTTGCAACGCACACGAAATATAATTTTCATCTTTTGTGCAAGCAATAGTCATTACTCTATTCTTGAAAACTATCAGCTTCTTCTGAGAAAATTGTCTTTTCCCAACAATCATTTGTTTTATCATATGTTTTTTGTTAAGTCATCAATTGTCCCAAAAGTTTAATCTATTAGAAAATTAGTCCAACAATGTATATCAAGTTATCCAAGACTCCCCTTTACGTGCATCCCTGTCTCGTACATAAAGAGGCAAACAGACTTAACATGTGCACCAACACACACAGTGGGCAATAACAAATATAAGAAAAAAATACATATCACGAGACTGGAACCCAAGACCTCGTGGAACAAAACTCTTATACTATATTAAGTTACCAATTGTCCCAAAAGCTTAAGCTGTTAAGAAATGGGCCAAACAATGTATATCAAGTTATCCAAGACTTTTCAATATGTTCAAAATGAGATGCATTCCAGATTAATGTCTTGGTTTTTTTTTTTTTTTTTGAATTTGCAGATCAATGCATGCAATGGGATGAAATGTGGAGAAACATTTTCGGGACCAAACTCGCCAAATAAACCATCAATCTGGACCGAAAATTGGACAACTTAGTATGTGCCTACTAAAACATTTACTAGTAAATTCATAACTTCAACTAAGAAAATGTTCCCATGAGGGCCTGAGGCATATTCACAATTGAAGCTGAGATTGCTAACAGTAAAGGTCTTCATAGTAAAGATCGAGACATTACCTCTAGCTGCCTTTGCACTTGTAACCACATATATGCATTTGTGTCCTATTCCCAATAAAAAATAAAAAATAATACAAGCATGTTTCTAAAATCTTTTACCCACGGTAAAGAACATTTACAAATAGGAAAATTTATATTACAAATAAAAAGATTATTAGAGTAGCCCAGCAATTGGAGATCGTCACTTTGCCTAACAGTAAATCTGAAAGTCTTGTGTTCGACTTCCGCTGAAAGCACTCTGTCACTGACTTAACTAATACCTGTAGTTTGCGGGTGATTGCAGGTATCTGGAAGTTTACCTCTCATGGGGTATCCCGAGGGCCTTGCCTTGAGGGTGTTTTTCCATTAGCAAAAAATAAATTGAGTATACCCCTCAGGAGAAGATCCCAAGGGCCTTGCCTTGAGGGTGTTTCTCCATTAAGAAAAAATAAATTGCATCTTATTGTTTCCTTCTGCCACTGTTTTCCCCTGAAGCTTTCAAGTATATGGTGAGAATACAAAAACAAGGTCGCCGGAGGACATTGCCTTTCATGTTGCCCTATTCATCGCGAAGAAGTATGGAAGCTTTGTCAATTACTATATGGTAACCTCTTACTAATAATCACAATCATCATTTTTATGATGTTCAAATACTAAGTTCTGAAGTAAGAAGAAACTCCAAAATGTAATAATATCTACCAGCTCATCCAAAATATTTTATGAACACAAGCTTCTAAATTTACTTTGTATAGTGGAATCATATTAAAATTCTTTTACTGGCTATAATGGTATTCTTCTAGTATCATGGAGGAACAAATTTTGGAAGAACAGCCTCTGCTTATGTACCAACAAGTTATTATGATCTAGCTCCTCTTGATGAGTATGGTACGTGATCAACTATGTCTTACCTCACTCTTATCGTTTCTAAGCAAAAATTGATCTCATTATTCAACAAATCCAGGTTTAATTAGGCAACCAAAATGGGGTCATCTCAAAGAGTTACATGCTGCAATAAAGCTATGTTCAGAGCCTTTACTTTCTGGATTGCAAACTACATCGTCTTTGGAAGAACAACAAGAGGTAAGAGCATTAAACTGGATCTGTTTTGTTGCTTTCTTTACCAGTCAATTCATTAAAAATGGGATAAAGTCTCATACTAGCCAATTATTTAATCCAGGCAGTTGTTTTCCAAGAAGAATCGGGACAATGTGCAGCCTTCCTCATGAACAATGATAGTAGAAAAGATGTAGCAGTTACGTTTCAAAATGTTTCATATGAATTGCCTCCAAAATCAATTAGCATCTTACCCGACTGCAAGACCGTAATCTTCAACACTGCCAAGGCAAGTTCTAAAACATTACAACATTTCTCTTTAAGCTACTACAAGAAGGCAGTATTCGTTATTAGTGGAAGCATCTTTCCACTGCATCTTCCGGTTCCATTTTATTTACTAGTGTAATTTGCATAATAGACTAAAAATGTCAAAACCGAATAGCGTAATTATTTGTTTACTTATGGGTTCCAAATTAACATAAATTTGACATTACACCAAGTTTATTTCTACAATTGCACTTCTGAACAGGTAAGCACACAATACAATACAAGATCAACAGTACCAGTCATCAAGTTCGATTCAGCGGAAAGATGGGAAGAATTCAAAGAAGTTATTCCTAATTTTGATGAAACCTCATTAAGGTCGGATACATTATTAGAGCAAATGAGTACCACAAAAGATGCATCTGATTATCTTTGGTACACTCTCAGGTAATCAAAAGATCAAATCTGTATCTTCTTATATATGAAAATCTCAAACAGATTCAAAAGTTGCTATAGTTGACTGAAATAGTATCCTGGATAAATATAAAGTTCAACCAACTCCTCCAAACTCTTATACAAAACCTTTTTCTTCCTTCATAGCTATAAGAGATTAGGACCAAAAGAAATGTGGTGCTGTGTGATGGGGTGGGGGTTGAATAATATTTCATAATCGAATCCACAGGCCACTGAGAAATCCAATTTCTAACAGACAAAAACCATAAAGAATAACTAAAACCTCAGGCTTCTGCAAAAATGGCACACCCACGAATTTTATTACTGCTTTGTTACCTAATTCACAAAGCATGCAAAATTCTCACCAAAAGTTTCTTCATACATGGCAGGCATTCTATTTGCCCCATTATTTTTGTTTTAGATTGTCTACTAATCTTTATATACATTTGATGCAGCATGTGGAGAGACGAGAGATAGAAGAAAAGTAGTGCAAAAGGGTCACAACCCAAACATAAAGCCACAGCCTAAACACAAAATCTCATTCACAAAACTCTCATGATTACAATGTCAAGTAGCCTTATGTATAGGCTAATATCTTAGCTAATACTTATTATAGTCTTATTAAAAATATCCTAACTTATCAAAATCTTTGATAGATAAAGAAACCTAATACTATAAGGAAATTGAATAAAGAAACCTAATATTATTGAAAAACTGGATATAAAATAATAAAAGACAATAATTAATTTTTTTTTTATTTGAGCCTTCGTGTGTCCTCTAATGTCCGCATTAGCATATTGTGTGTTATAGATGCAGATATGAATACAAATGACAAAAGATATTGATCTGTCAAACACACAGTTGTTACGAGAATACTTGTTGCCAAGTAAAATGCTTTTCTATAATGTGTCTTGGCAGGTTTCAGCATGATCCTTCTGATGATCAGCCTGTACTCTATGTGAACTCTCTTGGACATGTTCTACATGCATATGTAAATGGTCTTCTCATAGGTGAGCTCTACGACTTCAATAATTAAGTTCTGCCTTCAAGGTTTAATAAGGGTGATTTCATTCAAATATGCAATTTGCTTTACTTTCTCTATCAGATTGTGGCATACTTAACTGCTGGACTTCTCATTTGTTCTTTAGGATCTGCCCATGGAACTCATAAAACAGGTATTACCCTGGAGAATGCAGTTCCTTTAAACAGTGGAATCAACAATGTCTCATTACTAAGCGTAATGGTTGGATTACCGGTACAGCTCAATCTCAACCTTCATGCTTTCGTGAATCATGGAAATTACTAGTGACAAAGAAAGCAACCTCATGCAAATTTCTAGTGACAAAGAAAGCAACCTCATGAAAAAGTACTTCTCAAGAGTAACGGGTTTTTAAACTCCTTAAGGACATATATGTGGTACAGTTGGAAGATTTAGCAACGGGAAAAGGTGGGGGGAGAGAAAGAAATATATCTTAAGTGTAGCATGTAATATTTCTGCCTAGATATTCAGCTGAACCTGAACTTTTGTTAAAGTTGCTTAAAAAACTCTCTTTTCATCTTTACCATTTGTGATGAAAAGGATTCAGGGCCATTTCTAGAAAGTCGGAGAACTGGATTACGTAGAGTGAGGATTTTATGCAAACAAGATATTAAAGATTTCACCAACTATTCATGGGGATATCAGGTGATCAACTTCTAACCACCCAAGTTATTACTGCTTTGCTTCATTAGCTCACTTAGACACTGTTTGTTCCACTACTCTTTAACCTTGAAAATGATTTTTCCTTTTTCAGTTAAATTTTGGTGTTTATGAATCGCAAGTAAGGCCTGAAGGTTTTTTTATAATTAAATAATTCTCACTGATTTTATGGCATATATAAGGATTCATAATTTGTATCCCTATGTTAAGGATCAATTTGGAAACTACCAAAACTCTTACTACCATAGCATTTATATATCATTATCTTGAGTCTTGAACTCATTTTCTTCTACTCCTAAGAATCTTGTATTTCTAATTCCCTTTAAAATTTTATTTCTCACCCATTCTTTGCTCAATCGATTGTAAACCAAACAGTAATATCAAAACAAGCCAATTGAGTCATGGGTTTTCTTTCAAAATTATGAGGAATTCAAAGATGCAGTTAGTAATTTGAAAATCTAATAGTAATTTGAAAATCTAATCTTAATTTTACAATTCACTATCACTTCAGTCATTATCAACCTTATTTTGAACTTTCAAGGTTCTCCTTATCAATAAAATTTTTCAATCAACATCGACTACCTACTGTTTTCCGCAATCCTTCATAGTTCCTATGCCATGTAGAGATCTGAAAATCCCACATATCTGATTCTTCCGTTAGCCACTACGTTTAATTCTCTCATTGAAAAAAAACTGTCACAAAATGGAAGCAGAAAAATATATTTTAATTGCACCAAATAAATTCATGAAGGTTGGGTTGCTTGGAGAGAAAATGCAAGTCTATACGGACGACGGATTGAGTAATGTTCAATGGAGTACATTCAGCTATTCTGCTCAGCCACTCACATGGTATAAGGTAAGTGTTAGTTTTACTATTGTGCCTTATCTTATACATGCATTGCAATGGTGTACCTTCAGCTCTAACTTGTATGTGGCTTATGAGTAAATAGGAGAGTCAAATGTAACCCTTAAGTGGTTTGATGAGATGATTTTAACCACCGCATAGTATTTGTGGGGTCTAGACCCAGTTGATTCAAGTTATTTACTGTATCACGTGGCATTTTAGCGTGCAATTTAGTAGTGCTAAATGGACCACTCATCTATACATATGAACATAAAAAAGTATCACTCATTAAATTTCACAAAATGCCTTCTTTTAAGTGTTTAAAGGAAGTAAATAAACACATTAAAATGGTACCTAGCCCTGAACTGAGTTGTTCAAATGTTACTAACTGCTGTGAGTCTTGTGACTAGTTCAATATTATTGCCATAGTAGCAAAGGGATACGGGTTGATTGCTACCATTCTAAACACTCCCCTCCCACCCAAATAAATTGTTGTTTCCAAACAAGATTATAAAATTTAATGAGTTACATCTTGAGTACATTGTTACTATTCTAAACACCCCCCTCCAGCCCAAATAAATTGTTGTTTCCAAACAAGATTATCAAATTTAATGAGTTACAACCAGGGTTTTAAATCGCAATATCGGCTGGAGTAACGGTCGCAGTCGTATGTAACAAGTATCAGGAGAATTGGTCAGTTTGTAACGGGAATCGGTAATCGAACTCGTGATTTTTCATCTAGCAGTAGTAAATGATGTAAACTCATTGATAAGCATATCATAGACTTATTTATTACAAATTGAACATTTATAAGTGTTTTCAATTAATATTTTGACACATAACTTTGAAGACAAAAAATAGAGTTCGAGAGAGGAAAGTAAAGCTAAATAGTTAGGTTGTCTCAGGTCACGTATCGAGAGTATCGGCCAATACGGACCGATACGGCATTGATACGCGATACGTATTGGCCGTATCAGTCGATACGATAGGAATTTTCTGTAACTCCGATACTATAGTGAGTATCCGAATCAGAGGCCAGAGTTACTATTACGTAACGGCCAATACATAACGGTATCGACGATATTTAAAACCATGGTTACATCCTGAGAACGCTCCTTCACGTGCGGCCTAGCTCTCCTCCATATGGAACCAAACATGTGTAAGAATTTTAACTATCAGGTAAGCAGTGAGATTTGAACACATGATGTGTCGCATATTATGATATCTTATTAAATTATTAACCATCAACTCATCTAAAAGCTAAGTTGTTAGAGATAAAAGAAACTTCCTTAGTTAGATCATCAACAAGATCAATAGCAACAAGAGAAAGGGATGACCTTTTATATAGTCCCGTGGTTTTAACCGTTTCATAAAATCTATTAGGTAAAGTAATTAAGTCATTTGCATTATTTCAATTTAAGCTATGGAACATACAAGGCCACACACTTTCCTGTTTGGTGCACAGAAAAATGATGACACCGCAAAGGTAGTTCTCGTGTCAAAGTTTTCTGCTACAATCTATAGCTGCTCAGTAGTTGAATTCACAGTCATGATAAATATACTATTGACTATAACAACAAACTATCGCCCAACTAACTCCAATCTATATAACCCAATTAATGCAATGTTGTTTTAAGTTTTATTCCAAAGTTTGAACAAACTGTGTGGTTTATTGCTACTTTAACAGACTGTATTTGATGCACCCGGGGGTGCTGACCCCGTCGTATTAAACCTTGGCTCCATGGGAAAAGGCGAAGCTTGGATAAATGGCCAAAGTATAGGTCGATATTGGATCTCATTTCATAACCCTGCAGGGACTCTTACACAGACATGGTAAGCACTTAGGAAGTAACATTGGAACTTTTGTCCAGTAAGCCACTACTATCTTATGCAATTGAATCCACATCAAAGGGAAATAAAGAGAAGAGAATGGATAAAGGAAGAAAGACTAGAATCTAACATAACATCATGTCTAACAATCATAACACAATGTCACAGAATGCTATGTCTAACAAGCATAAAATATCCAAAATTCAACCACATGGGAAGATCAAATAGATACAATTTTTCACTACTTAAGTATGAAGGAATTTGGTGGGAAGTTCTTCACAATAAGATTTTAATAGATCAATTCCAAGCATAATTTATTCATGTGATAAGTTCACGCACACAATTTCTTGAAAGTGGGAAGTTCATGCTCATATCTAATGTTGGTTTTAAACCTTTAAAATGTCACACCCTTTTCTCAATAAATCCATTTTTCATAAAATAGATATTTTCTTGATAGAATCATTGAGCTCTATCAAACAATGATCCATATTCAACATGAAAATCTGAAGAGAAAAAACTAGAAACAAAAAATTAGGTCTTCGACATAGTAAATTGCGTGGGATTGGATCGTAGAAAAAAAATTGTATAAGGGAAGTCTGCTGTCTGCCTATCTACTACTTCTCCCAAAACCTGTTGTAAGTGGGCCTTGTGCACTTACATGACCTTTTAAGTAACTTTAATAGATGAAATATACTTTATTTTCACAAGTTCCCTATAATGTGCTATCAGATTTCCTAATAAGTCTAAGAATTCGTGAACTCACCTGGTCCTGCATCTTAATATTATGATAACACATTATGATTTGCACTAACTTACACATGAGCGTGTGTGCGCGCATGCGCGCGCACAAGTGTGTAATGGGATCAACTGCTAGTGACTGACCATTTATCTTCTTAGGTATAATGTACCTCGATCTTTCCTTAAACCAACAGGCAATCTATTAGTTTTACTGGATGAAGAATATGGAAATCCTCTTGACATTTCCATAGACACTGTTTCAATCACAAAAGTATGTGGGCATGTGTCTGATAGCCATCCACCCCTAGTAATATCCCAGAAGGGACGCTACCATGTTAGTAAGAAGTACACACACCATCATGGCAGAAGGCCCAAAGTGCAACTTCATTGTCCTCAGAAAAGGAAAATTTCCAGAATTACATTTGCAAGCTTTGGAACACCTTCGGGTGATTGTGGAGCTTATGCTATTGGAAGCTGTCACTCATCTAATTCTAAAGTCATCGTGGAGAAGGTAAGTTTTTCATTTCATCTTCCAAATCTAACATTACCGTGCTCCCTCTGGTTTTGTTGAAGAAATCGTGGAAAATTAACAAACAAAAAGTAGGATTTCTAATACTATATTACTATGGTATTCAAATTTCTATGGCTCTGCTCCGCTTCGCATTTTCATCTCAACCCCGAAAATGTAGAGGTAGAGGAAGAAGTTAGCAATATTAAAATAAATATATCTTTTCATAATTATCTGCATCCAAAATTTTCTTCACTCTACTATTTTTCTCAGCAACCAAAGTTCCATGCTTCCATTTGTGATAAAGAAACATCACTTTGTATTTGGAGTGTTACAAATGACAACCCTAAAAGATGGATGTATCCTTTTTTTTTTGCATCATACAAATTTTTAAATATCGGCCGATCCATTTCGGCACGTATCGTATCCGCCGATACGTATCAGGATTTTAGACTTCCGATACCGATATTTATCAATATATCGGCCGATATTGACCGATACCGACCGACATATAGTTGTATCACCAATACCGAAACCATGATTTAAAACCCTGATCACACTCTATGTTGCTTATCTATTGATATTTTTATTGAACCATAATTTTCCAGGCTTGTCTGGGGAAGAGGAAATGTTCCATTCCTCAATCATATCAAGTTTTTGGCGGTGACCCATGTCCAGGCATCCCTAAAGCTCTGTTGGTTGATGCACAGTGTGAATAAGAATGAACAGTTTTATACCATTCCCTGCACGGAAAATTAGAAGTGCAATTCAATTGATCCTCACAAAGGCTAATTAAAACTTACACATACTAGTTATTAGAATACGGTAAGTCGGTTATTTATGTCCCACATCAATGTTTCAGCGAGAATACATGACACAGGTTGTTCTAATCAAATTAGTAATTAATTTACTTTTCTATTTCTTATCTACATGGCAATACACACTTAAGTAACTTTCTAGACAAGATGGTTGACATTACAGCCAATAAAGGTTTATTTTTATTGAATACTTGATGTTCATTAGGTCCATAAATATTGTAGTTACATCATTTAGTACTCTCTCACTCCCTCCTATAGTTCCACATCTAGAGCTAAAATGCATCACCACATCTACATCCGTTACGCACGTCCATGCAAGGATATCTTTGGCCTTATTTAGATTCAAATATAAACCATCTTACATGGACTCGCGTACGAGTGTCCGGTGCGGGTATGTATCTAAATGTCGGATTCATCTTATTCTTATATCAAGGATAGTACAACATGGCAAAATATACATGTTTTCTAATATATTTCTTTTATTTTTTCAGAATAAATGGTTCTTACAATGTTCCATAGAGCATTTCATGCATAGTATGAATGTTTATGTATAGAATGTTTAACTAAAATTGTCGAAAACATATTTTATGCTCTTACCCAAGTGTCGAGTGTCCCATGCAGATACTTCGTACATTTAGAAAAGTTCATGTAACATTGAATATAACTACCTCAAAAAATTATTACAAACCACAATTACGGATATACTTGCTCAAAATTTCCTTTCAGGAAGATATCAATTTAGTCTTTATAAGATGGGAGAAATATGAAGCATTGCACACTTTGACACGTATAAAGCATTATGAAAAAAATGGGAGAGTGGAAACACACAACCCATTAACAAATTATTAGATCTTTTTGAAATATCATGTGATGTGTTTTTGACAAATGAAAAAAATTAATACATGTAACTAATTATTTATGTCACATTTAGCATTGCAAAACGTCTATTGGATAAAACATTGAAGAAGAAATGTACTTAAATATCCCATTTTTATTGATGTTTAAAATGCTAATGCAAATAGTGATGAGAGGGAGGAGGCTACCACTCCTCTGCTGCAAATTTACTGAATTGTGCTACACCGAAGGACACAAATCAAAACAAAACAGAAGTTATGATTGACAAGAATTGTTACCCACGTGTTCCGAAAAATTTACTAGGGCCATATATGCCAGAATTTTCAGTTATTTTCTATCTCTTCCAGTTTACGTTTTTGCGGAGGAAAATCTTCCACCATGTCTAATCCTGTTTTATTTTGAGGTCAGATTTTCTCAAAATGCTGGGAAAAATATGTTTTGATCTGATTTGACAATCTAATAAAAGTTATAAAACCATATAACATAAGTTCTACTTTCTGATGACGAGATTCTCACAGCAACTCTTTAAAGGAAAACTTTTTTTCTCACCATCCTCACCTTAACCTGCCTATAGTTCTGCAAGCAGCTACTACAACCGAGTCGTTAACATACCCATGTAGATACACAATTTTTAAGTCACGAATTGTCCCAAAAACTTATACAGTTAGGAAATAGAACCAATAATGTATATTAAACTATCCAGCAATCCCCTGCACATGCGACCCTATCTCGAATATAGAGAGACAAATAAACTGAATTAAACAAGTGCACTAATACATACAGTACATAGTGCATAATAACAGACGTAACAAGGAAACAAACACATCACAAAACTTAAACCTAAAACTTCCTGGAGCCAAAGCTCTAATACCATATTACGGCTCTGTTTTTCTCAACAAAAATTATTTTATGAAAAATATTTTCTACTTTTTTTGGTGTTTGGTATGACGGAAATTAAAAGTCAACGAAAAATATTTTTTAAACTAATAAAAAATAAGTTAAATTTGATGAAAAACGTTTTTTACTTTTTTACGGCAAAAAAATATTTTTCACCTTTACCATTGCACCACTGTCACCACCGCCAGCACTACTAATTTACCCTTCTACTATAAGAACCACCAGTCTACGATTCAGAGGGTCCAGGTTCCTCAGGGTCCACGTTTTCGGGATCCGAGGAATTTGGGGTCCCGAGATCTCGAGGTCCCAGGGTCTCGAGGGACCTTGGTTCTCGAGATTCAAGGCTCCGGTGTCTCAGAAGTCCAAGGTCCAGAGCACCATCATTTTCAAAGTCACAACCAAACACAAAAAAATATTTTTTAAAAAATATTTTCTTGAAAATATTTTCCGTCGAAACAAACATAGCCTAAGTCATCAATTCTCCTAAAAGCTTAAGTTGACATGAAATAGGTCCAATAATGTATATCACGCAATCTAACACTAATAAACCAAATTTGGATTGTTATTCCAAATAAATTACTATAACCGCCATTATGTATTTCCTGTCTATTATCATAGTTCATTTTCAGATACATCTTTATTTTGGCAATTTGATGACTTTGAAGTACTTCTACACACACAAAAAAACAACATTTCCTCATAGCTGTCTCAATAGGAGGTAAAAGTAAGTGTAACTAAATAAGGTAGAAAGATTGCTAATCAAAAAGCATTAGCTACAAAGACAGAATTCGCTCGTAGGATCACTGGCAACAGAGAATCTTTTCCAGCAATTCAACTATCGGAGGTATATTTGCTGTTATCATGGAAATATGTATTCTTTTACCATCTTGAAATGTTTTCTTTTTGGTTGTCTGGTAGTTCGTCAAGCATATGGAATAAAAGTCCTCTAACAACTCCTTGTATTGGTCTTCACCACACAAGAACAGAAATCCAATGATTGTCTTCTAGTTGCTCTCTTTTCACATTGTATTTCTTCTTCAGCTATCTCACCCCAGTTTAGCTATCCTAATTTTATGCACAAATTTTCCAATTTTACAGTGAATTCTACTGCATTGTTTCAGATGGTTTTAATCGTTTTTTTTTCTTCATAATTCATCATTGATTTTAGGTGTAATTTTCTTCCAGTACAAGTCTTACGACCCTACGTAATAACATATATACAAGCCATAACCTGAAAAGGGTCAAAGAGTTTTCACATATTTTCTGCAGACCAGAAAATTATTTTCCGTTGATTTACATTTTTCATTGTACTAAACACCAGAAAATGAACAAAAAAAAATGTTTTCTAGAAAATATTTTTCATCAAAACAAACAAAACATAAATGAAAAGTTCAAGTAAAACAAAGATTCCAGTACATAGCTTAAACAATATTTAAATGTGTTACAGCATGATTGCCTTTGATTGAGTTCATAACTCCTAAAAACAGAGAGAGAGAGAGAGAGAGAGAGAGAAGAGAGATTTAAATTCTACCGTATTTCTATCAAGAATCCAAGCCTCTGGCGTGATGTCACAAAATCGGACACCGACAAGACTACGAGTAGTTGCATTCTAGCCATGTATAAAGGAGAACAAATGAAGGCAACCAAATCTGACAGGATGCTTAGCGGAAGACAAACATGGAAAGTGAAGTAACGCATAGAGAATAAAGGAATTCAAGTAACAAAAAAAGGGACTTCTTTCCCTGCTCATTTCTTTTCTTTTCTTTTCTCTATTCTATTTTCTCGCTCTTTTTTAATTTTCAATTTTTATTTTTCACTTTTATTGTTTGGATGAGGGAGGGAGAGTGAAACTTCATAAATCAAGCTGGTCAAATATGATGTCTCATTCTCTCTGCCTCTCTTGGAACACAAATCATACATCATCAGTAACAATAAAAGCTCGATGATCAAGAAGAAGGATATTTGCCATTGCAACGTGATGCTAACAACTAAGTCCAGCAACCGAAAAACTAAAAATATAACCAGTGGCGTGACAATGAGTCAATCAACTATGGGAAATTGACAAAAACATCGTAAAAATAAGGAAACCTAGCGAAGAATAATGTTTTAAAGATTACAACTTTGAAAGAATCCAATTACCCACAGTATTAAATTACAGAATTTAATCAAATTTTAGTGAGGCACCAAAGGGAAATAGGCCTTACAAGATGTACACCTGAGTCATATGTGAAGCAATCCAGGAATGCTGCAATGAGAGGAAATGGAGTTTGGGTCTCAAATACCCAAAAGAACTGCCTGCTTCCATGTTGCATTCTATTTTATCTGCAGCATAACAAAAGAATCACCATTGTTCCAATACTTGACAAGTATTTGACTGGAAATTCCTACCCATTAACAGATTCAGAAAAGAACAAGGTGACAAGAGAAAAACGACACTATGGACGAAACCTATAATTTGGCTTATCCTAGCATATAGCCATGGATAGAGCGGGAGAAACGATTATTGAGACACGATATTTAGTTTGCTTTAGTTTGGTACCATAACATCTCTTTTGTACAATAATGCTTCACTCACTGCCTTTTCTTCTTAATTACTACTTTTTATATACCTTCTTGTGACACGCTCGCCCTCGTGTGCAACGAGTTCTACATGAGCTCTATTAATATTCAATGATTGTGAGTGTGTCACGTCATGTGATAACCAATAAGTGATAAATAAAAAATTTTAAAAAAAACGTGTCAAGTGTAACATACTAACATCACATAAACCCCCTTTTCCTCTACCAGACGACAAAACCCTTATCCCCAATCAAAATTTACCGTCTACCCATCCAACCTCAAGCACTCCAAAGGCCCATGCCCTTTATGTACATACCTGTACTTTGTATAAGTGCGTGTCTGTGTGTGGGAATCAAAATGGCATTTCTAATTCTTTTTGCCTGTGACTACACACACAAATGCAATTTGCTACTTTCACCAAAAAAGTGAATTTTGGAACTCCCATGGGGTTGGCATTGCTTTTCAGATCAACTTTTAGCTTTTTGTTAATAGTTTTAACAATAAATTACAATTTTTTCTAAACACTCACAACTTCTGCTACAAATTATAACTATTTTTTTTTTCCATTTCAATTACAATATAACATTTTTACCAAACACTTATAATAACTTATAATAACTTCTGCTACAAGCTACGATCTATAAGCTATTAGTTTCGGAATTGCCAAACACCCACTTTATCGTTTAGGGCCTATTTGGGTTAGCTTTTAAGGCCAGCTTTTAAGTTGCACTATTTGATTTTTTTAAAAAGTTAACTAACTTTTTTTTCATCTCTTAATTCAATAAAAAAAACCAATATATATCCCAAACACCTCAATTTTTTTTCAAACAAAATTTTTATAATACTCTTACATAAAAAGTCAACTCTACTCACAAAACAAAAAAAATCTCGCTAATATTTCAAATACTACAAGATAAAAGTAAAGATATTTTAGACATTTTAATAAAATAAAAAAAATAAAAAAATTATTACAAAAAATTATTCGAATCACTCAAGCTTAAAAGTTATCCCAAACAGGCAATTAGGCACATTAAAATCGCGAAACGAGGTGGGGATTAGTGTGTCACCTGCCTATCCGCAAAAGGAACAATACCTCAAGCAAAGGAAAACGATTTTAGATTCCACGAAGTTCCCACACACGGCACAAGAAGAATCGGAAACGATTTTCTGTTTACACAAATTCTCCTTTATCCGCAAAGTATCAAAACGAGCCCCCAGATAACATCTTCATTTTTTTCGGTATATTGTGGCCTTTTCTTTTTTTTTTAAACAATGTGCAAAGAACGCTTTAACTTGTCAATTCAACCGTCAACTTAACCTAATTAAATTAATCGGGGTTAGGTGAGCGAGTGAATTACTAGATAAAAATATAAAAAATATATATTGATTGTAAGTTATATTTATTTAATTCAATTCAAATCTGTTGTATGAGTATATTGTGGCTTTTTTTTTCTTAACAATGTGCATATAACGCGTTAACTCATAAATTCATCTGTAACTTAATCTAATTCAATTTAATCGGATTAGGTGAGTGAGTGAATTACGTATTCGGTAAAAAAATAAGAAATGTACGTTGATTGTAATTTATATTTATTTAATTCAATTTAACTCGACTATATGGAATAAATCTCAACATATTTTATATATATATTTTAATTATTACTTTAATTATATGTTGTTAATTTTTTTAACAAGCATACAATATAAATATTATTATTAAAAATATTTAATTATGTTATTATTATTATTATTATTGAATTACTATTGTTATTTTTAGTTAGTTTTTTACTTCACGAGTTAAATATTTTTTTTTTTTAAAGATTGCAATAGGTTTTTATGAGGTTACAATTTTAAAAAATTATAATATTATAATTTTTCAATCCGTTAATTTGCCTATATTGTAAGTTCAAACAACCAAAAAAAACATCACTCAACCTGCTAGTTTTGATGATAAGTAGATTAGCCGCGGATTGAAAAAATAATCATCCGCCAAATATAAGTTAGTTGAAGATTTTTCTTCAACCCGTCTTAAATCAACCCGCGCATACAAATTTTTTAGGGAGAAAAAAAAAGTTTTGAAAAAAATCATTTTATTAAAAATAATACATTCGGTCAATGAATATAACTCATAAGAAATTTTAAATACCATGACAACAACAAAAGTAAGCTTAAAATATTTATTACCTAAGAGTGGACAAAAGTATCGGGCCTAAGGCCCAAACCAAATAGTTGGGATCCAAGACCCAAAAAAGAAGACTAGCCCGAAACGAACTTGCCCAAGTGCTCGAAGAAGCCCGGACCTACTATTGTTCGGGCCCAGCTAGTCCAGCCCACCCCAGATAGGGTCAGCCCGGACTAGGGGAAGCCCATGTCGACCCCTCAATAGGAAAGATATCTCAACAAGATGTTGGGAGAATTTCCAACGCCAATATAAATCCATGCTCGGGGATCCAGAAAATACATCTTTAATTAACTTTCAA
>JAOTRH010000022.1:8373265-8384089 GCA_034768845.1 Heliamphora exappendiculata | reverse complement strand
GCCCGTTTGGTGGCCAAGGGATATGCTCAGACCTATGGTCTTGACTACTTTGATACATTCTCCCCTGTTGCAAAGATTGCCTTAGTTCGTCTCTTCTTGTCTTTGGCTGCTTCCCATATGTGGCCGTTGTATCAGCTCGATACGAAAAATGCATTTCTACATGGTGATTTGGAGGAAGAAGTTTATATGGAGCAACCACCTGGCTTTGTTGCTCAGGGGGGGTCTAACCAGGTTTGTCGGCTACGACGTTCATTATATGGTTTGAAGCAGTCTCCCAGGGTCTGGTTTGGCCGTTTTAGCTCAGTTGTCCAGGAATTTAGCCTTCGGCAGTCAGCAAAGGATCATACTGTATTCTTTCGACATACCTCTGCGGGTTGCATATTACTTGTTGTCTATGTAGATGACATTGTTATTACCGGTAGTGACAGTGGAGGGATTGTTGTGCTTAAATCATTTCTGGGCACTAAGTTTCAGATCAAAGATCTTGGTGAACTTCAATACTTTCTGGGTATTGAAGTAACCAGGAATGCTAGAGGTGTGTACATTTTTCAGTGAAAGTATGTTCTTGATATTCTGGAGCGAGCAGGATATATGAATGCTAAAGGAGTGGACTCACCTATGGAATCTAATGTCAAACTAGAGTCGAAAGGAGCGGTTCTTCCGAATCCTGAACAATATCGACGTACAGTGGGACAACTTAATTATCTTACGACCATGACTCGTCCAGATATTGCTTATCCGGTGAGTGTAGTGAGTCAGTTTTTGTCTGATCCCCGTGTTCCCCATTGGCAAGCAGTGTTACGTATTCTCCGGTACTTACACAAAAATCCAGGTAAGGGAATCCAGTTATCTGATCATGGTCATATGAGAATGGAAAGGTACTCTGATGCTGATTGGGCTGGATATACATTTGATAAAAGCTCCACATCTAGTTACTCTATATTTGTTGGTGGGAATTTGATTTCTTGGAAGAGTAAGAAGCAGAATGTGGTTTCCCGGTCTAGTGCTGAGGCCGAGTACTGAGTTATGGCATTAGCAACTGCTGAGATTATGTGGTTTCAGCAGATTTTGACAGAGTTACACTTTCTACTTAAAGGCTTTCCTAGACTCTGAGTTGATAATTCCTCTGTTATTTATATTGCCACAAATTTAGTCTTTCATGAGCGAACGAAGCACATTGAGGTTGACTGCCATTTTATCCGTGATGAATATCAGAAATGTGTTGTTACATTTGGTTCTATCCCTACAGGGGAACAAGTGGCTGATATTTTCACTAAATCTTTACCGGGTCTGCGTGTCTCCTATTTATGTAACAAGCTGGGCTTGGTAGATATATATGCTCCAGCTTGATGGGGGGTATTAGTAGCTTATTATTATTATATTATTATTATGTTATTATTATCCGATGTGTGTGGGTGTATGATTGTAATAGTGTTCTCTAAGTTGATTATAAATAAGAGCTCGCCTATCCATTAAGGTACGGCTTTCCATTATTCTTTACAACCGTCGTCCTTCGGCAGTCACTTGCACCGTTGCCTCTGTCGCTTTCCCTTGCCGCAGGCGCCGCCTCCACTTCTTCCCTTGTGCGCAACCGCCGACCTCCCGACCTCATCTCTCCTCTGTCTAGGTTTGAGCCTCCATCTTCCCCTTTTTTTCTTTCTCTTCAAAAAAAAAAAAAAAAGAGATCCAAACCATAGACAATGAACCCTAGACAACCCTCCTATTTCATCTTGGTGCCTCATCGCATCTACAACTTGAGCTTCCTGTGAGAAAGTAACTCTAATCGCAATCCATTTTTTTTTTCAATTGTTGATCCACCCACAAACCAAACCTGACCCTTTGTCTTACCTAGGCCATACCCCTTAAAATACACTTTTAAAACACACTTTTTCACTACTCTGAGAAGCCAGCTATCACCACTACACCCAGCCCATTACCAAAACCTTCACAATAAACCCAACCCATTTGCCATATCAACCCCTGAGCCTAAGTCCAAGCCTTAAACCACTTAAACCAACTACAACCCAACCCTAAACCATTACCTAGCTAGCCAACGTCCCCCCCCTCCCCCCCAAAAAAAGTCCCTTGATTTCCTTCTTTTCGATCTATTCCGTTCATCTCCTTATTACCTGTGATGCATTCACGTTCACCCTCCGTCAAACTAGAGAATCTTTCTCACTGTTGGCTCTTGCAATACGAAATCTTTGCCATTAGCCGAAAACGATTTCTTTTATCATATGAAATTTTTGCCACCATCTATCTCGAAAATCTATTGTTACCACCTCTGCACAACTTAAAGAATTCTTATAAGCACGGCTTTGAGACGTAGGTTTTTTAAAAAAGAAACAAGAGAGTAAAAAAACAAAAACAAAACAAAGAGAAAAGATGAGTAAAAAAAAAAGTAAAAAAAAAAACAGCCAAAAACTAAAAAAATCTTTTTATTTTTTTTCCTTAAATAGTTGTTCTTGCACCACTTACATGCCGTGGATGTGCCTCAATAGCTTTCGTACTTCTTGAAATATATATTCATTTTTTTTTCCATGAAGAATGAGAGAGTAGAACGTGGGGGTCTTCTTCGATGTGTCACAAAGTTTGTAAAATTGTTATAGAAGAGGGATACCCAGTGAATGGGGTATCTAAAACAGGTGTCAACAGGATGAAGCTTAAGTTCGAGCCTCATTTGCAACCCTAGCAACTGCTTTGTACTGATAGCACTCAATTTTTAGTTTTTCAAAGGCGTTTGGTTTTTATTCAGATGGGTGATTATTTTGATGAGATTTAGTGTGATGTCATTTCCACAAATATCACGCACGTGTTCCTTGGTCGTCCATGGATGGATAAGTTTGGTGCCGCTTATAATGGGAAAGCTAACACTATTATCTTAAAATATTATGAAAAAATTATTTTGTTGCAGTCTGTACTTCCCAAAATCGATTGGGTGTTGCCTCTTGAGACTTCTGCCTTAATGCCGACTCCGCAATGTCATATTCCTGACCAAGCTAAGTTGACTCTTCATACATCTCAGGAGTTCAATGCTTTACTGCCTCCTCTCGTCCTTGAAGAATCTAAAGTTTCTATGCCAACAACGGTTTCATCAAATGAAGAGTCTCTTGACAGTCCCGAGTCACATGCTCCTGTTCTTGTTCCTTCTTTAGCCATTGTAGAGGAAGACGTTCCTTTGTCGATACTACTACCATCCACAGAGGCATCTCCTGATCATGAGCTAGCCGTCATTTTGTTACTCCCTCAAATTTTCACCATCCACTTCTTCCGTCAAGCCGGAACCTATTGATTTTGTTGGTGTTGAAGACTTCATTTCGATTATCATATCATGTTTTGTGGATATTGTCATGTCAACAGTCTCATGTCCAAGATTCATTGGCATCATAGGAAACTTAAGTTGTTGGCATATTCCGAGTATTTGATTATTTGGCATGGCTGAGTTTAATACTTCTATATGAACTCAAGGACGGGTTCTTCTTTTCAGTGGAGGAAAATGATACGGACAACTAATGGAATCAAAATCAAATTTGGGATTGTATTTTACTACTTTTATATTTAGTTTTCTTATAGTATTAGTTACTTTGTTTGTCAAGATTTGAATAAGTAATAATTAGGAGTTTATTTATTTATATTTTAATTAAAGATTTTAGTTTTCTTTTTAATTTGGGTATAGGGTTATAAATAAGGAGTCTTATGAGTTTATTAGGGAGACTTTGATAAATAAAAATTGAATTGAGAATTGTTTGATTTCTCCCACCCCTTTCTGTCTTCTCTATCTCATTTGTCTGTCTTTTTCTTCTAGTCTCTATTTTTCTTCTCCTAATCTTTGTTCTCTTCTTTTCTATTGGTGCTACATCAAATGGTCCCGAACTAACTGTTTACTTCTTGATGGGCTTTAGGTATTCAAAGTGTATTGAAGTCACCCAAGTGGGTTTTGCCCTAACTAACTGTCTCTTCCTTTTGCTCCTCTCTTTTTCATTTTGCCACTCAAAATAGCAATAGGGCATCTTTGTTCAAAAAATAATTTTTAGTTCTTTTTTCATTTTGCCACTCAACATAGCATAGGGCATCTTTGTTCAAAAAATAATTTTTAGTTCTTTTAGCAGGAGATGCATGACAATTTTATGATTATTATTGGTACTTGTGAAAAAACATTATGATTATGTGTGTGTGTGTGTGTGTGTTGGCCACCACTTCTCCAGTTGATGGTGTATGAAAAATAATTGTAAGGTTTGTGACTTTCAGGTTAACAACTGAAAATTCCAAGTGTTTCTTTTACTGGTATTTCAGATATTTTCCTAAATATGCACAATAACTTGAATAGCTGGTTGTTTTAACTTTTAAGGTTAATGTAATGTCAGATGCGAGTTATACAGTGCCATTTTTACCCAATGATTGGTCAAAAAATAATTCTATACACGGCTTTTAAATTGTATGCTGGCTTTTTATGTTATTTACAAGACTCCTGACAATGCACCCAATTACATTCCAAAGTGTCGCAGCCCTACCATTATTTTAGATCTTAGTATTAGGATGAAGAGGGCTTTGTTAGATTTTAGCAAATATTTTTCAGATGTTATTAGTGACGAACTTAGTTTCCATATGGTTTTAAGTCCTTTTTAGTTTCCATATGGTTTAAGTCCTTTTTGAGTTTTTTTGTCGCGGGAAATGTATCCTATGGCTTATATGGGATGCTGATAGATTTTCACCTAAATTCACATTTTATTCTCTGGTCCATCATGATAATATTTTTGTTTTAAGTTTAGTTTGTTGACTAATTTAAGTTAGAAGGTGATATTGGATTAAGGAACCCTCTTCCATTCAGAGTTATTTGGTCTGCTTCACTGCCCAAAGTTTCATGCATATAACATTCTTTCCAATAATATTCCCTTGATTGGGCCAGAAACAATATCTTAATCAGGCATTAGTTTCTTCCCGGTGTAAATGACCTCTATTTTACCCTTTTTCTGCTTTGACTTTTATTTCTTTGGTTGAAACAGTTGAAGCGATTAGAGCTCAAGCTGAAGCAATTTGCAGAAGTGGAAACATTGTTAATGAAAGAATGTGAACAAGTGGAAAGGGCTAGGCAGAGGATTGCTGCAGAGCGGACCCGTATGATGTCAGCCCAGATTGGACCTTCTGGAGCGACTTCATCTGTGAACCTACCAGGCGCTGGTCCTGCCATGGTTAGTAACACCGCCAATAACAGGCAACCGATTATTACAGGATCACCCTCACAGCCATTCATTTCTGGGTATGGCAATAACCAACCGATCCATCCCCAATTAATGGCACGACAGCAAATGTACGGACTTGGGCCACGTCTTCCACTCTCGACTTTAAACCCATCCTCATCAGCGGCTCCTAATGCTATGTTTAATTCTGCAACAAATGCTCAGCCTACGCTCAATCATCCGATGATGAGGCCTGTTTCGGGGACTAGCTCTGGTTTAGGTTGAAACTTTGGGTGATCAATTTAGTATTAGACTTATGCGCTTCTATTTATTTAAGTTCTTTCCTTTTCCACATTGAAAGAAGGGAAGAAAACGGGGCGATACAGATATTCCATGACTGTGTCAGATTCTTAAGTTGTCATCTGGAAGAAGCCTCTTCAGGTGGCAGGGATATGGCCAAGGATCGAGGATCAGGGATCTATGGTAAAAGGAACCAATTTTTCTTAGGCTCAATTAATTGGTTGGTTCCTGTTTACTTGTATGTTTTTATTGTTATGACATTCAACTGTAGAGATGAGAAAGAGCTTGATCAGGATGCTAAAACTTTTACTAGCTGTTGTTTGTACAGATAATGCAAGTAACTAGGACAGTTGAGGCTCATTTGATGATTTTAGTGTTCATTTTCTTGTCATCATATTATAAAGTCTCTCCAAAAACTAACTATTCTTTCCTCGGATGTTGGTTGATTAGGGTGCACCGGAAGGTCTAATGTTGTTTGGCTTCCTGTGGTTTGTGTTTGGTAAGCATGTCTCTTGCCTTTCTACTCACACAAGTGAATGTGCTCAACTAATGCTTGTTAAATTTGAATGCTGATTCTTGTTCCAGCAACTGGGCAACCCTACTTTCAGAACTACCCTTCATAAAGAATTGTTTTTATCGCATTAATCTGAAATGCTGCTTGAACATTCACAAATTGGTCTCTATGAAAGTTTAAAAACTTCTGGCGACATCTCTCTGGCGTATGAGATTTTGTGTCGGTTTATGGTTGAATGTCTCCAAGTCAAAAACCGAGGTAGAAGTGTTGCATGTTAGTAGCTTATTATTATTATGTTATTATTATCTGGCGTGTGTGGGTGTATGATTGTAATAGTGCTATTTAAATTTATTATAAATAAGAGCTCGTCTATCTATTAGAGTACGATTTTCTATTATTCTTAACATGGTATCAGAGTCATCGTAAAACCCTAGCCTCCACGAAACCCTAACCCTAGCCTCCCTCCTCCAGCCACCAGCCACCAGCCACGAAACCCTTACCAGCCACGCTAACAGCCACCACGAAACCCTAAACCAGTCACCTCCAGTGCCGCCGACCACCCATGCTGCCACCTCCAGTGTCGACACCCACCAAAACTCATCGCCACACCTTCTCCAGCCACCACCGCACATCCCAAACCCTAGCCGCACCTCTGACAACCTCCATTAGCCACCGCTGCACCTTCCAAACCCTAGCTGCACATCCTAAACCCTAGTCGCACCTTTGACAACCTCCATTAGCTATCGCCGCACATCCCGAACCCTAGCCGCACCTCTGACAACCTCCATTAGCCACCGCCGCACCTCCCAAAACCCTTGTCGCACCACCAAACACTACCCGCACCTCTGACAACCTCCATTAGCCACCGACGCACCTCCCAAACCCCTCATCGCACCACCAAACACTGTCGCACATCCCAAACCAGTGCCAAAGACCAATGACGCAACACCACCGACCACGTTAGCCCTTCATTGACCACCGACGACCCTTCTACAGCCCTCGACAGCCTCTCTCCAGCACCGGCGACCTCTACTCTCTCTCTCTTTCCGACGCCGACGACCCCTGTTCTACCTATTTCCAGCATCGATGACCTCTGTTCTCTCACTTTCTAGTGTCGAGTTGCTTTTCTGGCGACTTTTCCTTTTTCGGAGACTTTTCCGGCGACGGACGACTTTTTTGGCGACCGATAACTGTTCCCACGATTGTGTGATTCGCCGTTTGAGGGTCTTTCACCGACTGCTGGTTTGAGGGTCTAAGGGCTACTGCAGTCTTTCTTATTTTATGGAGATGAGTTAACGGTGTGATTCGCGGTCCATATATGACTTGGGTGCGTCCTTTTGATTGTTGGTTTGTTTCCTCGTGATTCCTTGAGATTTTTCATTTGAGTTATTGTGACGTCGAATGATAGTTCCACAAGCGTTGAGGATTCTCCAGTGAGACCTGATAGACAAGGAGGAATCACTGATGAGTTTTTGTCATCCACACGATTAGTGGATTCGAAGTTGACTGGATCGCAAACATATGTATTATGGAAGAAAAATGTATTACTGACAATTGAAGGTATGGAAAAGGAGGATCATTTGTTTGAAGATCGGGTCTTTCACCGACTGCTGATTTGAGGGTTTAAGGGCTACTGCAGTCTTTCTTATTTTATGGAGATGAGTTAATGGTGTGATTCGCGGTCCATATATGACTAATTGGAAGTGTGGGTGCGTCCTTTTGATTGTTGGTTTGTTTCCTCATGATTCCTTGAGATTTGTCATTTGAGTTATTGTGACGTCGAATGATAGTTCTACAAGCGTTGAGGATTCTCCAGTGAGACCTGATAGACAAGGAGGAATCACAGATGTGTTTTCGTCATCCATACGATTAGTAGATTCGAAGTTGACTGGGCCGCAAACATATGTATTATGGAAGAAAAAGGTATTACTAACAATTGAAGGTATGGAAAAGGAGGATCATTTGTTTGAAGATCCTCTTGAGAAGGGAATTGACGAGTACAAAAGATGGAAGCGTGACAATGCCCGATTATTCAGTAAATTGTTGAATTCAATGGAGTCTTCCGTTGAGGTGTTGGTGGCCAATGCCACAGCTGTTCGTGAGGTGTGGACCATATTCGAGGAGACATTTGCCTTGACTAATGATTTGTCCAGACTATACGATGTGATGCAGGGTATCTTTAGAGTACAGCAGGGAGAGCGCTCTTTCTCTGAATATTTCACAGAATTCAAGGTTTGGCAGATGAGTATGATTGGTTGGTACCATTTACCAATCGATATGAGGTTTTTAGAGAGCAGCGAATGCAGTTTTTGGTCGTTTGTTTTCTCGCTGGAGTGAACCAGCAGCTTGATTCAGTACGTTCCCAGATCTTGGCCGGGCCTGATATTCCCTCATTATCTGAGGTCTTCAGGAGGATGAGCAGAGCAGTTAGTCGTGAAAAGTCTCGTATTACCGCTGCTGACCAGGGTGATCATACAGCCCTGGGTGTATCTCGTGGAGGAGGTCGAGGAAAATTTCGAGGCAAAGGTCGAGATGGGAGTCGTGGTGATGGAGGCCGAGGTAGAGGTCGTGATGGTGGACGAGGCAGAGGTAGAGGTGGACGTGACACCAAGTTTTGCTATTATTGTGGAGAGCAAGGACATTTACAGAGCTCGTGTTGGAAGCTACATGGGCGCCCTTCTTCATCTGTAGCTAATGCAGTGGCAGATTATGATACTCTATCATTTTCTTCTGAGAGGAGGATTATAGATATGACTCAGGAGAAATATGACCAGTTTATCCAGATGAGAATTGGGAACACAACCGACACTCCATCAGCTACAGTTGCAGGTAACCCAGTTGTATGTATGGCTACTCCCAGATCATGGGTTATAGACTCGGATGCATCTGCACATATGACCCACTCAACAGGTACTTTTTCGTCTTATCAATTGACCGCTGAACATAGTGGAGTTCTTATTGCTAATGGAGGAACCTTAGAGGTGAAAGGACAGGAAGTAGCTACTTTATCTCCATTTCTTATCCTCTCTGACGTTTTATATACTCATGCTAATCCTTTTAATCTGCTATTAGTGAGTCGTATTACAAAAGATTTGCAGTGCTCAGTAACATTCTTTCCTGATCATTATGTTTTTCAAGATCTAGCTTCGAGGAGTACTATGAGTAGAGAACGAGTGGTGGGTGGCCTGTATATGATGGATGAGACTTCATATGTTGCATGCTCTGGACAGTCATCTAAGATTTTGGATATATATTTTCGGTTGGGCCATACTTGCTTGTCGAGTCTGAAGAAATTATGTCCCAGTTTCAATCCAGCTACACAGTTAGAATGCGAGTCATGTTGTTTTGTTAAGCACCTGCGTGTGCCCTATGTGTCAAGAAATAATAATCGGATCATGATTCCTTTTTCTTTAGTTTATTCAGATGTATGGATCCGTGTCCTGTCGCATCTTTATTTGGATTTTGGTATTTTGTCACGTTTGTGGATGATTATTCTCGAGTTACTTATCTTTATCTTATGAAGAACCGTTTTGAATTATCGACTGTTTTCACTAATTTTTGTCAAGAAGTCCAAACTTAATTTGGAAAGACTATTCAGATTCTCCGCAGTGATAATCGGGGTGAATACATTGGTGGCGTGTTGGGTACCTACTTGTGCACCCATAAAATTATTCATCAGACATTATGTCCAGACACTCTACAACAGAATGGCGTGGCTGAGAGGAAGAATAGATATTTATTGGAAATTGCTTGTGCCCTTATGTTCTAAATGAAGGCTTTTCAAAGTGCTTTGGAGTGAAGCTGTTTTGGCAGCATGTTATCTTATTAATTGAATACCGTCCTCTATCTTTCATGGTGTTACACCCTTGTCGGTTTTACTTTCTCAGCAGATTTTTTTTTCATTTTCACTAAAGATTTTTTGGGTGTGTGTGCTATGTGCGCGATACGAGGCCGAATGTGACCAAGTTAGATGCTCGAGTTCTAAAGTGTGTTTTCATGGGATATCCTATGACACAGAAAGGATATCGTTGTTACAGTTCAGACTTGCGACGGTTCCTAGTGTCCTGAGATGTGGTGTTTGTTGAGTCTGCGTCATTCTATGCATCAGCGACTCCACCTGTCTCCACTGGTGCTGATAATTCAGATCAGATTCTGCTGTATCCTTCAGCTCCCGATTTACCAGTGGCACCAATTCCAGGTCCCCGGACTCAAGTTGATATTTCTGATGAGTCTTCTCCTATTGTTCCAGAGGCACCTGTAACTCAGGTTGATACTCC
Source organism: Heliamphora exappendiculata (assembly GCA_034768845.1). Lineage (NCBI taxonomy): Eukaryota > Viridiplantae > Streptophyta > Magnoliopsida > Ericales > Sarraceniaceae > Heliamphora > Heliamphora exappendiculata. The sequence continues at coordinate 8,373,821 of JAOTRH010000022.1, read as the reverse complement.
GGTTGATATTTCTGATGAGTCTTCTCCTATTGTTCCAGAGGCACCTGTGACCTCATCATCTTCAGAATCATCTTCTCCAGGCCCCACCACATCTCCTCTACCTGAGTCAGTCTCCTTTCCGCTGGATCCGGCCTCTGATAAGATAAGTGATCCTCCTATTGCTTTACGTAAGTCTTACTATAGTTGTCGGGATCATCCTTTATATACTTCGTCATATCGTGGATTGCCTGCTACTGTCAAGCAAGGTATTACTACACTTGATCAGCATACTTTGCCTTGCTCTGTTGTAGATGCCATTTCTCATCCAGGTTAGCGCCAGGCTATGATTGAGGACATGAATGCATTTCAAGCTAATCATACGTGGGACCTGGTCCGTCTTCCTCCTGGGAAGACGGCTATTGGATGTAAGTAGGTTTATGCTGTCAAACTTCATTCTGATGGCACTCTTGAGAGATTGAAATCCTGTTTGGTGGCCAAGAGATATGCTCAGACCTATGGTCTTGACTACTTTGATACATTCTCCCATGTTGCAAAGATTGCCTCAGTTCGTCTCTTC
>JAOTRH010000022.1:8337889-8373165 GCA_034768845.1 Heliamphora exappendiculata | reverse complement strand
ATCTAACCAAGCTAGATGCTGCTTGGGTTGAGAGGTCTAGCTGAGCTGTATGGCTACTTGGCATGACGTGCCAAGCTGAATTTCTGCTAGTTGATGTGGATGTTCGATCAATAGGTTAAATATCTGATCTCCCTAAGATTTAATACCTCAAGGTACAAGTTTTGAAACTATGGAAACCAATTGTTAGAACAAAAATTGCAATAGAAAACAGTCTTCTGCAACACAGATTTCTGTGGCCTTTCTACAACACTAAATCTTATACAACACTACGAATTTTTAGAAGTCTTTCATCCGCAATAGCTTTGAATTGAGTTTCGGCAAATCAATTGCAAATTGCAATTATGATGTCATTATTTTTGGTGCACAAAGAAGTTTTTTGTCCTTATCAGATTTGGATTTGAGTTCCTTTATTGGATTAAGAGCAAAAGTAAAAAAATTACAGCAAAGAAGATTTTAAAGTTCATAAGGCTTTCTGACTTCTAGGAATTTGTAGGAAAAGAGAAGTCCCGGTAGAAGTCTACAATAAGAATTTTGCTTACAGTTGTAGTTACTTTGGGTTTCAATGCATGACAAAAGGAAGCGATTAAGCGAATAACTTCAGCAAGCAATCTACCAGAACGCAGTTTGCTTGAATACCGCTCAAGTAGTCATTGAGCGCTTTAACAGTGGTTATCCTGAGAGCTGTTAATTGTGGGCTTTGAAAAATAATATTTTGATCGGATTAAAATTCCTTCTAGAGTTCTATTTAGATGGAAAAAGATTTTTAGGCCCCTCGTATTACAAATAAGATGTCATACTCAGGTTCACACGTAACTTCAAAGATGTCATACTCAGGTTCACACGTAACTTCAAAGAGATAAATGGTAGAAACAAATAATTAAATATCAATTCTCTTAAGTATTCGAGGCCAAACAAAAAAAATTCATTCTTTCATATCTTAGGTGGATTCAAAAGTTGCCTTCGGTGAATTCCATTGGCGCGACGCATGGAGAATTCGATACTTTGGTAAAGAATTGAGGATTCCGTATTGTAGTGATCAAGTTTGGAAAGCAATGCATGTGGATTTGATAAGCTCAACATAAGTCGTCTATGTTGTAAATTTAACGAGAGTCTATAAGTTACTTCTTGTAATTATTCATTGGTATATTACATAATTTATTTGAACCTAAACTGATCTCGTGATTTTTATCTAGAATTAATTATTCCATGCCAATTCCTGCATTGTCCTAAATAGATTTGGATCGCACATTTGTGTTGATCTTTTTACTTTTATAAAGTGGAGCCCACGTAATTGTGTAGCCCATATCTTTTTGGGATAATACAAGAATTGACATGAAGTAATTCTTCTTTTATCTGAATTGGGATATTTCACCGAAAAAAAATACAAGCATCTTATTTTTTGTGATTATTTATTTTTATTGCTTGCATTCGTCTAAACATAAAATAATAAACGGGTGGCGTTACCCTATTTCGTTGTACATAACATAATTCATATATTTTTATTTTTTCAATTTATATCAAAGTAGGTTCACTCATTTAAAAAATATATATAATGAATTTTTTGAAAAAAACATATATTAAAGAGTGGGATCTTGATAACAGTTAGTCATGAATTTTCTTAGGAAAAAAAATTTGACATATGCAGTAGTCGGGGCATCGATGTGTAAAAGTTTACAAAGTCATTCAATTAATCATGAAGATGAATTTGATTCTAAACCAGAACATGAATAGTTTCTTATGCATATGAAAAATTATACGAATAATGTTTTAAATTGACAAAAATAAATTTAAAATTGACTGGAAAAATAAAATTACTTGAAAAAGAGAGACAATTTAAAGTAAGAGTTATTTGAAAAAATATTTGAAGATAGTCAATTAAAAACTCATAAAGTTATTTTATTAAAAAAAAATTTACTGCTGAAAGAGAGAAAAATAACTTAATTAAATTATGCAAAAATTAGAAAGTTAAAATTATTAATATTAAAAAAATTACATAAAAATATTTAGTCAAAGAAATCACTTGAACCGAGAATGGTAAAATTAAAATATGATCTTAATGTTTCTAATTTTACTCTCAAGAAGTTTAAGGCATGTTCAAAGATTTTGAAAAATATTCTGCATGTGCAAAAAGTAGTACTGGTGACAGATCCAATTGGTCTTGGACACATTAGACATTAGTAGAGCTTCATCTTCAATTTCTACTATTAAGATTAAATTTGCAAATTATGATATTCGGTACCCGCTGCTCAAAAAGCAGTTAGTTGTTCAACCAAAACTTGATCCACCTTGGTTCAATGTTTAAAAGTTTACGCCAAAAGTGAATGTAGGAATAAAATTGTCCGTGTTATTATTTAGGTATTAGTGGACGCTTCATACTTTTTTGCAAAAAAATATATTTTTATTCAATAAATTTACATAAAAATAAATCTTATAAACTGTTCAACCAAGTAAGATTTTTATATTAGAAATCTTGCAGCAAGAGAACTGCTTGAGCGGTAGATTTTCATAGTGTACCAATTTTTTAAATTGAAAATTAGTTTTAGGTCATTAAAGTAGCGTCGGTATTGTTTTTCATCCACCATAAAAAAAAATTAAACGCGCGAAGTCCAGTTTTAATGTGCGAGGTCTAGTTGGACTTTTGAATAGATAAATTTATCTGTGCATTTTTTAAAACATACAGATAAATTTATCTGTGAAAACATACAGATAAATTTATCTGTGCATTTTTGCATTTTTTAAAACATACAGATAAATTTATCTGTACATTTTTTAAAACATACAGATAAATTTATCTGTCTTGCATAAATAAACAGATAGATAAATTTATTTGTATAAAGAATACTGTGTCTTTTCAAAATATATATAAAAAACATATATAGATAAATTTATTTGTCTTGTATAAATAAGCAGACGGATAAATTTATCTGTCAAATTATACTTGTTTCACTAAACAGATAAATTTATATGTCTACCATTTATCAATGCTAGAAAGTAACAGATAAATTTATCTGCTAGCATTTGTCAATACTAAAATGTAACATATAAATTTATTTATTTAGCAAATTATGCTTGTTTCACAAAATAGATAAATTTATCTGTTATTTGTGTTTATTTGACTTAACAGATAAATTTATCTGTCTAATATTTGTCAATACTAGAAAAGAAAGACAGATAAATTTATAGGTAATTCAGGGTTAGGTCTCATTTGGGGATTCCATTTTAGGTTTAGTCTCAAAACAATATTTGTTTTGTGATAGGTCTTGTTTTTTATTTCTCTTTCGAAAATACCACCAAATTTTAAATCCACACGAAATTAAGAAATGCTCTATTGGAATTAGTTAACTAGCTTCAACATTCAGCTTTCCATAATTAGTCTTTGCAACTTTTTCACCTTCAAGCAGATTGATCTCTATGCCGGCACCGCTGGTCTTCTTCACCTTCTACACATTTTTGACCTAGATGTGTGTTTCGGCAGTCATTGAAATTTACTTTTAATTATATCTAACGATCGTAAAAAGTTCGAAGATACGACTAAATCGAATAGAGATATTCAATTGCACGCCTTAGAAAAAATTATTATCTTTATTTTTCACCATTGATGAGTGGAATAATGGTGTTCTTCACTTTTTTATTTCTCATATACTAATTCCTCAGTTTTGCATCATCGATCTCATATTGGTAAGAGTAAACGCGTACAAAACAACTGAAAATCAATAAAAATGAGAATTCCTCATTTTCTACAATTTGTGACAAATTCTCATTTTCTGCAATTTGTGACAAATTCTCATTTTCTACAATCACTTCCACTGTATGAAAATAAGTATTCAAAACATAAAATGGTGATGAAAAATAAAAAATTGCATATCTGAAAAATCATCATTTTCTACAATCACTTCTCCTGTATAAAAATGAGAATTAAAAACGTAAAATAGTAATAAAAAAATAAAAATTTACATTTGTGATAAATCCTCATTTTCTGCAACTTCATATATGCCTTCACATTTGTGACAAATTCTCATTTTCTGCAACCTCATGTTTTGCATTTATAGTAAGAGGGATTTGTTCTTCCATAGCAAGATGGAGAGCGGCGCTCTGAAAAGTGGTAATGAGAGGTTGAGGAAAGAGAGAGGTTGTGGATAGAGATGGAGGTTTGTATGATGGATATTAAAGCAATGTGAGAATGTTTGTTTTGATATGGTGGACAGAGATAGAGATTTGTATGGGAGGAGGTTCGGGCATCGACAAGTAATGTGAGAGAAAATATTGTTTGATGTGGAATTTCTTAATAAAACCCAGTTATTATTAGATTGTTTACTTGGTTAACAGTAATTCATCAAATATGAAAAACGTAAATATTGTTTCCATATATATATATATTTACTTCACTTGGGTAAAAGAGGTAACTTTTATATTAGAATTCAAATTTAGGATTTGTTGGAATATTAAAATTGTGATTGGGACTTACCCCAAAACAATTTTTTAAAATGGGATTTATTCCTAATTTACTCTAAATTTATCTATATGCATTATATATAAACTTATCTGTTTGTATTAAATTTATCTGTATTGTAAGCGATTGAACCTCACGTGTTAAAAATTTTATTAATGGATCTTGTGTGTTAAAATTTATTCTTTTAAAACTTTGACTGAAAACCTATTTTTCGAACCCAAAAGTCTTGCTCATTTTCATAAAACAAATGCTACTTACGTTAGAAAATCTGATTTGCACGGGCATGTTAATTTGACTAAATATTCTTTAGACATTTTTTAAAAATTTAGAGTAATTCTTGCCATGTGATGCACGTTCTATTTTGGTATGTTAGGGTGCATTATTTGATTATATCTTTTCCTAGTGTTATGATTTTTTTAGAATTAGCTTGATTTTTAAAAAAGAAAGAATAAAACAATAAATATAATCTTTACAAAATCTAAAAAGATTTTTTTGATTGTGCTTATTGAATGACATCATGGTGTCATGAAATCAATTGTTATGAATTTAATTTTAATTCTATGCACATGCTACATATTTTTTTGTAACATTATCTAATTCATATAATTTGTGAGTGAATACTTTTGAAGTTCTAAAGTTTTGCAGAATTATTTTTTGATATTTCTTTATACAAAAAAATAGTTTTTTTTTTTTTTGTGTTGAGTTAGTTGTGGTATTTTTTCATAACATATTTGTTGTCTCCTAGGCTATATTTTATGGATCTTAATTTTTTGTTACAATGCTACTATAAAGATTTAGCCTATAGTTATAGTTACTTTGGATTTTGATGCATACCAAAAGAAAATGAGTAATTTCAGCAATCTAGCATAACGCAATCCGCTTGAATACCACTTGAGCGCTCATTGAGTGTTCTAATGATGATTTTGAAAAATAATATTCTAGTCAGGTTAGAATTCTTATAAAAGTCCTATTTCAATAGAAAAAAATTTCTAGCTCTCTTTTATTATAAATTAGAGGTTATACCCGACTGCAGAAGTAACTTTAGGAGTTTTGGGAGATAAATGGCAAAATAAAAATAAAAATTGAAGATCAATTCTCTTAAGTTTTTGGGGATCAATAATAATAATAATAATAATAATAACTCATTCTTTTATATCTTAGGTAGATTCCTAATATTATTTTATGTAAATTCCGAAGGTTACTTTTGCTGTATTCCTAAGTTTGCGTTTGGTGAATTCCATCGGCGTGAAGCATTATAGATTCGATATTTTGATAAAATACTGTCAATTCGGTATTGTGGTGATCAAGTACGTAAAACGGTGCACGTAAATTCGACATATTAACTTAAGTCGTTTGAGTTGTGAATTCAATGAAAATCTGTAAAATAATTTTTGCAACTGTTCATTGATATAGTGTTTGATTTATCTAAAACTGCATTGGTGCTGTGATTTTTATCTAAGTTGAAATTTTTCACGTAAAAAAAAAAAAGCCCATTTATTTTTAGTTATTATTTATTTTTGTTGCTTCCATTTGCTTATACTTAGAATAATCAACAGCTGGTGTTATCCTTTTTCGCTGCACATAAAATGTGAGACCACGACCTGTTTTATTTTAAAATGATTAAGTATTGATGGGGGCATGAATTAAAACTTGATCTTGGTGATGTTTTGGGTTAATGTTTTGAGTTTGGATACACATGAAAGATATGTTCGAGGGAGAAAATGAGGTTCTAAGAGATATTCGGACAAAAATATGTGAAAAGTGTGTGAAGAAAAAAGTGACTTAACTTTACTAATTTAGTCATAACTTTTTGTACAATATGAATTCTAGTATGAGATTTAAACCATTAAAAAGTAGACTTCCAGAACTTCAGTTCGAGCACAAGAACGACCCTATTTGGAGTTCAGATGAAGGGGATATACTCGTTTAAAATCGAGCCAGCAGTGTAGTCGCGGAGATTGCTCGAAAGGTCCCAAAATCGATCGAGCGGTCTGTATCGGACAGAAGTTATAAGTTATGGGTTTTGAGTTACTTTTCTTATTCTCTTCTCTCTCCACTCTCTCTCTCAAGCTGAGGAGTGGTCTAGGGTTTGGATTTTGGAGCTCGTTGGGGCTTTCCATGCCCGTTAGGGGTTGAGATCTTGCCATTTCTTTGAGCAAGCTACCGTTGGAGAGCATAGGTGTTCGTTGGAAGCTCCTCCGTAGTCCCGTGTTTGGGGCTTTGGTGGATTGGAGCTCGCTAGAGGTTTGATTCTTGAAGGTGGAACGTCTATGAGGTAAGATTCTAGACTCTCATGTCTTAAAAGGGTACTACGTGAAATTTTATGCGTTTTTACCATTTTAAAATGCATAAATGGTTGATCTTTGTGTTTAAACTATGTTTGTTAGATAAAAAGCATGTTTTGCATTTATTGTGATTTTTTTTTACAAAGTTGGTGAACGAATGTGTGTCTATGATTTTCAAAAAGGTTGGTTTTAAAAACGATGAGGTTTATGTAAAGTTATGAAAACCTAATTTTAAAGGTTTGGAACTAACCCTTGGGGTTGAGCCTCGCTTTGTTGTTCGTTGGTCTCCATGGTTAAGTGGATGACGTTGTTATGTTAATGTGATGTTTGTACATGGTTATGTGCGTGCAAACTCGATCAATTCATGCATAATGAGGGGTGATTATTCGTCATGTGATGAAAAATCGTAAAGATTTGCATAATGAGGAGTTATTATTCGTCATGCGGTAAAAGCCTGTGAAAATTTGCAAAATGAGGGGCAAATTTTGGTCCTACGGTGAAAGCTCGTGAAGATGCATGAACTGCGTGTGAATCATCGTAGGTTGTGTAAAATTGATAAAGATGATGTGCTGCTTATGCTTTGATAAACTGTCGAGCGTTATAGACTTTTGTGTGAAAACTTGTGGTTTTGAGAAGTAAAACCAGTTTTGAGGCTTGTGTGTGAGTTGGGATATTCATATTATTCTGTTAGCATGCTTTACTTTTACTTCATGCTAGTCTATTTTCTATTGCGCTTCGACTCACGTTGCGAGATTTTAAAAACCTTTTTCAGGTGAACGTGGTCAAGTAGATTGATCTTGAGGTGCCCAGAGGTGGTTGAAGACAAGACCCTTTATTTTGTCCCTTATTGGGTAGTTTATACCATTTGTATATGGATCATGTTTTTATGTAAAATATTTTAAAATTGAAAGTATGTGTAATGTAATTCTTATGACCGTGGAGCCGATATATGTATGATATATGTTTACGAGAGAGATCATGAGTTAATTGTTGTTTTTCATAGTTTATTATTATGGTTTTCGTATGTTGGTTCAACGTTTTACAAAAAAAATTTCGGTTGGTTTATGCTTTATATAAACTCTTGTGCCTCGAGGGAGATTTTAGAATGACTTTGCTCATTTTTAATAGTTATTTCTTTGCCCAAAATGTGTTGAAAGGTATGAAAAATATTCTAAGTATTGAAAATCATATTTTTGGCTTGAAAAATAACCTAGAGCAGGACGAATCAATAAATGATCGATCAGTCCATCGAGCGGTCTTTTGCTATTCTTAGTTCTCTTGTGCAGACAAGAGACCGATCGATCGATTGTTTCACCAATCGATTGGTCTGAGCTGTTTTCAAAACTTTTGGTGTTTTATTTCAAAGGCTTGACTTTGTGGGCCGTGACGCTAGTCTCCTAGGATACTCCTTTACATTAAATAAATCACCGGTAGTGCGTTTTACAAAGAATTTAGCTTTCATTTTGGCATTATGGTTTCTGACCCGTTAGTGTTTGGGTGATTTTGGCGGATCGTGATATCTCAAAACGGTTGTTCATGATCGTTTCGCGTGATCCGAATTTTGGGACGGGATAACTTAGTATCAAAGCTCTAGGTTCAAATACCTAAGAGCCGTGGAAAGAGGGTGCATCACCTTGTGAGGAAAGATGTGTGTGCTTGGTTGCCTGTGTTTAAGTGTTTTTTATAACATGAGCATGATAGTTTGTTGAGGATAAGAATGTTGTGTATACGTGAATATGGAGGGTTGGACCTTAGAATTGATTAGTTTTGCCTTCTGTCATTTGGATTAACAAATTTAGAAGCCAAGTTAGAAATGCACTTGGCCGACGTAATTTCTAGCAAGGAATCTAAGTAGGTTATTTAAATTGACGCGTCACTTTTGTCGGTTCTCCTCAGTAGGTGGGGTTTGTTTAACATGATCTTGAATAGCTAAATGTTAGGTGGGGTTTGTTTAACATGTTCAAAATAACATGATGGGTCAACCTTAGATCATCGTGTTCTATATTTCTTTTATATATGAACTACATATCCTTGATGAGGGTGAGGTCATGGTTTGAGTCATGGACTTGCGACTCGATTGCTGTTGGTCGCTGAGAGGTAAGGTTATGGGTTGAGTATCGATCGCTTGGTGCGTAGTGGAACTCATTGGTGAGTTGGGATTAGCCATGTGAGGTTGGCCTTGGTTGATAAACTGATGAGTGTTTGTATGAGCAGAGTTTTATTCGAGTGTAGTTGAAGCATGGTTAGTGTCTTAATTTTGGTAGATGGCTCCTCGTGAAAGTATGCTACTGGAAGTTAAAGTTGTGTTATGGATAGCCTTATGAGTAGGAGTGATGGGGCGTCGGAGACCCTAAAAAATCAGTTGTTATGATTGGATTTGTGGAAAGTGATAATCCATTTCGGTTAAGGTTTAGTGTACATGGTTTTGGCCGTGTGACGGATTAGGTACGCCATGAACCATCCTATGTCATGAGCCGTATACTCAGGATCAGGTATAGAAAGAAACATAGTGGATGAAAGCGTAGTAATCCTTGGATGGGCGTATGATGAGACGATGGAACGTAAGTGGTTCAGGAAATATCCCTTGCTAGCGGAGTGTTGTTAGTAGTCAGAGTAGTAGCTGATGACTTTGAACGTTGTATACCATATTGAGGTTTGGGAATTGAGTCACGAGTGAATAAGCTCAAGGATATGGGACGAGTATAAGTTACAGATATGCTAATATGAGTATAAGTCACAGCGGTATTGTAATGTGTAAGGGTTCAGGTTACGGTTCTAACATGCAGCGAGTATCAGTTCTATGGGATTCCTGCGAGAATACAGGTCTATGGTTTAGTTGTTATCCTTGTGATTAAGAGATGGTGTTTGGAAACCGTGCTGGGTGCACGACTTTGTTAGCCCAAAGGCTTTTTATATTGATTTTAATAATTTTCATAATTCATTTTCTAAAAATAAATAGATTTAAAAGGATAATATTTATATTTTTTAAAAAGAAAGTGCTGACACAAATTGAACAAATGAGTTGACACTTTTATCCCAAAAAAATGACTTATCTCTCAAAAGGATTAAAGCATTTAAGTATTCTTGATTATAAGAATATTTTGTATTAAACTCAATTGATAATTGAATCAAAATTTTAAGGCAAAGTATACTTGAAGATATTAAGTGTGTTAACACCTTTGAACAAACGGTTTGACACCTTAACAGTTTGTTAAAGATATTTTCAGGACGAAGTATTTTGCGTCGAGACACAAAAAAACCGAAGCTCATTGCACTAAAAAAAAGCTGACACAAATTGATTTTCAGTCGACACAAAAGTGGTTCATTACGCTTGTTATCCGAAATTTTGAGTCGACACAAATGGAACATGAGTGGACACAAAAGTACTGAGACTACCTGCAGAATTTGGTGTGTCAAAACAAAGTGAAGTTCGAGTCAATACAAATATCCCAAATTCGCCTGAAGAAATTTGGAGTCAATACCAAAGTTCAAATGAGTCGACACAAATCTCCCGAGGGTTCCTGCAGAATTTTAGTGCCGACACCAAGAAAATTTGAGTCGACACAAATTGCCCTCTTCGAGAAGCTAAAGAATCATTGAGTCGACACAATATCTAAATGTGTCGACACCGTTATGTTGGTGAGAAAGATTACAGAAATTGTGTTAACACCTCAGACGAATTAAGTGGACCCAATCACTTAAAGATCCTTGCCCTAGACATTTTGTGCCCTAGACATTTTGTATCAACCTAAAAGATTTTTTGCATGAGATTAGATTTTTTGCATTTAGTTCTCTCACCTATCTCTACGGTCATGAATGCTTAAGAGCTTATACAAAATTACTTCTCTACATTTAAAAAATTTGATAGCTTACAATCACTGTTCCATTACTTGATTTAAACTCAAAATCTTCAATCTTTCATTTATTGCTGTAACTCCAACTTTTATAACTCATGTCTCTTTACCTATTCATTTATTGCTAATCAATTTCTATAAAGAGAGTGAGCGATTTTTATCTAAACACTTCTTTTATTATATCTAATGGTGAGCCACCCTTTGTTTTTTGAGTGAGTGAGGAATCTCATCAAATAAGAGCACAAGAGTGATTAGAAGAAAATAGAAGATTATTTTCATAAGATCATCTTGTGGCTGTTGTAAGACCTTTGAATGTGCCCGTAAACATTCGTATCCTTGTGAATATTCTTAAGAGAAGTCTTGAAGTTGTAAAACTTGGAATGCGTCTGCGAAGCATTCTATATAGTGAAAATTCTCAAGGGAAGACTTGAAGAGTGGATGTAGACTTAAAAAAAGTCGAACCACTATAAATTCTTGGTGTCTGATTCATTCTCTCTATTCCTAACTTCTTTGATATTTGCATTATTTTAATCTTTGATTGTCTTTCTATATTTGTTTGTAACATTAAAAGATTTTAAAAAAAATTTTAAAAATTGTTATTATCATTTTAAGATCCAATTCATCCCCCCTCTTGGATTTTTTAGAACTAACAATTGGTATCAGAGTATGGGCTCTTATTTTTGACTTAACAGTCTAAGAGTTTATATGGCAACCACTAGTATCGGACCTATCTAATCTGAATGTCAGTCGACCAATAGACCACCCTTGATCAATGGAACAAATTACAATTATTGAAAGACTAGAATGAGAATCTACATTCAAGCCGTAGACTACGACCTTTTGTGGGTTATCATTAATGGACCCAAAAGACCCACCAAAACCGTTAAAAGAACAATCGTTCCTAAACAAGAAGCTAAATGGACAGAAAATAACATTAGAGAAATTCAAAAGAATGCTAAAGTTATGAATCTCTTATATTGCTCACTTGGCCTAAATTAGTTCAATAGGATCTCTACTTGTGACACTGCCAAAGAAATTTGGGACATATTCAAAGTTACCAATGAAAATACTAACCAAGTAAAAGAGTCTAGAATAAGCATATTGATACATAATTATGAATTATTCAAAATGAAGTATGATGAAACCATTTCTGATATGTTTACACGCTTTACTGATATTATTAATGGGCTAAAATCTCTTAGTAAGATATATTCTAATACAAAAATGGTGAGAAAAATTCTTAAGTGTTTGCACAAGAGCTGGGAAGCTAAGGTTACAGCTATTCAAGAAGTTAAAAACCTCAACACTCTTAGCTTGGAAGAGTTTCTTGGATCTCTCACGACCCATGAGATGAATATAAAGATGGACGATGAGGATGACAACAAAAAGAAGAAGGGCATTACCTTCAAATCCTCAACTCATGACGAAGAATCTAACGAAGATTTCTCAAGTAATGAGAATGAAGATATGGCCCTCATCACAAAAAGATTCAAACGGTTTCTTAGAAATAAGAAACAAAGAGGAATAAGATTCTTCAAGAATGAATGATACAAAGGCGAACCTACCAAATTTAAGGACGATTCTAGCATATTCTAAACCGATCACAAGAAAGATGAAATAATCTGCTATGAATGCAAAAAGTCTGGACACGTCAAAACTGAATGTCCTCAGCTCAAAAAGCAGTTCAAAAATAATTTCAAGAAAGCCATGATAGCTACATGGGGTGAAAGTGATGATAGTAGCTTCGAAGATGAAAAAAAGAAAATGAGGTTGCAAACCTATGCCTTATAGCTAAGGAAGATGATGAGGTAGCCCATGACTCCTCTTTAGATGAGTTACAAAATGCATTTGAAAATTTACATAATGAATTAAAAAATAACCGCTAAGAACTTTATTTTAAAGAAGTTGGTTCTTTCCTCCTCAAGTGAAATTAAAATTTTAAAAAATAAAAAAATTTGCTTTATCAAAACAAGTTTCTGCTTTGAAGGATGAAAACAAGCATTATCTTTGTCAAAGTATCTTCAAATCATAAAAACACTACATGTTTTCATTGCAATGAACATAGACACACTATCACACATTGTCCACATAGAAAATCTTTCAATCTATATGTCAATAAGGTTTGGGTTCATAAGAGAACACATCCTTAAGAAACTAACTGCAAAGGACCCAAAAAAATTTAGATACTAAAAATCAAAAATTAATTCTCCTTACAGGTATGTTTCAAGTTCTCATTCAATGAGGGGATGTTGTACCTTAATAGCGCTTACTTAAGACACATGACATGCGATCAATCTATGTTTGCATCCTGCAAACCAAAAGATGGTAAATTTATGACATTCGGAGACAATAGTAAAGGAAAAATCATATGAATCAGTTGTATCGATAAAAGACAAAGTGTGTGATGCATATTAACAAGGCAAATAAGTTAGAAGTTCTTTTCATTCCAAAAATAAAATTTTAATTTCTAGGTTCTTACAGCTATTGCACATAGACTTATTTGGTTCAATAAGGACTTTAAACCTTGGAGGCAAAAGATATATTTTTGTTATTGTTAATGACTTATTTAGATATACTTGGGTGCTATTCTTAGCTTATAAAGATAAAGCATTTACCTCTTTTGCAAAACTGTCTCGGAGAGTTCAAAATAAAAAAAAACTTTCAATTCACAAGTATCTGAAGTGATCTTATTAGAGAATTTGAAAATAAAAATTTTAAAAAGTTATATGATGAAAATAGAATTAATCATAACTTCTTTGCTCCTAAAATTCCTCAACAAAATGGAGTTATTGAGAGGAAGAACAGGATATTAGAAGAAATGGTTAGAACCATACTCTGTGAAAATAATCAGCCATGATACTTTTGGTCCAAGGCTGTCAATACCGCTTGTTTTATCATAAACAAAGTTATGATACGAGTTTCTCTTAAGAAAATTCTATATGAGCTATGAAATGGAAGAAAATCTAATATCTGCTATTTTTGCACCTTTAGGTGCAAATATTTTGTTTTGAATAACAACGAAGAACTTTTGAGTAAGTTCGATGCAAAAGATGATGAAGGTATTTTTTCTAGTACATTCTTTATCTAGCAAATTTTATAGAATTTTTAACAAAATGACCTTAGTTGTTGAAGAATCTATATATATTTTTTATGAAGCTAATCTTGGTTCTTCAACGAATTTTTATGAAGATAACTTAGTTGACATAGAAAAATTTGTTAAAGATATCTTCATCAAAGAAAAAGAAGAACCGAATCAAGAGAAAATTTCAAATCCTCAACAAATTGAAGTCAAACAGGCTGCTGGATCTTCAAATTCTGAAAATTCAGATTTGCCTAAGGAGTTGAGGTATGCTCATGATCACCTAAATGATCTTATCATTGGTGATCCGTCTCAAAGTATCAAAAATCAATTCTCTCTACATAATCTTTATGGTAATTTAGCACTTTTTTCAGACTGAACTAAAATATTTTGAGAAAGTTAAAAATGATGCATTTTAGACCTTAGCTATGCAAGAAGAGGTTCATCAATTTGAAAGAAATAAAGTTTAGATTTTAATTTCCAAGACCTATGGAACACTCTATCATCGGTACAAAATGAGTTTTTAAAAATAAAATGAATGATAATAAAGTAGTTCTTAGAAACAAAACTTGATTGGTAGCCCAAAATTACAATAAAAAATAAGGCATCAATTTTGATGAAATTTTTATTCTTGTGGCTAGACTTGAAGCCATTAAGATGTTGTTTGCTTTTATATGCTTTAAAAACTTTAAATTCTATCAAATGGATGTCAATAGTGTCTTTTTAAATAGTTTTATGTCGGAGAAAATTTTTGTAAAATAACCTCCTAACTTTAAAAATCTAGATTTTTCAAATCATATTTACAAACTTACCAAGGCTCTTTATGGTTTAAAGTAAGCACCTAGAGCATGGTATGAAAGGCTAAGAAAATTCTTAATTGAAAATGAGTTTTTAAAGAAAAATTTGATACCACTATTTTCATCAAATCTCAAGAAAATGACATGCTAGTTGTCCAAATTTAAGTAGAAGACATTATTTTTGGTTCAACTAACGAATCTCTTTACATGAAAACTTTATTAAGTGTATATAGGTAGAATTCGAGATGAGTTAATGGGTGAGCTCAACTACTTCCTTATATTTCAAATCAAACAAACTCAAGAAGGAATCTACATTAATCAAGCTAAGTACATGCGGGATTATTGAAGAGGTTCGACATACTAAAAGCAAAATCTATGAAAACTCTGATGTGTCCTACATCAAAACTTGACAAGGACGAAGATGGTATAGCAGTAGATGAAAAGTGATATAGATGTATGATTGGATCTCTATTATATTTAACTGCTAGCCGTCATGATATTATGTTCAGTGTATGTATGTGGGTAAAATTTCAATCAAATCATAAAGAATCACATGTGATCACTGTTAAGCGCATCTTTAGATAACTCTTAGGTACAGAAAATCTAGGATTATTTTATTCCAAAGGAATAGCCTTTGAGTTGTTTGGCTATTCAGATGCTGATTTTGCCAAATATAAAGTAGATAAAAAAATACACGTGAAATCTGTCAATTCCTAGTACACTCACTAATCTCTTGGTTCAGCAAGAAACTGAACTCAGTAGCCTTGTCTACAGCCGAAACTGAGTACATAGCAACTGGAATCTATTGTGCACAAATTCTTTGGATGAAATAGCAACTAGAAGACTATAATTTTTGTTAGTTTTAGACAATCCAAGAGGAATGATGAATTGGATCTTAAAAATTTTAAATAATATTTAAGACTTTTTTGAAATTTTTTTAATATTGCAAGCAAATATAGCAAAACAAGTAAGGATTAAAGTAATGCAAATATTAAAAACGTTAGGGATAGAGAGAGAACCAGACACCAAGGATTTTATAGTGATTCGGTTTCTTCTAAGCCTACGTCCATTCATCAAGTTACCCATTGAGTATTTTCACTATAGAGAATGCTTCACGGGGCCATTCCAAGCCTTTACAACTTCAAGATTTTTCTTGAACTATCCGAATATTTATGGGCACATTTAAAATCCTAACACAGTTCCAAGAAAATCCTATGAGAATAATTTCCTATTTTCTTCTAATTTCTCTTGAATTCTTCTTTGATGAGATTCACTCACTCACGCAAACGATAAATAGTGACTCACACTTGAATACAGTAAATGAGAAAATCAATGAGAAACACTCACTATCTTTACAGAAATTGATTTATAATAAATAAAAAGGTAAAGAGAGATTAGGAGTAAGAGCTGGAGTTTCAGCAATAAATGTTAGCTTGAGGAATCTGAGTTTGATTCAAACAATAGAACAGTGATTGTAAGTCTCTAGTAAGTTTAAATGCTGAGAAGTTACTCTTTGTATAAACTCTTGTGTATTCATGACCGTTGGAGGTAGGTGTGGGCATTAAATGCCAAAAATTCAACCGTTGAAGTCTGTCGCGAATTTGAATTTGTGTCGAAGGTGTTAATACAAAAGCCTTTAGTGCCGACACTAAATGTCTAGAGCAGGGATCTTCAAGTGATTGGGTCAACACAATTTTTCTGAAGTGTCAACACGAATTCTGCAAACTTCTCCACCAACACCATGGTGTCGACACCTTTGGGTTTGGTGTCGACTCAATTGAACTTCAGCTTCCGGGAGGAGGCACTTTGTGTCGATTCAATTCTTCTTTGGTGTCGACACTAAATTCTGTAGGAACTCTCGGTATATTTGTGTCGACACGTTTGAACTTTGGTGCCAATACCAAAATTCTTCAGGCGAGTTCAGGACTTTTGTGTCGACGCCCAAAATCTGCTGGTGACCTCGGTTCTTTTGTATTGACACATTTTTCATTTGTGTCGACCCAAATTTTCTGATACCAAAAGTGAGAAACACTTTTGTGTCGATATAAATTCAATTTGTGTCAAATTATTTTGAGTCCTGAGAGTTTCGGCTCTTTTGTGTTGACACAAAAGTTATTTGTGTCGACACTAAACTTTGATACCTAAAAGCAATTTCATAAAACTGTTAGGGTGTCAAACCATTTGATCAAAGGTGTTGACACACTTGATATGTTTCAAGTATTATTTACCTTTAAAGTGCTTGATTTAATTTTCAATTGGGGTTAATACAGAATATTCTCATTCAAAAATACTTAAATGTTTTAATCCTTTTGAGAGATAAATTATTTCTTTTAGATAAAAGTGTCAACTCAAATGTTTAAAATGTGTTAACACTTT
The DNA here is from genome assembly GCA_034768845.1 of Heliamphora exappendiculata. Classification (NCBI taxonomy): domain Eukaryota; kingdom Viridiplantae; phylum Streptophyta; class Magnoliopsida; order Ericales; family Sarraceniaceae; genus Heliamphora; species Heliamphora exappendiculata. The sequence goes on along the minus strand of JAOTRH010000022.1, from coordinate 8,356,324 downwards.
TATTTTAGAAATATAAATATTATCCTTTTAAATTCATTTATTCTTAAAAAATATATTATTAAAATCATCAAAATCAAAATAAAAAGGCCTTGAACTAATAGCTTTTGTTTAAATCATATCCCTATAAAATGTGATAAAACAAGTGCCATAAATATATTCAAAAATATAATACAACACTCCAAAACCAAGCATATTGAGATAAGATATCATTTTATAAGAGATTATGCGCAAAAAGGTAATATCAAACTCGAATTCATAGATACAGATTATCAACTAGCTACATTTTCACAAAACCTTTAAATAGAGAAAGAATATGCTATATTAGAACAGAACTTGGTATGCTATGTGCTCGTAATTTATGATTAATATGCTATACTAACTATATCTTTTCAATGCTATTGATATTTTTCATTGATGTGTGAAAAGTGTTGACACCACTTGAAAAAGTGCCAACACATGTGTGCTGAGTTGACTGAAAAACTATATGAAAGAGACACTGCGAAAAAAAGTGTCGACCCCTTTCTATATAGCGTCGACTCAAATTCGTTGTCTGACTCTCGATAAATTTGAATCGATCTAAAACTTAATCGTGTCGACTCAAAACAGCTGAAAGTGTCGACATTATATTTTCATTTTGGCATCATGGTTTCTGACCCATTTGTGTTGGGGCAGTTTTAGTGTATCGTGGTATTCCAAAATAATTGTTTGTGTGCGTTTCGCGTGACCCGAATTTTGGAGTGTAACATAAAATAATTTATATATTATTATTTTCTATGATTCTCAATTTTTATTGAAGGAATTCTGGTTTGAATTGAAATGAACCTTTTTTTTTCCGTAAGAATAGATATTTTATAATTTTATATTTTATATTCTATTTTTAAAGTCATTTTAACAATTTGAGTCCAAACAAATATACTAAATAAAATAGAAACAGTTTAATCTAAAAAAATAATATAAAATTATAGTTACTGCATTCTAATACAAAAGGAATTGAATATTTAACGATAGCGCATCATTAGAAACGGGGGTTTCAGAAAAAAATATATTACTTCTTTTCTTTGTGAAAGACCACCGCATTAAATTGCTTATCTTTATATTTAAGGGCTTCTTGAAAAGTAACTTAAAATTAACTTTTTAAATTTTTGCACTTTTAGTCAATAAATTAAAATTGGGTTAAAAAAAGTTGTTTGGTGAATTAATTTTAAGTTTAGCTTTTTAAAAAACCAGTTAATTGAGTAAAACGTTATTTTTATTTTGTTTTTTATTTAAATTAAACAGTATTGTCTTTTAATATAATTAATTATAATAATTATATATAGTTGCATTAATAATAAATAAATAATCAAATAAGAGTATTATTATCTTTTAAAGTGAAATAAAAATTTGAATAAAATATCCTAAAAAATAATATATATTATAATTTAGTTTTTTAACTTTTTAATTTTTTACCTTTATTGTCAAACGAATTATATAAGTGTTTTTTTTTTTTTTACATTTTTAATCAAAAAGCTTAAAAGTCAAATTTACTAACCAAGACCTTTTCCAATTTCAAACTTGTGGGTAACAATTAAAGTTAAACTTGTTTGAATTATGCATTTGACAAACTTAGTTGTTTTGAGTTTTAAAATTAGAGAGCCAAAAATGAACTAAAACTAAACTGTTTTTACACATTGATTCTAATTTAGTTCCCCAACACGACAGTCCGCTTCTTATTACAAAATTTCTAAAATCATTACTATTGATTTAATTATTAGATTTGCTTCGAACCAAATTAATCCGAACCAAACTAATCCAATCCGTGTGCGCTCGTAATAACAATAGTCATAATAACAATAGTTTAAACCTTCGGCGGTAGACTTCAAAATATATATATATATATATATACTATTCACACAAAGTTCAATTTGATTAGACATCAATAGTAGACATCAATAGTGATATGAAACAAATTATATTTTGTTTTAAAAATAAATAATTCTCACTTAAAATAAACTGTTTAAGTTTAAATGGTTTATTTTATAAAACAAAATACAATTTTCTACTTCGTTCTCCATCAAAGCCCAGTCGGTGAGCACAAACCGAGCTATTTCTTTAACCCTCTCATCAGAAATCAGAATCCTTCTGTAAAAAAATCACCAGGCTTTCCCAGATGTCCATTTGATATTGCCTCCTTCCTAATCTGCTTCTCTTAGAAGCCCGCCCCTGAAAGTGCAAAAAAAGTGCAAACCAAAGAGATTCAATATCTATTATAGGTATCCCTTGAATCATCTTCCACTGCAAAACTCTTTTATCTCCAGTATCATCTTCAACACTTGCCCCATCAATGGTCTCTGTTCCGGTGACGTGGAGCTACAAATGCCAGCTACCTCGACCAGCATTCCGAGCCGGTTATCCTCCCCATCATCGTCTTCCCTCATTGCTCGAACCCAATCTCGCATATCGATGGGCGCGAGAAATGGATGTTGCGATGGAGGCTTACCTGTTAAAAGCTCTAGTAAGAGAACGCCAAAGGCATAGACGTCAGACTTGGAAGTGGCTTGGCGGCCAGATTTGCGAATCTCGGGGGCTTTGTAGCCTTCAGAATCGAGATCACCACCGGTCGAAGAAGAGTCTGCAAGGACAGCTAGGCAGTAGTCTGTGAGGCAAGCCTCGAAATCAGAACCAAGGAGGACATTGGTTGATTTCAGATTCCCATGGATAAGCCTTGATGATCGATGAATGTAAGCAAGGCCTTGGGCTACATCTTCTGCTATCTTCAAGCATGAGGTCCAGTGCAGCGGTTTCGCCCTAGTTGATCTTGAACCTTTTTACATTTGCATCTAAATTCAGTCGCACAGACCAATGGACAAACGGGAATTTGAATAATTAAACAAATTAAAAAGTGCGAAGAGTAGTCGGTGCCTTTTTCTCATTGCATTTTCTCATCACGCAAGTGGATTCCACATGAATGTGAACCCACTAGGTTGGGGTCTAGTCGCTGCAGCTAAGAAAATGCAGATAGAAAAAGTTTTAGCTGCAGAGAGAAAAAGGCAGAAAATGTAGCATTATTCATATAGAAAAAAAAAATCTGATCTTCATTCTCTCAATGGAAGTTACTTCTAATCAGACCAAGAATTCAGCCAGCAATCTTCTAGTTGGAAACTACATTCAAGAAAGACATCATAGTAAATCTGGTACATGACTAGATGAGGCCACACAATATCGAAGAGGTCCCACAGAAAATAGCAAAATATGAAAAGAATGAAGTAGAAATGTAAATTCTTTTTTGCAAAAAGGGCATCAACAAAATATAGAATGCTTCGTCGCAGAGAATAAATTTAAATTTATCCAAGAAAAAAATATACAGTAGGGAAGCATAGGGTGCATTTAATGTGAATGAGAACCCTTATGATTTACATCACGATTAACACTGGGCAAAATTTCTCATACTTCTCCAAATGTCAACATCAAATTGAGGTGGAAGAGGGAAGAAAAATACAAGAAACTAGTTTTTAAGTTAAAAAAAGCAATACTACGCTTATTCATGTGCTTCCCATTTAACAGAGAAGCTCTGAATCCAAATTTTGGATGGAGACATTGTTAGGATAATCATCTCCAAAGGAATAACCAAACAGTGTACTTAATCGTTGCTGAACTAAACGTTCTTCATGCCAAAGAGAAGAGGAACCAAAAACATCAATGCACATACCCGCCAAAAGAGAGAAAAAAAGAACACGTCATGCTACAGGATTTTGAGAATCAACACAAAACAAAAGCTAGCAAACAAATAAAGCCATATTACCCAGTGCAGTGTCATCAATCTTGAGGGCAACTAGGAAAAAGAATATGTACAATGCTAAATTCCAGTTGCATATGGACCAAGAGGCTGCATTCAGAATTCAAAAGTGTCCTGAATTTCTACCATTTCACCCCAAAATATAACCAAAATTATTTTAGATCACAACCAACCATTCTAAGGTCCTGTGTCCTGGGTCTAGTGGCTTGTGAGTGATATCCACTGTTCTCCACTGGTGTAAGTGGCAACACTTCCTTCATTATTCATTATTTCTTTTTCCCCAAAAAGTGAATTCTTAATGCTAACAATTATGCCATTAAGCCACTGTCAAGTTGGTACCAATCAGCTATTTTCTTTATTTTCTTAAAAGAAGAAAAATACCTTAATGGGAATGCGTAATCGAGAATACCCCAACTAATTTGAAATTATTTAACTAGGCAACACCTCAGGCCAACCCCTAATAGAAATTACATACTTGTGTAATAATACTGCAAACTAAAGTAATCCAAATCCACATCTCTTTTTCTATGAAGGGAGTTTACAAGGAGGTGTAAATAAATGAGTTAGTGGTTGTTCATCATGATTACCAGTTTCTCCACCATGTTTATCACTTTCCCAATAACCCTCTATATCTTGGAATGCTTTACGTAAAGTTTGTCACTCTCATCTTTATGCCTTGAGGCCTACATAAAGATTACTAGTCAAGATGAAATTGCGGGCACTTGAATGATACTGAAGACCCATCCTTGATAGTTCCTCAAAGAACTATTTGTTTAACAATATTCTATATTCCGTTGAGTATCTTTTATACATTTCCTTTAGTTTTATAACACAATGATTATGAATGTTCAATTTAAGGACAACCCCACAATGGAAATTAAGAAAACCGCACAACACCTCTACAAATGGTCATTTGAGCAACCTGGATAATTCATGGGTAGAGAGACAGAGTGGGAACTGTTCCAGTTACCAATAAGTTTTATTAAATGAAGATATCTAAATCTTGGAGTAATCAAAATTTATGACGATTCGCTCGCTACAACAATTGTGTTACTGTTTTAGAAAATGTTATATAAGTGAGTGGATCTCTTGCAAAATTGCAATTATGAATATTGGTTCTTGTACCCACTTTTGTTAAGAAATGGATTTTTGTATAGCATTACTCCTAGTATTAGGATTTGATTGTATAGTATCTCAATTCTCAACACACCATGCCAAAAACTTCTCCGCTCTTATTCTATTGAAAAATTGTCAAGCCTATATTAGACGCTCACTCAACACCGAGATTGTCCGCAGCAAGCGCCGAGGTGGTACCCATCTAAACTGAACGAACTCTGCAACGGATGCAACCAAAAAGAGTTCGTTTGGAGCTCACACTATAACCTATCCAGCTCAGTGGGCACCACAGTCCCACACTCAAAATCAGAAATATTGGCACGTTAACGAGTCAGAAATTCTGTCCTAATAATTCCGTCAGAATTTTGTTTTGGTCAGGAAAAATGGAAACGAAATCGTTGGCAATGTACAGTTATAGTTCTAGTTCACCGAGTCAGAATTGAACGCAGCCGCCCAAATCAGTGAGTCAAAACGGCATAACAAAAGCAAGAAGCAGTAGACAGAGAGCTTTACCGTGGATGAGATTGAAGAGACTACCGTTCGGTTGGTAGTCGTAGATGACGAGCCTCTCTTCTTTCGCCTGAAAGTAGGCTCTGACCGGTACCAAACTGGGGTGTCTGAGTCCTCCCACCGACTCCATGTGCCGATCGAACATCTCGGCGCTAGTAATCGCTGTCTTGCCGGCGTCGAGCCTCTTGACGGACACTACAAGATGATTGCCCATCACTGCCTTGTACGTAGTCCCAATCGTGCCCCGCCCAAGCAACTCCGCCGAAGCCCTCATTAGCAGCTCCAAAGTGTACATCGGCGTGTCACCTCCGCAGAAAATCAAATTCCTGCTTTTCTGCGCTGGTGGTAGAGCACTTTCCACTTTCTTCTCTTTTAATTCTACTTCGTTATTTATAACTTCCGTTTGAATTGTAAGGGCGCTCGATGTATTTACAGCTTCGGAGTTGAATGCTTCTGATTTCGAGTGATTTCGATGTTCTCTCTGCTTCTTGAATAATGCGAAAAGAGATAGAGTGGCGGCAAATATGATCAGAGCTCCAATAACGAACCCTAGAACTACCCCGACTCTCTTGTGCTGCTTCGAAGGCGGCGGTGATAGAACGACGCTTTGTGACTGTTCGTTCTGATGGAAGGGTGGGGCAGGCGGATGCGAGGCGGATGCACCGGATGAGGAATTGAAGAATGGAGGAGGAGAGCGACATTCTTTCTTGATAATCTCGCCGCAGAGGTTAGGATTCCGCGAGAAGCAAGAAATGCCGAATCGCGACAGAGTCGCCGTCACCGGTATTGCTCCGGTGAGGTTGTTATTCGAGACGTTGAAAACCGTGAGAGAGGACTGGTTAAACGCCGGAATTGTGCCGTTGAAGCGGTTGGAATCGAGCCACAGGTAGTTGAGCCGGTCCAGCCCCGTTATATCGGCCGGGATTGAACCGGTGAAGTTGTTGCCGGAGAGATCGAGAACGAGAAGACGGTGAAGAGAGAGAATCGAGCGCGGAAACGTACCGGAAAACGAGTTGTGGTCGAGAAACAGAGACCTGAGGTTGACGAGTCCGGCGAGGTCAGGAATCGGGCCCCGAAGCGAGTTGTTCTTGAGACTGAGGACTCGGAGCTGGTCGAGCCAAGTCAAGGTGTCGGGAGCGAAGGCCCCCCGGAGGCCGAAACCTCGAAGCACGAACCGCACGACTCGGCCTTCCACGCACTTCACGCCTTGCCATTGACAATAGTCGAAGCGCTCATTGAGCGTGTACAGAAGTTTTCCGTCCAAGTCGGCTTTGGTCTGAAACGAGAGAAGCGCGACCGCGTCGGAGGGAAGCATTAAGCTCACCGGCGGCGGCGGCGGCGACCGGGCGGCGTATAGAGTGGTGGTGGCGGTGGGGGGCGGAGAGAGGGTGATGAAGAGGAGGGAGAGAAAGTGTCCGAGGAGAGAGACAAAAAGTGTAGGCATCTGCATTATTGAGAGAGAAAGTGAAAGAGATTTGTGGATTTCACTCTGCGTTTTTGGTTCCTTTTCCTTTTCCTTTTTCCTTTTTCCTTTTTCCTTTTTCTTTCACTCAGCTGATCGGTTTTCGAGGAAAGGAAGGAAAAGAAAGAAGAAAGTACCTGTGCTGCGAAGCAGCTGGCTTGCTCTGCTGCTTGCTTGTTTGAATTTAGGGTAAATTAGATTCACCTCTCCCCTGAGGTTTCTAATAAAAGTAGATATATTAATTTTATTTTTTTTATTTTTTTATATTTGATTTTTTTACATATTTATTTTAAAGTGTTTATTTCCAAACTCTAAATAATAAAAAATAAAAAAATTTAATTAAATTTTTATAAATTTCATTAAAGACAAATATTTTTTTAAAAGACCCTTGTCATAAAAAAATGCTTAATGCAATATTAAAATGTTTAAAAAAAATTTAACGTATCACTAGTTTTTTATTTTAAAATTATAATATTTGAGATGACGTTTAGATATTTAAATTTATGATAATAGACTTAAATTTTTTATGAGTATAATAAATATTTCATAGAGTAAGAAACGTTAAAGTATTTTATATGAAAATAGAATTTTTTAATAAAAAGATTAACAACTATTTTAGACATACTATAATTTAAAAAGTTAAATTTTAAGTTAAAAGTCAACAAAAAAGGGTGAACCCAAACAAGTTTTAAATAACGAGAAAATCAAATAAATTAGCCTTTTTCGTTAACTAGGAACGGAGATTTGACAGTTAGACTAATTTGATACAAAAAAAATTAAACTAAAAAAAAAATTAATGTCATTTCAAAAACTACAAATAATATATTTATTTCTATCAAAAACCTCAGGAGATATCAATGTAATTTACCTTTGAATATATGGTAAATTATACTAACTCCTCTTAAGATTTGAATTAAATATAATTAACTACACACATTTGAAAAAAATTATATTATTATTTTTTGATATTTAATTTCATATTACACATTAACTTATATCGTTAGTACTTGTCGTTAGGTATCTGTTAGTAAATTAACGTTTGATCAGCCATGAATGATTTCTTTTTCAAATATTTGCCCCTATGTTTTTGATTTTGTGTCTTTACCTCCGATTTCGCCTGTTGTGTTTACTGTCTTTCACGCCGTGAGCTTACTCGACAAGCTTTGGGACGGCACCGTTGTCATACCACGATCGAAAAATTGTCTCGGCAACCTCTGTTAACGCACCAAGTCCACACTCCGGTCGATCTTCGACAAGGATATGTCTCATCGCTAGGTTACGAGAGTGAATTGAAATCGAATCGAATCAATTCGACTCAAACAGTGATGATTCGTTGAAATTCTGTGCCTGGGACGATGGATGTAAAGTTTTCTTAAAATGTTCGATTTGATTTTGTTTGAGAATCGAATCAAGTCAACTCGACGCAAACTACTGTGATTCATCAATCTCCGGCAAGAGTATATCTCATTGCCAGTTACGCAAGTTGTGCTATGAACGCGTCGAATCCTTTAAAATTTTATATATTCCAACGTGTGAACGAGCTAATTCAAGAATTGAAATCGATCATGAAATGAAATTGAATCGAATTGAATCAACTCAAGTCAAACGGCTGTGATTTATTGAAATTCTACAACTGAGACGACCGATTATGAACTTTTCTTAAATCATTTCATTTTTTTTGAGCTAATGTAGAATCGGGGGGTGGAAGTGTGAAAGATGATGGTGTGAGGGTTTCGCAGTGTTGAAAAATTATTCAAATTTACTACAAGATATTTTAAGAAAAGGGAAAAAGAATATACTGTGAACTCAATTCTTATATTCTACTTACTTGAAACATTGAGATACATCAAATATTTATAGTCCATAATGGATAAACTATCATTAATTAAACTCCTAAACCCAAAGCATCATACATGACTCTTCTAGGATACATTCACCTAGGAAAAACAAGAAAAACTTAATTGGCATGATTTATGAACAAGATAAACTCTAAAGGACTCTCTAGATCAGTGTAGAAAAACCAAAAGACATAAGTCAAGTTTATCTTTTCAGTACCCCCTTTAAATTTGACTTACTTTGTAACTCCAAGTAGTGCCCGAATCCTTCCGAAGTCCTCATACTTGAGCGGTATTGTGAAAATATCTGCAATTTGATCATGAGATTTTACGAACTTTAACTCCACCTCCTTATTCATGATGCATTCTCTAAGGTAATGATATCTTGTATCGATGAGTTTACTCCGATCATGGAAAATAAGATTCCTTGCTAAAGCAATTGCAGACTTGTTATCAACAAAAATCTATGTTGCTTCCTTTTGCATAAAATGTAAATCCTTTAATAAGTTTCGAAACCCAACCGCATGAAAAGTACATGACGTAGTTGCAACGTTCTCCGCTTTACATGTAGAGAGTGCTACAACTGACTATTTCTTTGAACTCCAACTGAAAGCAGCATTTCCCAAGAAAAATACAAAACCAGTAGTGCTTTTTCTGTCATGTATATTTCTAGCCCAGTTACTGTCACAATATCCCATGAGCTTCAACTCCTCAAAAGATGAATAAATCAACCCAAAATCTAGTGTGCCTTTAACATAACGGAGAATTCTTTTTGCAGCTTTGAGGTGAACAATGGTGGGTGATTCCATAAAACGACTAACAAATCCAAGTCCAAACAAAATATTCGGCCTTGTACATGTTAAATATCTCATGCTTCCAACCAAACTTTTGAAAAACATTGGATTTACCTCTTCTCCATCTTCATTCTTTGACAACTTAATTCCACATTCCGCGGGGGTGTTTATAGGATTGCAATTAGCCATCTCAAATTTCTGGAGTAATTCTCTTGCATATCTTTCTTGAAAAATAAAAATCCCATCCTTTTGTTGTTTCACTTCAATTCCAAGATAGAAGGCCATAATTCCTATACCAGTCATCTCGAATTCTCAAACCATCATCGTCTTGAATTCTTCGAACATTTTTGGATTATTTCCTGTTAAAATGAGATCATCGACATACAAACAAACAACAAGTATGTCCCCTTTTTATTCACCTTAGCATAAAGAGCATGCTCGTGTGGGCATTTGGTGAAACTATTACAATGAAATACTTATCAATTCTTGTATTCCATGCTTCCGGTGCTTGTTTCAATCCATACAACACCTTCTTAAACCAGAGAACTTTATTCTCATGGCCTTTTACCAAATAATCAAATGGTTGTTCATCATACACTTCCTCCTTAAGCAACCCATTCAAGAAGGCATATTTGACATTCATTTGATAAATCTTTCATTTATTATAAACAGCAAGAGAAATCAACAACCTTATAGTCTCTAAGCGGGCAACAGGGGCAAATACCTCTTCGTAGTCAATTCCAGCTCGTTGACTGTATCCCTTAGCCACCAATCTTGCTTTGTACTTTTTAACTTCTCCTTTTTCGTTCTTCTTTGCCTTGTATACCCATTTTACGCCAATAGCTTTTTGCCCTTCTGGAAGAGTAGCAAGCTCCCAAGTATCATTTTTTTATGGCATTAATTTCTTCGTTCATAGCACTTCTCCACTTCTCATCATGCACAGCTTCTTCAAAATTCAAAAGCTCAATTTCTACAAAGAGAGAAAACAGGTCCAATGGTTCATTTGCCTCATAAAGATCATTGAGACTCCGCATGCGTGGAGTTCTCTCATTTGAATTTTCTCTTGATGATGGTGGTTCACTGCGAGGAGAAATTGGAGGTGTAGTTACCTCTTGTGGTACTTCAGAAACTAATTAGTCCTCCTTAAAATAAGGAAAGAAATCATAATTTTTTCCTTCTTTAATATCCCACTCCCAAGTGCTTTCTTCGTCAAATTCTACATCTCTACTAATCACAATTTTTTGAGTGATTGGATTGTAGAGTTTGTAGCTTTTTGAGCTTGAATCATAGCAAATAAAAATAAATTTCTCACTCTTTGAATCCAACTTGAACCTTTTCTCATCTAGAACATGAATATATGCAATACTTCCAAAAACTCGCAGATGTGATAAATTGGGCTTCATTCCACTTCATACATCTTGCAGTATCTTATTTTCAACGCTACTTGTAAAACATTGATTTGATAAATACACTGCACATTCAACAGCTTCGGCCCAAAATTCCTTAGGCAATTTGCCACTCCTCAACATGCTCCGCGCCTTATTCAAGATCGATCTATTTTTTCTTTCGGCAACTCCGTTTTGTTGTGGCGATCTTGGAACCGTTAAAGGACGACGAATTCCATTGACTTTACAAAAAATCTAAAATTCATTGGATGTGAATTCGCCTCCTCTATCGGATTTCAAAGTTTTAACTTCATAGTCACTTTGCTTCTCAACCAAAGTTTTAAACTTCTTAAAAACACCAAAAGCTTCTAATTTTATTTTCAAAAAATAGACCTAACTTTTTCTGCTAAAGTCATCAATGAAAAGCAAAAAATAGTTGTTCTTACCAAATGATGCTGGTTTGATTGGACCACAAATGTCGGTATGAACAAGCTAAAACGACTCCATAGCTTTTGAAATAGAATCTTTTAAAAAGGGCTTCTGAGATTGCTTGCCAAATTGACATCCCGTGCATAACTGATCTGGATGGTTGATAGACGGCAAATCACGTACCATCTTCTTTTGAGCCATCATTTTTAACCCTCCAAAATTTAAATGTCCAAGCCTCATGTGCCATCGCCATGACATATCTTTCACACTTGCTTTTAAACACTTTGCCACATTAGTTTGAAGATTCAATAAAAACATTCGATTCTTCTTCATTGACACCTTTGCAAGCAAAATATTGTTTTCATCTTTTAAGAAAAGACAACGATCTTTCATGAGAATTTCATAGCCTCTTTCCAAAAGTTGACCCAAGCTCAAGATATTATTCTTCATTTTTGGAACAAAATATACTTTTGATATTATTAAATGATCACCATTCTTCAAACGAATTAGGATTGTACCTTTTTCCATGATTGAAACTTTTGAGGAGTCTCCAAAAGTGATATATCCTTTTCATGTCTCATCAAGCTCTACAAATTTGCTTTTGTCGCCGCACATGTGGTTACTAGCACCATTGTCAAGGTACCACAAATTTCGTTCGAGTTCTTCATTTTCTTTGACCGTAAGCAACAAAGTAGGACCTGCTTCAATTTTCTTTTCTTCAACAAGATGAGCTTGCTCTTCAACATTGTTATTTGTATTTTCACATTCCCATGAAAAATGTCCAAATTTGTAGCAACTGCAGCATTCTATTTGAGACTTGTCATACCTTCTTTGATTTGACCGGTTATCTTTTCCTTAACCTTGGCCTCTTCCTTTTACACGTGACCTTGATGATGAAAATTGATTCCTTTGTTCAAACTGATCATTATTGGAAGAATTATTATTGCTTCTTTCTCCTCTTCCTTGTCCACGGCCACCTCCATATTTGCGTCCACGTCCTCGATTTTGTCTTCGGCCTTGTCCTCGACCTCTTTGGGTGCTTCCACCTCTATCATAGCTCCCTCCATTACCTCGTAAGGAGATTCTCGCTTGCAAAGCGTGCTCAATTGCTCCATCTTCATTTGTCTTAAGTCTTTCCTCATGAGCTTGTAAAGATCTCAAGAGATGGTCAATAGTCATAGACTCCAAGTCTTTTGACTCTTCAATGGCAACCATAATAAACAGAAACTTTGGTTGCAATGAGCAAATAATTTTCTCCACCATGCGAACATCCGGCAAGCTTTCGCTTAATCGCTTCATCTTATTCACAATGGCCAACATTCTTGTGAAATAATTCGAAATAAACTCGAATTCCTTCATATAAAGGGATTCAAATTCTCATTTGAGAGTTTGTAGTCGTACTTTCTTCACTTTGTCAACTCATTTGAAATAATTTTGAAGGATCTCTCATGTCTTTTTTGAGGTGGTTTCACCAGCTACTTTCTCAAACATCGAATCATCCAAACTGTGATGGATGAGAGCAAGAGCATTTTTATCTTTTGTTCGTAACTTCTGCAAGGCATTCCTTTCATTAACAGTCATAGTAAAAATATCTTACTCTTCATAACCTTTCTCTACAATCTCCCAAACATCTTGCGAACCGAGAAGAGCCTTCATTCGGAGCGCCCAATTGTCAAAGTTATCTTTAGTAAGTTGATGATATTGAAATCCTACCAAACCAATATTCGCCATTTTCTTGTCGTGGCTCTGATACCACTTTGTTGGAAAATTATCCAAACTTACTACAAGATATTTTAAGAGAAGGGAAGATGAATATACTATGAACTCAATTCTTGTATTCCACTTACTTGAAACATTGAGATACATCAAATATTTATAGCCCATAATGGATAAATTATCATTAATTAAGCTCCAAAATTCAAAGCATCATACATGACCCTTCTAGGATACATTCACTTAGGAAAAACAAAAAAAAACTTAATGGGCATGATTCATGAACAATATAAACTCTAAAAGACTCTCTAGATCTGTGTAAAAAAAACAAAAGATATAAGTCAAGTTTATCTTTTCAACAACGGAGCATCATGATAGTGAAACCTCATACTCAGTAAAATGATTCCAACGATTCTTCGAACAAAAACCAATTACCATCACCACCGCCGTTGCTTTTGCTGTCGCCCACTACCGCCATGACTCCGGCATTTTGACCCCGTGAGTTCTTGAACTATGACTCTGGTGTTTCGACCCCATCGGAGAAGTTGAAGAACACTGAGTTTGGGGATGCACTTGACTTTTCTAAATGCTAGGGTTCCACAAGTACATACAACAGTGAAACACGGAATCCTTAGAACATAAAAGAACTAGTAAGCCATTGCAAGAACCGAGCATTTCAAAATTTCTTGGGGGTCCCGTGAATTGAAATTCCAATCTCGTGTGCTCGGCAAATGTTTTCATCTGAATGCAAGGAATAATATTCCTCATGCCAAAATTAGATCAATGTTTAAGATCATATACCCAACTTTACTTGCAGAAGTTTGATTGATATGCATATTAATGAAATTAGAATCTCTAATTAAATTTCTCCAAGATTTGACCACAAACTTGAACCGCATGAGAGAATTGACTGCTAATCTTGCGGGAATATCGAACATAATATCATCTGGTGGATCGCTCAAAATTGCCATGGTTCTTCGTTCCTTTGCTAAATAGATACAAGAGTTGCATGAGAGATAGAGAGTGTTGTCCCTTTTGGGGCTGAAAATGAGCGATTAACTAATGTGGGTATTTTAGTTATTCAATTATCTTTATTAACGACATTTAAATTTAAGGGGTTAATAATATAATTTTTCTAAATGTGTAGGATTGATTGTATTTGATCCAAACTTTAAGAGAGATTAGTGTAATTTAATCTTGAATTTATTTTTATTTTTATTTAAAAAAATTTAACTAAATGTCTAAAAATATAAGTTTTAACGCATGAGGTTCATAAATAAAAATTGTAACGAGCAAGCTCAAATTGCGTGATTTCTCTCAAAAATACCTTACAAATAGATAATTTTATTTGTTTTGCATAACAATCATATAAATTTATCTATTTAATATGCAAATAAATAAATTTATTTGTCTGCTTATTTATGAATAACAGATAAGTTTATTTGTTTGCATATCAATATAGATAATGCAAACAGATAAATTTATATGCGTTCTTTATACGTGTCTTCAATATGATAGATAAATTTATCTGTATTTTTTACACGTACTTTTAATAAAAGACAGATAAATTTATTTGTATTCTTTATACATGTTTTGAAAAGACATAAATGAATTTATCTGTGTTCTTTATATGTTTTCAATAAGATAAATAAATTTATTTGTATTCTTTACACGTGCTTTTAATAAAAACATATAAATTTATCTGTATTCTTTATACATATTTTGAAAAGGCAGATAAATTTATCTGTTTTAAGGTACTTTTATCTCAAAAAGATCTTGCGGTTTAAAATTTGTATGAGAATAGATCTTACTTGTTAAAAAATCTTATATTGAATGAAAAATAGTAAACAGTTTATAAATTAAACTGTTTACCAATTTTCCGTTTTATTTACGAAGTGCGAGATACTTTTTTGAAATTTGTAATTTATAATTATAAAGTTAAAATCTTAATTTGAAATAATTATAATAGTATTAAATAATTATTTAGGGGTGTTTGGAAAAATTATTGTTAATAATTTTTAGTTTTCTAATACTAATTTTAGTTATAAATTACAATTTTTTTTAAACATTCACAACTTCTGTTACAACTTATAACTATTTTTTCTTTTATTTCAACTATAAGTTATAATTTTTACTAAATACTCATAATTTTTACTATAAACTACAATTTGTAAGTTACTAATTTTTGTAATGTCAAGCACGTCCTTTGTAAATATGAGAATCTTCAATGTAATATTTTATTTTAAAATATTAAAATTACTGTTTATATTTAAAAGGTGTATTTTTAAGATTTTATCATTGGTAGAAACTTTAATCACGTCTCTTTCGTGTCATCTTTATTTCAAACATTTTTTTACCCTCCAATATTTGCTGACTTTCTTTTAAAATTTAATAATTTAACAACGTATCTTGAATTTATTTTATCCCTTTGACGGATTCATCAGTTATTTAATTTTCTTTTTACTTTTTAGCTAAAAAATTAATCTAGATTGAAAATTGTTCTTTTGGTAAATTAATTATTAAACTACGAATTTATTTATTTATATTTTTAGAATTATAATTTAATAATTTTAAAAGTCTTTTTATTATTTTTTATTTTATTTTTTACTTTTTTATTAAAGAAAGTTGATTTTTAAACTAATAATATAATATAGAAAACCTGTTTACATTTATAAAAACGCAAAATTGGAATTCTGTTGTCCCATCTTGAACTCCGTGTCGTGAAGAAGACAAGACACTGGGTAATCAGCTGCTCTATCTATTCAGAAAATTAATTCAGAAAAATACTTAAAATTTAAATTAAATAATTTAAATACATTTTAAATTATATCACAAGATATAAATTTAAATCTTTACAATATTAAATTCTTAATTTATTTGTGCCACTATTTTTTTTTTGTTTTTTAAACATTTTCGTGGGCAATAAAACACCTATTTTTATTAAGAATAGGATTTTAAGCATTTTGGCGTCTCCATTTTTGGATCCGCATTAATGATGTTAACTTTTTTGTTTTGTAGGGTTTCTTAAATAGATCATTTAGATCCATTTTTAGTAATGTTTATATTTATTATTTATTATTTATTATTTTGTTTTTTGTTTTTTTGTAAATGGTAAATAAAAAGATATTTTATAATTATTTTTATTTTTAAAAAATGTAAATAAAATTTAAAATTTATTAAACTTTTTGTAAACATAAAAAATATATTTTAACTTATTTTATAAATAAAATTTTATTTTAACTTTCTTCATCAACTACTTTCGACAATCATTCTCAGTCAGTGCTTCCGACAACAACATCTGGCTACTTCTTTTGTTCATCACATCTGACTATTATTTTCGACCATTATCACTACATCTTACTATCATAACCAATAAATACATTCATCCACCACATCCGGCCACCACCTTCAATCACTATATTCGCCAACAACCTCCGACTACCACTTTTTAAATATTTGTACCAAATATGCATTAATATTTGTTTTTTTTATAAAAATAAAAAAAAACATATTTTTTTTTATTGTAAATGAAAAATAAAAAACTATAAATATTAAGTAGGTCCTGTTGATAAAATTAAGTTAATCAGATATTGACAACGTACTTAATAAATTATATTTATCTTAAAAAGATAAACAATGTGTATAGTTTTAAAAATAATTATCTAGTTTTTTCTAGACAAATATGATTTTAAAAAGGCCCAACAATATCGAATCAATTTTAATTTGTTGGGTGTATGATTTACTTAACAAGCCTTAGAAAATTAATAGTAATGTAGGAAACGTACTAACTAGAAGAATATTGACATTGAAACTCACAAGTCTGCTTAAATTGAAAATACTCTCTTAAATAATAAATACAAATAAAATAAAATTCTTTTTAATCAACAATTGATTTCATAAGACGTACATTACGAACTTATAGTCAAAGACCACTTACTCGTACTAAAAAAAATAAGCTAAGAAAATGCAACAATTGCACGGTAAAAATAAAAAGAATCAAAAAATTATCAAAAATGAAAAAATTTGAGTTTGGCTCAAATTCAAAAACTAAAATAAAATATAAGATCGCTAAAAAAAATAGACAAACGAATTTAAAAAGCTCTCAGAATTGGTAAGTTAAATCTGTTTTAAAACATAAATTTAACGTTTTTCAAAGCCTAAACGAAGGAATTTAACCAAAATTCATAATCAATGATGGCATAACCAGCAGTATTGTTTTTTAGGCTTTTTTTTGATCGAACATGACTTTTAAAATCAACCTGCTATTATCAAGAAGTGCCTCTAATATAACTATTAAGCTTTTTAATAACTATATACCTTCGTAAACAAGATGCTGGATAGCTTTGCATCAAATAGTATGAATCATCAATGCAAACTGCGAAACCCATTAGTCCAAATGCGCAGTGCAGTTGAGGAGGCCCAACTGATGAGAACTTTAGTCCTTTTATTATGGGTCATGCTAATGGCAATCTTAGCAGTTTGATGTTCAATAAGAGTTTAGCTTGTGTTTGAATTATTATTTTTTTTTTAGTATTAGTCTAAATAAGTGTGTTTTTTAGATTTTTCTCGAGAAAATAGAAAAAAAAAATTTTATCAAAATTTTAAAAAAATTTATATGAGATAAAAAAAGCTAACTTAGCAAGTTTTTTTGTTTTTTTTTATTTTTCCTCTTTAGTGAATCTTTTTAAAAATTTGGCTTTAATGAACATACTTTTTAGAATTCTCTCATTATAAAGAAACTAAAAAATTTAAAAATTTAAACTAAAATAAAAAAAAATAAAAAACAAAACAAAAAATAGCCACTAAACATTTTAGTCTAAACATAGGCTTAATAAGGATAAAAAAATTAATATCAATCAAAAGTGATATGACCTATTACTTTTTAAAAAATAAGATAATTAATTATGAATCCACTTTTAGCAACTTGTTTTGAGTGTTTGATGCATGTCTTGTATTTTGTGAATCGATATAATTATTATTTTATTTACGTATATTTGAGTTAGGCTGGAGTCATGAATCTATAAGGAATTTTTCTATCCCTTTTTACTTATCTACCCTATTTGATTTACTTTTTACATAATAACTAGAATTATAGAACTCTATTTATAGGCAAACTATAAAAATTTTAATCTTCATATAATTATAAAATCATACATGTATTAGATTTCTTTTGAATTCATGATTCCACCTAACCCAAATACATGTAAATAAAAATAATAATTATAAGAATTCACAGAATACAAGGCATACACCCAATATTGAGATAAGTTTCCATTACTAATTTAATAACCCAATAGATCTTGTTTTAAATATTATCAAAACAAAGAATATATATGCCCTTTATATATGCAACATGTTATATATATATATATATATATATATATATATATAAATGATCATTATTTACATTAATATA
>JAOTRH010000022.1:8319279-8335066 GCA_034768845.1 Heliamphora exappendiculata | reverse complement strand
GCCGAAATTTGTAAAAATTGGGGAAAACTATGAAACAATCATGGAAAAATTTGGGAAAAATCACAAATCGATTGTTGAGAGCCAGACGATCATCAAGGAATTTTTTTTTTCTTTTACAATTTCGAAATCAGAAAATTTAGGAGAAACAAAAACGAGAAAAAGGAAGAAGTATTGCTAAGAAATTTACATAGGATCAAGCTCTTATTCAATGTTATTTTCATTCTCTCTTCCTTCTTTCAAAACTAGGGTTTTCATCCTATCACTTGTTATTTATAATAAGACCAAGAAATACTAAAAATACAATAATACCCTCAACTTAACATGATCAAACCATCTAAGTCTATGTTCACTTAATCTTATATTCAATTGATGCTACTTTTACTATTTCCTAAATGATTGCATTTTTAAGTCTATATTTCTTGATATTTCCATACATTCATCTAGGCACCCCCATCGCAACTACACTTATATGTGTTGTTTCTTATTTGTCTAACATTCTATGCCATAGAGCATTGCGGACCTTATAACTATACTATTAACTTTTTTATTTTGATATGTTGGTATAGTTGATCACATAATATACGGGACGTACTTCTCCACTTAAACCAACATACTTGGTTCTTTACCGAGTTGCTTGGGGGAGGGAGAATGTGAAGTCATAGCAATTAATTATCTATTTTTGATACTCAATGATACAGTTGTTCATCATTTAGAGGCAATTTGAGATGCAAAGTTTTTACTTTCAGCCTCCATTAAGTTGAGTTTGGTTTGAAAACCCATAAAGGGGTTAATATCTTCGTTGAAAGGTTTTTGGGTGAGGTGATTATTCTTTTCCAAGCCATCTTGCCTTTTTGTGGTCGTCAATGCTTTCCATTCTCTAGTTTTTTAGTTTGGTAAAGAGCCTAAGGCAAGCTTGTTCTAGTAAATCAGACCATTCTCAGGATCACTTACACAATTTCACATCCAAATCTGAATATTTCAGAGACAAATTTTATAATAAATGTAAAATGAAGTTGCCCCTCTCTTTATCAGCTTAAGCTTTCTAGATGAGGTTAAACAACAATTTAGCATCATATTAGAGAGGACACAATGGATCTTGCATTCGAAACTCACTCCAACCCGACAAATACAATGCTTGTACATAATTGGCCTATTTATGGAGGAGATTCTGGCCACATGAACTTGCTTGAGGATATAATAATAAAGTTTCCTCTTTTCTCTAAAAACTTATTTCAGATGAGTTGTCGGTAAATAATTCAACAGGTTCCAAATAAAACTTTTTGTTCTTACTAGAGGATAACTATGGAAACATCAAAATATTGGGATATTGTGACCAATATATAAGATATTTTCCTTTTTCTCCTTTAATGAGTTCTTCTCATTCCTTTGTCATCAAGTATGTTCTGTGTACTTCCACAGTTATTCATATATTTCACATGGGACCACTTTAAGACTACATTCTGTATCCAAAGTGCAGGTTGCCTCTTTCTTATATCACCAAGAGAAAATGAATGTTCTTGTTGAATCTGATGTACATGACATATTTGCAAGAATCCCAGGGTTTGGCTTTGTTCAGACCTTCCATGGTCAAGATACCAGGTAGTGGAACTCATGGCTTTAAAAAGTTAAAAAGCTTTATTTTCTTTATATTTAAAGAACTCTACCTGATGAGCAGCGATCTTCATGAGAGGGTTGACTTTGTGGCATGCTTGGGAGGGGACGGGGTTATACTGCATGCATCAAGCTTATTCAGAGGCGCTGTTCCCCCTGTTGTATCATTTAATCTAGGATCTCTTGGATTTCTCACGTCCCACAATGTACGCTGCTCAACTTGACTTTTTAGATTTAGTATTTACCTTAGTGGATGTTTTTTCCTTTTACTCTCATCTTTCTTTTGGTACTGTTTGAAGATCATAGGCAGGAAGGACAAGAAACTTAATCTTTGGCCTTTTCTTTCTAGTGAAATACTAAAAACCAGTATGAATTTACTGCATAAAGTTTTTCATGCATAGTAAAAGAATAAATCTCACCAGAAACTATATGAATCATTATGTTTGGAAATTAAATGTCAGTACATGAGTTTTCTAGAGCAAAATTGAAGTCACAGATGTTGATTGGGTCTTACCATCGTCTTGTTTTTGCATTTGTTTAGCTACATGAGTTTGGCTTTATGAAGGATGTTGGATAGCTTGATATATATTGTTGGGCCCATTTCCTAACAGTTTAAGCTTTTGGGATAATTGGTGATTTAATATGATATGAGAGATCTTGTTCAACGAGATCTTAGGTTCAAATATCGTAATATGTATTTCTCTGTTATATTTATTACTGTGCACTATGTATGTTAGTGTACTTGTTTAGTTCAGTTTGTTTGTCTCTTCACGTGCGAAACAAGGTCGCACATAAGGAGGAGTGTTGGATAGCTTGATATATATTGTGGGGTCCATTTCGTAACGGCTTAAGCTTTTGGAATAATTAATGACTTAACAGAGGAGATTGTTTAGATTGGTGGAGTTGGATTGGGGGTCTTAGCTTTGTCTTGTGCTCAGCGCTATTGATTGATTTTAGGAGGTTTGGCAATGATAGAACCAGAAGGCCTATAGTACTTTCACAATGTATAGTTTTTGCAGTGTGGTGGGTAATATGGCTGAAAGAAATGTCAGTTTTTAAGATGAGCTTCAAGGCATAGAAGGTTTATGGAATAAAGTATGGTTTACTTTTGTTCATTTAGGGTATAAGTGAATGTTTTTTCCTTTCACCCTCATCTTTCTTTTTTTGGTACAGTTTGAAGATTATAAGCAGGACTTACGACAAGTTATCCATGGGAGCAACACATTGGATGGTGTGTATATTACTCTTCGAATGCGTCTCCGCTGCGAGATTTTTCGAAATGGAAAAGCAGTGCCCGGGAAAGTATTTGATGTCCTCAATGAGGTTGTGGTCGATCGTGGTTCTAATCCCTACCTTTCTAAGATTGAATGTTACGAACATGACCGCCTTATAACCAAGGTATGATTAATGAACTCATTTTTGTCCAACACCTTTCAAAGCCTTATCATTCAAGCAGCCAACTCATACTTGCTCTTATGCTGGGACTGTTGATGAGAAAGTCAATTCATGGTATCCCAAATTGCACCCAGCATTAATCTTACATTTACGTCTGATCTAAATCTTGAAAGGGCCTGACGACTTCTCTTATTAAGAGTATTCCCACTGACTTATCATATAGGTGCAAGGTGATGGAGTCATAGTTGCCACCCCTACTGGAAGTACTGCTTATTCTACTGCTGCAGGAGGTTCCATGGTAAGATTTTTCTGTTGAATCTTAGACTCATTATTCAATAATCATTGTAGTTGAGAAAATGAGCTAACTTCCTTAGCTGAGTATTGACATGGCATAAAATTTTTTGATAACTAAATGTATTTTATTGCAAGGTGTTAAGTCACCAATTGCCTCAAAAGCTTGAGGTGTTAGGAAGTGGACCCAACAATGTATATCAAGTTATTCAACATTCCTCCTCACATAGAACCTTGTCTCGCACATGAAGAGGTGAACAAACTAAACAGGTGCACCAATACACAGAGTGCACAATAATAAATATAATAGAAAAATACATCACGAAACTTGAATCCAATACCTTATGAAACTAGAGCTGTGATACCATGTTAAGTCGCCAATTGTCCCAAAAGTTTAAGCTATTAGGAAATGGGCCCAACAATGTACATCAAACTATTCAACACAAGGCACTAAAGGGAATTCCGCCACAAAAGGGGGAACAATTTCTTTCTACACTTGTCATTTCATGGTGCTTTTCTCATATATTAAGATTTAGTTATCAAAAAATGGAAATTGTTCACCTTTTCCTTGGCTTAGGAATTTCCAGTCCTTGGTGTAATGGATTCTGATGCATTTCTAGTCTCATACTTAATACCGAAAGACAAATGAGTATATTATTTTGTTTAAACGAGTGGCAGATTCTCCACTTAGTCATTTGTCCCTGCACCCCATTTCATGTTTTAATTTATGGTATTGATTTCTCTAGCTCACAAGGCCAAAGGATGCCTTTGTTGTGGCATGTCAGTTTGGGATTTGGTGATATGCAATGATGGATAAATATAAGGCTGAAACTCAAAGGAAAAGTTAAAGATTATTTAAAACATAGAATAATGTAGAATAACGGGCTTCATCGAATAAAAAAAATGCATACCTAATATAACATTGTTGAAGGGCGTAAGCAAAAAGTTGTGTAATCTTTTGTTTTTTTTGTGATGGTAGATAAAGTTTGTAATCATTGCCTTGAGCATCTTTATTATTGTGGGTGATGTTTGAAATGGTTAGGGATCATTGGTGAAGTAGATTAATGATAGTTTATCGGTGATCCATGTGTGAAGGAGGGTTCTGAATCACTAGCTCACTTTTTTTCCTCATTCTCAGGCCAATTTTTTTCCCCCTGGAGTCCAATGAAGGGCTTGTGAGCAGCACGCGTCAGTGTCTATTTTATATATATATATTGGCAAGTAAGCAGGGTCTAGAGATTTTGAAGTCCATGTTTTCTTTTGTAAATAATATTTAATCATGAGATCTTGTTATTTATCAATAAGGAGAACCAGAATGATAATGCATATATTTTGAGTTGTGGACCAAAATGAATATGAAACTAGCTTGCAAGCTTGCTTTTTCGTGTTGTCTTGTCAGTAATTATTTACTATGTTCTCTTTACTTCTTAATAAAGTTTATCTGTGTGTAATAATGGATGATCTGATATACAGGTGCATCCAAATGTTCCCTGCATGCTGTTTACACCAATCTGCCCCCACTCTCTCTCATTCAGACCTGTCATACTTCCAGATTCTGCACGGCTTGAATTAAAGGTGAACTCATATTTGTAGTTGACAAAAAGGGAATGAAAAGAAATGTAATTGGATTTTTTTATAGGTAGAAATGTCGTCGGATTTTTCAACGTAGATACCATAATAAATAAATAAATAAAACTTTCTTTTTGCATTCTTATTCTTTTCCGGCCATGTCTTGATTAAATTTTTGCCTGCAGCAGTTTATCTTTCTCTGATTCTTTCTCGACTTTAAAACTCCTTTTTGTCACATCATGCGATTGGATTTTTCTACACCAATTTTCTGAAGGCAGGATGCTTTAAACTAATCTAGTACATTTCCTGTACATGGACTGAATTATAGTATTATTGAAAAAATAAATTCTCAGAATTTTCTGGAAAAATCCGTGTATCTTCACAGATCCCAGAGGACGCAAGAAGCAATGCTTGGGTCTCGTTTGATGGAAAGAGAAGACAACAGCTCTCAAGAGGTGATTCCGTTCGAATATCCATGAGCCAGCATCCACTTCCAACAGTGAACAAGTATGACCAAACTGGTGATTGGTTTCACAGCTTGATTCGCTGCTTGAATTGGAACGAAAGACTGGATCAGAAGGCCCTCTGAACCCTCTTCGAACTTTGTAAATTCGTGTCGATCACCTTACAGATTATAATTTAAAAGAGTTACAAGTAGTTCAGCTTAGAAAGAGTACATATTATTCGTTCCTCAAATTGGCTCTCATAAAGAAGGTAGGGTCTGCCATTTCTTTCTTTCATTTTCCCCCACTGCTTTGTTTCCCATGATTCATGGGTAATTGTATAATAGTGTATTTAAATGATATTACAGGTTTAATCTTGCAATGCATATGGGTCTTAGATTTAATGTTGCATTCCAGGACTTCTTGACATGTTCTTATTTTGTTTTTGTAGGTAAACCTGCACCAGATTAGGGGTCCATTTGTAAAAAGAAAAGGAACTGTTGATGGTCATTTTTGTTAATATTACAATAGATAGTTTAATATAAATAGTTAAAGTAGCTAACTTTTTAGGTTAAACTTTCTCATTCTTTTAACATGCTTTTTTAACATGGTATCAGAATAAATTTTTTTGAGAAATTAACCCCCTCCCAAAAAAACACTAACCCTAGCTATCGTCGTCTACCATAATTGCCACCGCCATTGTCGACGACTTGCCGCCGCGCCGTCGTCGTCATCAACCGTCGCCGTCACCGTCGCTATCGTGGTCGTCATCCATAATCGCATCGTTATCCTTGCGAAGACTCCATTCATTGTGAACCAGCCCTTGCGCACATCGTTCCTCTTAGTCTCCGACGTCGCTGCCTCCCTTAGTCGTCGTCGCCTCCCTTAGTCATCGTCGCCTCCGTCTTCCTCAGTCACAGCCACTACCGTTCTCAACAGTCGCCGCTGCCGACCCCCTCAGTTGCCATCGTCACTGCCCTTGCCAACTACAATAACTGTCGTTGTTTGTTATGACCAGATCTGCTATGAACAACCAGATCCATTAACCCTAGTCATGACTAGATTTGCTATGAGCAAGCTCCTAGTCTTATGATTCAAGTTCCTCTTTGTGAGTTGTAATCTTTTGTTACTTTCTGAAAAAAATTTGTTCTGCGTTTGGCTAGTGGAGTTATGGATTCAAAATCATCTATTTCTCAGTTCACAATTACACAACTCACAACTCGCAAGTTTAATGGGGTTAGTTATTTGAATTGGTCTAAAGCTGTAAAAGTTACCTTAACTGGTCAAGGTAAACAAAACCACTTGACTATAGTTGGTCCATCTGATGATAAGAGGAAGCCTGAATGGAAGCAATAGGATGCTTAAATTATTACACTGTTATGGAATTATATGGAGTCACATATTGCCAATAGATGTACTCATCTTGACACTTGTAAGGAAGTTTGGGAGTACATTCAAATGTTATATTCCAGTAATCTTTTTCGTATATATGATATTTCAGTTGATTACTTTTAGTTGCAATAAGATGATAAGTTTGTTACAAATTATTTTGCAGCACTTAAGAGACTTCATGAAGAGTTAAATATGGTTCTTCCCATAACAAATGATATTCGCAAAATGCAACAACAACGAGAATAGATAGTTGTGATGAGATTTTTAACAGAATTCCAGCCTGAATTTGAGTCTGTTCACTCTCAAATTTTAACATGAGTTGAGCTCCCTTCTCTTGCCAACGTATATTATAAAATCTTGTGCGCCACTTCTCGAAACAGTTTTAGGGCTCTAGTGGTTCTTCTCAAAATAATTCTGATCGTTCAGCTCTAGTTACACAACACCGAGGTGATCAATCCAGTGGTTACAATTATGGTAGAAGAAGTGGTGGTTCTATAGGCGGTTGCATTGGTAGTTCTTGTAGTGGTCGAGGTAGAGGTCCACCTCGTCAGTGTTCCAATTGTGGCTTACTCAATCATACATGAGAGACGTGTTGAGATCTTGTTGCAAACCTTCTCAGTTTGCTAATGCCGTGACGTTCGACTATGTTCACCCATCTTCCTCTTCTAAAAAACTTCGGTTGAGGAGAAGACTATCACTGTTTCTGAGGAAGAGTCTTCTAAATTTCTTCAGTATCAGGCGACTTTGTAGGCATTTCTTCTAGTTGTATCTCTAGCCCAGAAAGGCACTCCTACTGCTTGTCTTTCATCTTCTTTTACTTCTCGCTCATGGGTTATCGATTCTGGTGACACTGATCATATATCAAATATATCTCAAAAAATTTTCTCATCTTAAATATTCCTCTTCTTTATCGTGTGTTACTTTAGCGGATGGTTCTACTAGTTCTGTTAAAAGTATAGGCACAATTTAACTTACGCCTTCGTTTTCTTTATCTTCTGTCTTATATATCCCTTGTTTTCTTTTTAATTTGATACATGTGAGTCAACTTACCAAAAATCTTAATTGTTCTATTTTTTTCTTTTTTGATTTTATTGTCATTCAAGATTTAGTGACGAGGAAGACGATTAGCAAAAGACGTGAGTCAGGTGGTCTCTATTATTTGAACAATAAGGCATCATCAGTAGTTTCTCCTTCTGCATGCCCAATTATTGCTTCTCCGCTTCAGATTCATTATCGTCTTAATCACCTATCATTGGACAACTTAAAGCTTTTAGTTCCTAGTTTAAGTTCTATTTCAGTTTTAGATTGTGAGTCATGTCAATTGGGAAAGCATCATCATATTTTTTTTGTTTCCCGGATTAATAAATGAGAGTTGAGTCCTTTCATATTAGTTAATTCAGATGTTTGGGTTCCTTGTCATGTCACTTCTAAGTTGAGATTTCGGTATTTTGTTACTTTTGTAGATGATTGTTCCAAAGTTACTTGCCTTTATATAATGAAAGATCGTTCAAAATTGTTTTCTATTTTTTGTGCTTTTTACTTGGAGTAATTTCATGACTCAATTTGGCATCCTTCATCAATCATCTGGCTCTCACATTCCACAACAAAAATGGAGTAGTCGAGTGCAAAAATCGACATTTGATCGATGTTGCCCGGACCCTCTTAATTCAAATGAATGTCCCCAAATCTTTTTAGAGTGATGTTGTCCTGACCGCTTGTTAATTAATCGTATGCCATCATCCGTTCTTAATGGACAGACTCCTCACTCAAATCTTTCTTCACATGATCCTCTGTTTGTTTTACCCCATCGCATTTTTGGTTTTGTTTGTTCTGTCAATCAACTTGCTCTAGGTATTGTCAAGTTTAATCCTTGAGCTCTTAAATGTATTTTCTTACGCTACTCCCATATTCAAAAAAGTTATTAGTGTTATAGTCCTGCTCTTCACAAGTTTTTTGTCTGTCGCGATGTGATTTTCTTTGAGTCTATCCTATATTATTCTGAGGGAATCTCTGCAAATGGTCTAGTTAGTGATCTTCTTCTTCCTGTTCCTAATACTATTTCCTTTAATTCACCCTTATCATTCAGTGCCGCTATTGAATGTTTAAGTAGTCTTGACCTACAGGTTTACACTCGTCGCACTCATGTCGAGACGACTCCACCTATCTCTACTATTTCATTAATCGTCTCCCCACTACCGTATCACCCTCCACCTCCCCACTACCGTATCACCCTCCACCCCGTTCTCCGTCGTTGATTTTCCTATTGTCGTTTGAAAGGGTAAGCGATCTTGTACTTCACATTTTATTTCTAATTTCCTTCTTATGATCTTTTATCCCTTTTCTATCACTCGTTTGTTGCCGCATTGTTGGCTAATCCTCTTCCTAAGTCTTATACAGATGCTCTTTATCCCATTCTAGTTGGAAGAATGCAATGGAAAAAGAAATACTTGCCTTAAAGCAAAATGATACATGTGATTTAGTGTATATTCCTTCGGGCAAATCAGTAGTCGGCTGTTGATGGGTGTATGTTGTTAAAGTTCATTTTGAAGGTACTGTTGGCACACTGAAGTCTCGCCTTGTGGCAAATGGATATATACAAGTGTATGGCATTGATTACTCTGAAACATTCTTACTAGTGGGAAAAAAATTTCTGTTCGTCTGTTCATATCACTTATCGCCACGCTTGCATGGCCTTTACATCAACTCGATGTGAAGAATGTATTCTTACATGGTGATCTTCAGGAGGAGGTCTACATAGAGCAACCTCCAAATTTTGTTGCTCATGGGGAGTTAGGTTTGGTTCGTCGCTTGAAGAAGTCATTATATGAGTTCAGACAATTTCCTCGAGCTTGGTTTGGTAAATTTACCAATACTGTGACTAGTTTTGGCCTTCAAAGATGTGGCATAGATCATTCTATTTTCTATAGTAATATTGGAGTGAGCAAGATACTGCTAATTGTGTATGTGGACGGCATTGTGATCACTGGTGATGACTATAATAGTATTGAGGAATTGAAATCGTTTTTACAAGCCAAGTTTCATACTAGAGATATTTTTTTGGTATTGAAGTGGCTAGGTCACGCTAAGCCATCTCTTTGTCTCAAAGAAAATATGTTTTTGATTTATTAAGTAAAACAGGAATATAAGGGTCAAAATCAATTAGCACACCTATAGACCCCAATATAAAATTAGATGCAGATCAAGATGAGTTATTAATAGATCTAGGATAACACCGACGATTGGTTAGAAAGTTAAATTATTTTATTGTTACCAAACTAAACATTTCTTTTGTAGTTAGTGTTGTTAGTTAGTTTTTAGATGCTCAATGGAATTGTCATTTGGCTGCCATTATACGTATTCTAAGATATCTTAGAAGCATATACAAAATGAGTACCTGGAAAAAAAAGGCCATATATAGGTAATGAAGAACCATAAGACTGAATTACCTGGGATGCCTGTGCCCATAAGAAATCGCGGAGCCACCCATTAATAGTAATGGAACTCTGAGCAAAGTTTCCTTATGTAATATGAGTTCTATTCCCTGATCACTTATACTGCCCCAAACATCTAACTGCATTTTCCAACTGAAATGGAATATTACTACCAAAATTGCATTGTACATCCAAAACAGTCTTAAGAAGGCATGATTCCAAGCCAATACCTGACATGTACCCCCTCTTCCAGATCCATCACAAAAAAAACGAAAACCAAGATTTGCCCCTTTCTATCTTCTTAGTAAAGCGCGCTACCTGCAATCAAACTAAAACGCACACTAAAAAGGGCTTCGAAAGGCGCCGGCTCCCTTCTTACTGGCACCGGAGGTGAAAAGACAAGCGCAGCAGGGGGTGGGGTATCTTTCTAAACCGGGGACGCATTAAGCCCAACTAGGCAAACCAGTTTGGGTTGGGCAACTTAAGGTTTGGTGAAACGATGAGAACAACAGACACCGGAGGTTACTCACTAAAACTGCGAACGGACGGTGCGTACACAAAATGGCAGCTTACCGCAAGCCGATACACAAGAGCTTGCGCTAACGCCCGCATGAAAGAAAGCGCCTTTAGCTCCTTTCACTTACTTGACCTTAGGTTTCGGTGGTTAACATCACCCATTCCTGGGGTACTTTCAACTTCATGATCGTATTCCAAGTATACTGTGATTAGTTTTGGCATTCAAAGATGTGACGTAGATCATTTTATTTTCTATAATAACACTAGAGCGAGCAAGACACTGCTAATTGTGTATGTGGACGACATTGTGATCACTAGTGATGACTATAAAAGCATTGAGGAATTGATATCATTTCTACATGCCAAATTTCATACTAGAGATATTTTTTGAGTATTGAAGTGGCTAGGTCACGCCAAGACATCTCTTTGTCTCAAAAAAAATATATTCTTGATTTATTAAGTAAAACAGGAATGTTATGGTCAAAACCAATTGGCACACCTATGGACCCCAACACAAAATTAGTTGCAGATCAAGATGAGTTGTTAATAAATCCAAAACAATACCGACGATTGATTAGAAAGTTAAATTATTTGATTGTTACCAGGCCAAACATTTCTTTTGCAGTTAGTGTTGTCAGTCAGTTTTTAGATACTCCACAGAATTGTCATTGAGCTGCTATTGTACATATTCTAAGCTATCTTAAAAGTGCACTGGATCGTGGTTTATTATATCAAAAATTATAAAGATACTCGAATCGAGAGTTATACGGATGCAGATTGGGCTGGATCTCCATCTGATAAAAGGTCAACTATTGGTTAGTGTATTTGTTCTCATGGAAAAGTAAGAAACAAACTGTTGTTACTCGATCTAGTGTTGAGTCCGAATATAGAGTTATAACACATACCACTTACGAGTTGATTTGGTTGAAACATATGGTAGAAGAACTTGAATTTCAACATTCTCATTCTATGAATTTGTTATGTGATAACCAAGTAACAATTCACATTGCATCTAATCCAGTATTTCATGAGAGAACAAAATATATTGAGGTCAATTGTTACTTTATTCGATAAAAATTGTTACAAAATGTGATTTCATATAAGCCATGTAAAGTCAGTGGATTAACTAACAGATTTATTTACCAAATTTTTGTGTAGTTCACAAGTAAAATATATTTGTACCGAACTTGGTACACATGATAAATGTATCAATTTGAGAGAGAGTGCTGAGATTTATTTATATCAATATTACAATAGATGTTTAATATAAATAATTAGATGAGCTAACCTTTAGATTAAACTCTCTCACTTTTCTAATATGTTACATTAACAGGAACTGATCCATAAAGATTAAAAAGAATGCCAACATAATTGGGTCTTCTTCTTGAAATACCTGAAGTTGCTCCTCCACCCAAACCAAAAGAAAAGAGAGAAAAAATGGTAACTTAGTGCACGATGCTTCTGCCAAAACGCAGTCTAGGCCCATGGGAGGCCAAGATGTACACAATCATATCCCATTTCTATGGATATAATGTTTCCATAACTCAAACCCACGCTATTAGAGACGCATATGGTAAATCCTTACTGTTGGATTAAGCCACCATCTTCACACACACGCGCGCACACACATCAGCCCTCACGACCAAGAAAGACCATTGTCTCTCTATGCAGTTCTGGTAACTCTTCTCAAGTGCAGGTTGATTTAATTCCTTGGACAGTTCAAGACCCCCAAGGAGAAGACTGCATTTATATATCTTGTGTTAAAATGTTTGTGGATGAGGGAATTATCTACCTGTCTGAGAAATTGAAAAGAATAATACCAAGAGTTCTGCTGCGTACTGTTGGAATGAAATAGGGAAAAGAATAATGAAATGGTCCCCAAAGTTGTGATATACCGAAGGGTATATGTGTATAAATATGTGTGTTTGTACTCTGTTTATTGATCAATATAGCCAGGAAAGAATGCGGTCGGATCAGAGCAGAGCTCGTATATGCATAACCAATTTGTGGCTGCTTTATTTCTGAAAACTTCACTTCTCACTTAGTTTGGGCTTTAGAAACTTGACTTCCTACTTGTTTGTTCAGTTATGACTTCGAAATGACAACATAAAAAATGTATGCTCTTTGCCAAAATGTTCAAATCATAGCAGCGTTGATGATAATAATTAATGTTATAACAAGGAATTGATTTTCAATTAGAGAGAGAGAGAGAGAGAGAGAGAGAGAGAGAGAGAGAGAGAGAGAAACAGTTGCTGTATATGAGAAATTAGAAATCTATGTAATGGAATTGATTATCCTCGAGGCTCAAACAGTGTTTACAGGTTTTCTTGTGTTGTGTCCAAAATCATTTTTAGTACTAGTATCAAGGCCAGGACTGGATGTCTCTGATTGATAGGGTTATTTACCTAAACCACTGGTGTTCAACTCATGATCATTATTGAAATGAAGGCATTAAGAAGATATAAAGATTGCCACATGGAGAGTCAGAGAATATTGAAAAAGACTATCATTCTAGTTGTACTGGTGCTAAATATTGTGATGCCATTAATATCGATACTTCTTCTTCGATGGGGGGCAATAATAGCGATATTGTAACAACTTTATATTGGTTAATTAATTTCACTTGTAGCATCCTTTTAATACCGCTGCATTCCCTGTAAATCATTGTAGAAATTTTGATACCGCTGCATTCCCTGTAAATCATTGTAGAAATTTTGATAACAGTACTCTGTGTGTGTGTGTGTGTGTGTGTGTGTGTGTGTGTAAAATAGCAGAAATCTACTTGTATATGGAGTTCTATGGTATTGCTTAAATTTGTGTCAAATAAAGTAGTGTATAATTAATTTTACATATTTTCTTATCTGTTTGGCTTCAGTTTGTAGAGATATCACTACTCACTGGTTCATGTTCATGTTAGATACCTACTTGAACTTTTGAGGATTTTTACATATTTTTTGGTGTAACTGAAATTGTGAATTTGTAGATTATAGTTAAAAATGTGATTATGATTTCAAACAGAAGTTATAATTGTTTGTTATAGCTTTAAATAGTAAAATTTATGTTTGTTAATTTAGAATAAATTACAAACAAAAAACTGTAGGCAAGTCTGTTTGGATTTTCTTAACTTTTATATACTAAAAGTCAGAAAAATGATTTTTTTACACACATCCTCTTAATAGCTTGGTAAGCCCTTCTTGCCAAAAGAGTATTTTTGGCAGTTGGCTATTGCCCAGCTGGGAAAATGATGACTTAAAGCTTACTTATTTTAAAATTGGTAAGAGTGAAATAGGGGAAGGGAACCCCTAGTTTCTAAAAGCATCCATAGTATGACTTAATCTAAAAACTTGTTTGGATTAAGTTTTAAAAACAAACAGGAGGTGCACTCCTTTTCCATTCAAGAAATATTGAGGGGCACAGCTTATATATCGAGTCCTAATGTACAAGACAAGCCTTAATAAGTTTAAGCACCAAACACTACACAGCAAGACACATTCAAAACAACCATATAAAGAACACACACAACCACCCACTTAAACCAGAGAATGATAACCTATAGCGGTTTTGCCATTTTTGCAGAATTTCCATTTCTAGGAACCATTCTTGATCACATGGTCTTCACGGAATGGAATCGTGGTTCCTTAGGAAGGAACTTCTGCTCTGCATAAATCGACATGTAGTCACCAAACACAAACTTGGGGTAACCATGATCAGCCTCGTGGCTCGCCTTTTCAGCCAGTTCGGGTGCAGGAGCTATGGTGGCTTTGAGCGATGGGTTGTAGAACGAAGCAATCGACCTTCTATTCCCATCCGGGGTGGTCAGGACCCGGTGCCAGACGCTTTTGTATCGGCCATTGCTCAAGACTTCAATCTGGTCACCGGTGTTGATGACAATGGTGTTGTGAAGTGGCTGGACATCGATCCATTCCCCGTCTTTGAGAATCTGAAGACCTCCAACTATGTCGTCTTGGAAGAGTAGGACAACACCTCCAGCATCGGTGTGAGCTCGAAGACCATTCACCATCTCGGGATGGGGACACGGTGGGTAGTGGCTCACCTTGGTGCCAAAGAAGGCGTCTTCTCCGTCTCCACCGTTAAATGCCTTCTTGATGTACCCCTTTGGCAACCCCAAATTCTCGTCCATCACTTCCATGACCTTCTCAGCCAGTTTCTTCAACTCAGATCGGTATTTTGACATTGTTTCCCTGTCATCAAATTCGGAAGGTTAATGACAAGGCTCTCATAAAGTAGAATGAAGTGAAATGATTATTGGAGTTGATCTCCATTAATCGAAACACAATGTTTTGTTTCGTTTTGCTTTGCTTTTAATGGAAATTGAAGCATTATAT
The DNA here is from genome assembly GCA_034768845.1 of Heliamphora exappendiculata. Lineage (NCBI taxonomy): Eukaryota > Viridiplantae > Streptophyta > Magnoliopsida > Ericales > Sarraceniaceae > Heliamphora > Heliamphora exappendiculata. The sequence continues at coordinate 8,320,072 of JAOTRH010000022.1, read as the reverse complement.
TGGTTTTATGCTATTTGGTTCGCTGGATTGATTTTGTGCAGGAATCTGACAATTTCTTAATATTTGCATTGGAGTTCTCATTCTATTAAATGGAAGAATGGTGATTATTTATTTATTTTGGTAACCAAACATTGGGACGGATCATTTCGCGAAATCATCATGCATGCCATTCCATCGTCAGTCCAATAAGCCAAATATAGGGTTACATCCTCTCTTGCTTCGCTTGAATGCTGATAAAATTGATTATTCTCATTTGAATTCCAACTTTCTACCTATTTTCCCAGTAACCAAACAAGAACATTTCCATATCTAGAAACTGGAAGATAATTCAAGAATGATATGCGTAATTTTTTTTTCAAATTTGTAACTACCAGTCTTACTGGATGCTTACTTGAATCCAGGTGTCTTTGAAGGCCACTCGTTTTCATCCGAGAGAAGGAAAACATCCTCCCAGTCCACAGTCTCCAACTTCTCACCGCTCTTCTTCTCCGCTAAATCGTTCAACATCTTGACCGCAATCGACTTCTTGAAACCTTCTTCCCTTTCCAGATCATAGCATTCTGAGCACACCTTCTTCACCTTCTCAAGGAGCTCCTCCGGAATTCCATGGTTCACCAACTGTAATTTATTGAAATGTAAAATGAGCACACGCACACGCACATTATATATCTATATATATATATATCTATATTTATATGATGTCCACCCCCCACCCCCCCCCCGCGGCAAACAATCTCACAGGCACACACAAAATTAAGGATATAACTCGCCTTAATTTTAGCTCCAAAATTCT